>CM069306.1:1457500-1807500 GCA_035609425.1 Epinephelus awoara | reverse complement strand
TACCAGTCTCAGCAGGTTTAACACGGCATGATGAGGAGTTCAACCCTGAGGAGCTGAAAACCTTTATGTTTATTCCTCATGTGACCGTAGTGTTTTTCTTTTAAAGTTCAATGTTTTACTTTTGATGACATTTATTCCAATAATCATAAAGTGGTGTTCATTAGTGAAGATTATCTCACTGAACAACACCAAGTTTCATAAATGTTTGTCACAGAGTTTATTTTCTAATAATCCAGTGGAAAAATCCCAAAGTCTGTTAGACGAGGGAACCAGGGCGACGCTAACTTCAGGGTCAGACTACAGGAAAACATCGACCCTGACAGACTCTGTTGGACGAAGCTCATCAAAGGCTTGTTGATGTCTCATTGTATTTAGATATCAACCAGTGAACTGTAGAGGGGACGTGGCTCAGCACATAAATAGACCTAACTCCACAACCGTTGAGCCAGTCATCACAAAAACTGCAGGAATTTTCGAAAAAGTGTCAAGTTCCATTTCATTCAGGAGGCTCAAAAAAATTTGATTTGGTAACACAAATCAGACTATAAATCAGTAATGTTTCATCCAATCATCACAAAACTTGCAGGATATGTTGATAAATAATCTCACTTCATATCTTGTATTTGTAGAACAAAGACGATGCAGAGCTGCTCTTATAAATCAGCTGTTCAAACCACGAGTGGCTACAGTTACATTCAGGATTCCAGTTTCGTGAGTAAATCATAAAACTAATCAGGTTTACCTCAGTAATAAACAGCTTTTAAACCCTCAAACAGGGTTTGAATGAATTTAGTCAGTCTTAAGTGATTTTTATTTGCATACTTTGCTGTGTATTGTAACTGGATTTTTGTCTGACAGATAGTTCTTTTCGAAAACAGCCACAATGACTGAAAAGATGAGCCTCATTTATGAGGAGGAAATATAACTTCATATTCATGTAAGCCTGATGTGGTTACAGAGAACAGGGAAGTTTCAAACAGCTGCTATCACTTCCACATTTATAAAACTGGAACTAAATCACGTCACAGTGGGAACTGAGTAAAGAAATGTGCACCGATGACGCTGAAACGACGACTCTGGAGGAAACTGAAGGGACTCACTGACTCCGTCTGTAAAATACAGTGGAGACACGAGGAGGAACCTCACATCGTTCTTTAGGGAGGAACCCAGCGGGACGTTTGTTCTTCTCACTTTGACTTTCTTGTGAAATAATGAATGTTTTTTAACCTCATCAGGTCTGAAATCAGTGTCTGGTTGAAGTGCTGATAACTCTGATTGAAGGCAGCTGATAGGAAGTCACCAGTGCTCTCTGTTAAAGCTGAAATGATTAGAAACCACTGGTTTACGTGAAGCTGCAGGTTTGAGCTGTGGAAAAGGGAAGGTTTCGTCGGCTTCCTTTGAGAAAGAAAAAGCTAAAGAATAATGTGCAGGTTTGCAGATGGATTGCAGCCACATGAAGCGAGAGGAGCAGAGCTGACGGAGGACAGAGCGTTTGTGCAGAAAGCAGCTGAGGAGCTACATTTCCAGCAGCCTATTTCTGGCTGCATACTAAATCATCCACGTCAAAGCTTGGGCCCAGAAACCCCTGAGAGATCTGAGGGGAGTCACACCTGCTCCTGTTCAGAGACGCTCAGTCAAAGAGCTGCGGACAAACAGGAAGAGAAGAACACTAATTGGAAGGTTTTTTCTGTTCTGTCTCCGAGCGGCGCAGAGGGGACTCGAGCTCGACTAATTAGCAGATCCGAGGTCTGAGACATGTGGACGCCTCCGAGCCGGCAGATGAACAAAGACGGGAAGCGGGGACGGGACAGCAGGCTGCTCCCACATCATCTGCCGAGGCAGCTGCCGGCCTTACGTAACAGCTCGTACCTGCCTGAACCAAAGTCCTGCTTCAGTCCAACGTCACGCAAACCTCCACTGAGACAAAAACCACTTTAAATACACTCTCATGATGTCTGACTGAGTGTGGAGCGTCAGAGGACGGGACGAACACCAGCCTGAGGACAGGAAAACAAGCCAGAATTATATCCATAAAGCTGCAATCTGATGCAGAGCCTCCGCTGAAAATCAGATGTCTAAACTCCGAGCAGCGACACTAACTTCCAGGTTTCCAGTTTCATTAGTTCGTTCAACACGAAGCCACTGAAATCACCTCTCAGCTGATCCTACAGACAAACACAAGAGCATGCCGAGCTTCCTGACACGCCGCTGTTTGTGTTTCCTGGAGGGAAACTCTCTTTTCAGGCACACTGCTGGAAAACAATGGGACGCATTGTCGTGACATTGACTGTGACTGACTTCTCATCCAGTCGCTTCATCAAACTGGTATTTATAGTAGAATGTCTCAGGGAGCTACAGACACAACAGAGACGTCTTCTTGACCAAAGAGAACTGAGATGAAGACAAAACCATCGGATGATGAAACTCTGATAATGTTTAAACTGGTCAGAAATATATGGAGGTCTGGGAACAAAACATGACTTCATGGTGGAGCAGGAACAGATGCATATGAATTAAGTTTAAAGCCTTTTCTGTCAGCAGACAAACAGAGATCTGTGTGGGTACATGAGACCCTAACAAAGAGGCTGGATCATGGGGAGTACCACCAGTTGGTCCAGGAGCTTCTCCTCCATCATGGACGTTTACAGTACTGCACTTATCTGCTGTTTTCTATTGAGATTGTGCTAACTGTGCTTTGTAAAGTCGTATAGCTCTGGGTATCCAGCAACCACTACCACCAGTTTCTCCTCCATTGTTTACCAACTGTAAACTTGTTGTCGTGACCACCACAGAAGCCCCGCCTCTCAAATCATCTGATTAGACAATGGGGGAAAAGCGGAGATGACGTGGGGTGTTTCTCCACTTTGAGATAAAGTTTTTTCAACTCGAGGAATGCAGAGCGCTCCGGCAAAAACGCCAGGCGTCTAGAGTGCAGAAACATGAGGCACGTCGCAACGCAAAAGACATTAAAAACATGTAATTAAACATGTAACATGTACGTGTATTGTTTTTATTTAAAACGGGTAAAGCAAGCAGACAGGAGGTCAAACTGTGTTCAGTGTTTACCCATCAATCACCTGTGGAAAGACTGGTGTATTTTATCATTACAGTAATGGTTTACTGGTCATCAGCTCAGTTTCCACATCGCAGCCCTTCAACATCACATGTTGACCTTTCTGACGCCGTCCTGATGCTGCCCCACGTCTCTGATAATCACAACATGCTTATTACAGGCCAACAGAGACCAGCTTTACTTTGACTCCACGGCAGCTTCTGTCCATGTTCCTGCTTTAAATGAGCGTCACGTCCGGCAGGAGACTCCTTTCAAAACTACGCTGCAGTTTTATTGACAGAGATGAATCAAAGACGAGACCTCCACAGGAATCCTCTCTGCTGCTCCCCGCCCACCTGCCTGCACGGACGGATGGATTATGTTTCTGTATCTGTCGGGGCCGCTGGACGATCCAGGCCTGGTTAAAGGTCAGCCTGTCTGAGCACCACAAACCAACCGGACTTCACCATGATGTCGCCGGAGCGTCAGAGTGACTCGTCTGGAGCTGCACACGATTACAGAAAGACTGGCACTCTCTGGTTTCGTACTGCTTGTCTAAAATGACGTAATGACCCTTTAATAATATCAAACAACCAGAGAAAGAAGCTGCGACTGATCAGATTGATTCTGACGATTCTAATAATCAAGGTTTCACTTAAGACTGTGTCGCTTTGGCACCGATGGAAACTATTTCATTTGCTCGAGTACTGCAGTTAGTTATTGTAACTGTACTGTAAAACTAGATCACTGATTCTGTTGTGATTCCTTGTTCTTAAATTAACCAATCATTTTTATTTCTTTACTAATCTGTCATATCCTCAAGAATATTGTTATCACAAAAATACCCTGAAATATCGTGATACTATTTTAGGGCCCACACTTACTTCAGACTTAATCATTTATTGCACTGGGTCTAAAAGTTTGCGTTCACTCGCCTCTGCAGCAGCTGCTCCTCATCTACAGCTGCAATCAAGCTTAAATCATCCCTGCATTTAAAAGAAATAAAGTACTCAGTTCAGCCTGCGGTGCGTTCATGAACCCACAAAAACCCTCCGGATTTAGAGAGGGGACACAAAAAATACAAAAGAAAAGTTCCATCTCCACAGGGAGCAGGTCCTCGTCCACAGAGATCACCGTGTTGCACCGCCATGTTTCTACAGTAGCCCAGAAGGGACAAACCAAACACTGACTCTAGATAGAGACATTCAGGTTTTCACATCGGCCACCGTAGTGAGCAGACCCTCTGTGACGAGCAGCGCCGGACAAACACTGATTTGTAACATGAACGTCTTCATTCAGAGTCTTTCCTGGTTTAAATCAGCTGGTGTGTGTGTTTCTGAGAGGAAGAGACCTCTGACGATCGTTCAGCTCCTGAACTATGAACACTGAAGGAATTCTGACCAGGAGGAGTTTCAGCTGGTTGTAATCTGTAATCTGTAATGCTCATTTATGGACGTCACTACATCCCTTTAAATCTGACACACTGTTCCTTTAAAGAGAAAAAACATGTTGTTTTTCTGAGCATACAAAGTCCCGGTTTTACTGTTCGAGGTCAAGTTTAGTTTTCCTCTCCACAGAACAACTTTCATTCTGTTTTACATTGAATTAAATAAACTGTGTTCAGTGGTTAAACAACAAACAGCTGTACAGAGCTTTTCAGCCTCTTTTAGCTGCTCGTTTCGATTTAACGTCACATCTACTGTCTGATTCAGTCTCAGCGCTTCGACCTCGGGCTGCTACCAACAATAACTGATTAATCTGAAGATCATTTTCTTGATTCATCATCTGATTGTTTCACACAGTGAAACGTGTCCCTTAAACACGAGGCGACATCATCTCATGTTTACTTTTGTCTGAACAAGCAGCCAAAAACTCACAGTTAATTCAACATGACATAGACAAAGCAAAGCAGCTTGTTCTCATGTTTGATCATGGAAACAGTTGCAGATCAGAAGCTGAACGTCGTCTCCAGCAGCAGCAGCAGATTTCTGATAAAGCCTCTGTACACAGACACAGTTAGAAACCTGCAGCTTCATGTCCCGTCACACTGCCTGGTGCTCCGACAACATCTCGGTCTAAACTTGTTAAACTACGACATCAGCGCTGAGACGTGTCTGATTGTGAGACGAATCACTGATGAACCGGAACGCCACCATGGAAATACAAAGCGGGCACAAACATGTCGTCAGCTCTCATCGTCAAACATCAAACTTTACTCTGAATGAAGAGCTGACACAGAGACGTGTTTGTGAATGAACCCTGAGTACAATAAATATATCTGAATATTTATACCCATGGACATAAACAGGAGTCTGAAACTGCCACTGTGTGTGTGTGTGTGTGTGTGTGTGTGTGTGTGTGTGTGTGTGTGTGTGTGTGTGTGTGTGTGTGCAGCCTCAGAAGCATGAGAAACATTTAGTGGAGCTGACTGTGACTGTGTGTGTTGGTGTGAAGAGAAACTCGACCCCGGCCAAACCTCCACTGGGAATGTCTGAGAGCCGAGGAGAGTCAACCACCTGTCCACACACCCACACCCACACACACACACACCTGAGACACACATGCATGAACTCTTTTTCTGTAAGCTTTACCAGCAGACGAGAGTATCCTGTAGTGGCATGAATCACCAGAGGCCCCACCATAAGATGTTATCACAATAATATTAAAAACATTGCTATAAAATACACTCACCGGCCACTTTATTAGGTACACCTGTTCAACTATTTGTTCATGTAAATATCTAATCAGCCAATCAGGTGTCAGCAGCTCATTAACATTTAGTCATGTAGACATGGTGAAGACGAGCTGCTGAAGTTCAACCGCAGCTTCAGAATGATGAAGAAAGGTGATTGAAGTGACTTTGAACGTGGCATGGTTGTTGGTGCCAGACGGGCTGCTCTGAGTATTTACTGGGATGTTCAGCACAACCATCTCTAGGGTTTACAGAGGATGGTCCCAAAAAGAGAAAATATCCAGTGAGCCAAAATGCCTTGTTGATGCCAGAGGTCAGAGGAGAATGGCCAGACTGGTTCAAGATGATAGAAAGGCAACAGGAAGTCAAATAAGCACTGGTTCCAACCAAGGTGTGCAGAAGACCATCTCTGAAGCAACAACACCTTGTCCAACCTTGAAGCAGATGGGCTACAGCAGCAGAAGACCACACCAGGTGCCACTCCTGTCAGCTAACAACAGGAAACTGAGGCTACAATTCAAAACTGGACAATAGAAGATTGGAAAAAGAGGCCTCTCTTATTGAGAAGCTTTGCTCTGTCGTTTTGTAAAAACAGTATAGTAAAAGAAAATTGTTTAGATTTTGATTTCAGTCTCAAAGGGTTAACAGTCTGACAGGTTCTCACAAGGACAGAGTACACACACACACGCATATATATATAAACAGGCCAACAGAGGCGGCTTTGTCTGTCGACCTGTTCACTCCCCTCTGCAGCAGGCTGGGTCCCGTCTCCTTAGCAACCGGTAAATACAGCAGGTTTCCTCCAATCACAGCGCGGTAACATCACATCACATCACGGCTTTATCAAGATGGGACCATTCAACAGGAAGGAGAGTGGGGGGGTTAAACCACAGTGAGAACAGAGAGGGGTGTGTCGCAGAGACTGACCCAGGCTGCAGATAACACACACACACACACACACACACACACACACACACACACACACACACACACACGTCATGCTGCTCCATGTTTACCTGGACTCACTGATAAAGCTGCTTTAATCTGGCCTCATGTGTTAAAGGGACATTTCAACACAGACCACAGACCAGAGTCTCTCCTCGTCACACACTACACACTACACACCACCTCAGCTGCTCAGAGGACACTCCTCTCTTTATGACCTCACTCCACTTTTTCACACATCAGCAGGTCCTTTGGGGAGTTTTTGTCTGTTCACCGTACGCTCCTCTCTCTCGACCAAAGGAAACCACTCTAGGGCTGACAGCAGTCTCAGTATTGAGACGAAAATGTTTATTAGCTTTTGTCACATTTTAGTCATATTTATCCTCCATAGTTTTAGTCGACGATAATTCTAAACAGTGTGTGACAGGTTTAAGGGCTGATTTACGAGCACACACTCACTGATCATCATTTGAAAAGCTTCTTTCATCCTCTGCAACATGTTAGTCTGGAGGTTTAAACTGGTGTCCTCTCACAGAGTTGGTGATTCAAACTAAACTTTCATCTCTGTCAGAGAAAACTGATCTGAGTTCAGCCTGTTTACTTACAGCACAGCTACACTCACAGATAACTGAGCCTCCTACCTGCCTGTCAAACACCATCAACCCACAAACCTTCTCCAGTCCGGATTGAGTGGAGTCCTGCGGGGTGAAGCTGTGAAGGCTGCGAGCGGAGCTAGCTGCTAACAGCCACCACTGCAACTAACAAACTCCACACATCCATTCAGCAGCTCCACCATCCACAGTCACACACACGGCTGATTATTTACTGCTGAATTACAGCTCACAGCTCGCACCAACCCAAACATCCTGGTGCAGACTATTTACTGGAGTTTACAGCCTGACACTCATCAGGCATCTGAAGATCATTACAAGCTGTCAGTGTCCGACAGTTCACCACCAACAATTACATCACATCTCGTCAAAATGAAACATAGATTTCGTCTTAGTTTTTACTGTCAAGATCAGATAATGAATGAATTAATATTTTAAGTAAAACACACAGTAAAGTCCGACCATCCGACCGATCATCAAAGCTGATACTGATTTTACAGCCCGACTGATGTATCAGCCTACAGCAGCTTCTCGAAAAGACTCTGCGACCTGAACATCACTGCAGTGAGGTAAGAAGTTCTAATTGATTTAAATTATTACACACAGAGACATTTTCAGTGTGTAGATACATTCAATGACTGATTAATGCTCAACAATCAGATCATACAGCATAAAACATACAGTTATAAACTTAAAATGACGCCTTAACAGCTGCAGGGAAACTCCACATCCCTTTAAAAACCTGAGTAAAGATGTGAGCAGAGAAACTCTGAGGAGGATCTGACCCCTGAGGTTTGTGACTCTTCTTCTCAGAATCAAACCAAACAGGAGAAGGCCCTTAAATAGATTCTGGTTTCAGAGAAGTTTGAAAGGATGAAGATCTAAAGAGCGAGCTGGTGTGGTCGACTAAATCAGAGGCGGCAGGAGAATCATTTCCTGCAGCAGCTGGTTGTTGAGTTAAAGGCAGCAGCTCTGTGCTGATAAGCTGAGAGTGTCTCTGGAGAGGACGGATAATGTCCTCAGTTCAGTCAACACTGTTCTGATATCAGTCCAACACCTACAGGGACACTTCACATCTGATCGCCTCTGAGGTCATCTGTTTCTGATGGAAACCAAACACACCAACAGTCTGACAGAGGAAACAGGGATCTTATTGACTACTGTTTATGCTGCAGCTGCCTCCGTCTCACTCAGACTCACCCTGGGTCTGAGTCTGCAGCTGCCTCTGTCTTACTGAAGCCCTTTTTAAACAGGAGTTGTGCAAATCTGCAGGAAAGTCCAATCAGTGTTTTTTCAGCATTGGCAGTATAAAAACAAAATCGCAGAGTGCAGCAAAATGCCGCCTACCTACTTTTGTTTATACAGAATGCGCCTTTTTCGGGGCAATGGGGGGCGTGAGCAAGTAACAAAACGTGTAGCTCAGCGTGTGACGTAAACAGTGACGTGGGAGGGAAGCCGTGGCTGGTCAGTCCTTCGGCGATTCTCTCGTAAGTTGGCCCGTCCTTCACCGTCCCCGTCATCTGACGGTTAATGGCCTCTTCGTTTGCGAGGAAAAGGAGGGCGCGCAATTCCTTGTCTCCCCAGTTGCTCATCTTTACAGTGTCTGTCAGGTTTGTGTTTCCCTCTTGCTACTAGCTGCTCGCTAATTCCTGCTATCAGCTGTTTCCTGTTTATCCACCGCCAGTGGCCTAAGTGGCTCTCAAACTGACTGACAAAACAAACAACTTAGGGAACTTGAAGAATCTCAGTTGTCTGACAGATGGTTCAAATCTTCGCTCTTTAATGAGTGAAAACAGTGCACTACCTGTGTAGTCACAAACTCATTTGGAAAAGACACAATGCATTTAATAGGGATAACTTGACATAACATCCTTGAGCATCCAAAACTGATGCAGGAGTGTACCTAGGGCGTCATAACTTGTGGAGCTACTGACTAGGCGGAACAGCAGAACCTGCTGATCATCCCGACACAAGGGTAAATGTTGTGCTGCGTTGACATCTGTCCTGAAATGTTCCCAACTCATCCCTCAACACAGAAGAGCAAGAAGTTAGCACTGGATGCTAACACTTCACAGCCAGAGACGCTCAGTGTTTGGAACATGGTAATCGCACAGATGGACGGTGAGGGAGTGTTTCTGTGGAGGCTCTGAGGATCCCTGTGGAAACACCAACCTGTAAAGTGACCAACACCAATCAGCTGCAGAGTTCAACCTCATCATTTATATTCTGTGTGTTTCAGTGTCTTCCATCATGGCGGCTCTTTGTTGTTCAGCCTGAAGCGGCAGTGACACCGTTTAATATTTAAACATGCTGACTTCAGCAGGACTCTCTGCATTTGCATCTACAAAGCAGATTCTCTCACTGAAGTGTCAATCATGTGAAGGGGGGGGTCTCAGGGGTCAAAGGTGAACAGCGGTGTCACCTCCCATCAGGCTGACAGGAGCAGCAGAGGAGAGACGACACACTGAGGGACTGGTGCACGTCTGTTGAGGTCGTTTGTCACTGACAGGGAACACTTGTTGTGCACCTGACCTGCTTCAGATAAACTGAGGTATGACGTTCTCACCTGTTGTGACGCATCAACATGAAATGCTTGGACGCTCTTCAACAGCTGACACACAAGTCATCTCACACACACCTTTATTCTCCTGGTGTCAAACAACATCACTGAACCCTGCGAGTCCACTGAGGACAATAATCCATAAATCTGTTTATAAATAAAATGCTCAGTGAGTGTCTTAGTCACAATCATTAAAAATAATAATCTGAAGGATCCATATTAGGATTTTTTTATGTTTAAAAAATCTATATTGTTTGTTTATCATGTGGTGCAGTCACTGACCTCTTACACTAAACTCCAACACTCAGAATAATATTATTCACCTGTTATTACTGCAGTTATTATTGTTGCTGTTGCCATTATTTAGTGTGTTCGATCTGCATTTTATTATTTATTCTTTAATGTATTTTTTATTCATTTATTTTAAATGAGTCATTTATTTATCTAATTATTTCGTTTTTAGTTTGTGTTTTATCTGATTGTTTTTAATGTGTCATTTATTTATTTATCTGTATGTAATAATTTATTTACATTTTAGTGTATGTCATTTTCTATTTAATAATAATACATTTAATAATTATTAATTCTTTAACTTTTTATGTATGTTATTTATTTTGTAATGTATGCCTTTTTATTTTAATGATATAATTTTTTATATATGTTATTTGTTTATCTAATTTTTGTGTTTTGTATGTTTTTAATTATAATTATTTTTTGCATGTTGTTTGTTTATTTTTATTTTTTTTAATTTTTAAATGTCGTGGACATTGGGGCTTTGAGGCCAGTTTGAGATCTGATCGCAGCGCAGATACAATTTAAGACTTTCAAATACTTTGATACCAAAGTCTGAGAAATAAAAACACAACCTGTGTTTCAAGTGTTGAACGCGGTCTGAACACAGTGTCTGACACTCGGTCAGGTTCAACACAAACTATTATTATCTTTTTAACTCTAAAGGTTGGGTTCATAACAGTTGCATATTTCTATGGTTATATAGCACTTATCAAAACAGAACAGTGAAGCATGACACTGTAGCGTGTGATGTCTCTGCAGAGAGCCTGGAAACAACAAGTGCACAAACAGTTTCAGATGAGTCGGTTCAGTTTGGGAAAACAGCCAGAACTGAGGCACAACAGGGTGTTTTCAAACCTCTCTGCATTAATGTGACCAACATGGCCGACGTGGGGGAGCCTCCACTTTCCCACCGCCACCACCTCTGAAAGGTTAACGGGCTCAGAGGAACGGCGCCGGCTTCCTTTTGTTACTGTGGGAGCTTTTATTGTGGAGGGACCATTTACATACAAAAGAAAGGAACACAAAAACCCCTTCAGTATGCAAGAGCTGGCTGCCACGGCCTGTGGGTCAGCCTCACACACACACACACGCACACGCACACGCACACACACACACAGATATTTGGGTTAATTAACCTCCAATTAGCAGTAGCTGTTTGTTGTCAGATGGAAACTCAGAGTGTGAGAGCAAGAGGGTGAATTAGGTTTCTGTGTGTGTGTGTGTGTGTGTGTGTGTGTGTGTGTGTGTGTGTGCGTGGAGAAGTGAGAGCTCTGTGGTTTTTATTACCCAGCATGCTCTGGGCCTGCTGGAAACTTTCAAACTACCCCTGTGTTTACTGAGTTCCTGTTCAGACTGACGGCAGCAGAGCTCTGAAAATGTTTGCAGCCAGTGAGAGAAAGAAATATAGAGAATCTGAAAGGTAAATATTCAGTTTTTACATTTTCTTTTAAACTTTAAAGATTCATTGATCATTAAAAGACTCGCCATCCACAGTCACTGGTTTCTGGAGTCCGTCACAGTCTTCACATTTGTGCGTTAAGTATTTAATTTTCTCATATTACAGGCGGAAAAACATAACTGCATAAACAAGTTGTTATAATTAGAGATAAAAAGTCAAAATATTTCGAAATAAAACATTATGATTATAAATTTTTGAAAAGGTTGTTTTCACAGGAGATTAAAAAAACATGTTTGTTATAATTATAGATTTTTAAAAAAAGTCATATTTAGAGAGAAAAGACGTGAGATATGATTAGAGTCATATTTCCAGTTAAAATGTTCTAATTAGAGACAAACAATCATTACATGTAAAGACTACAGGTTGCTATAATTAGAAATGATGTCATATTTAGAGATAATATAAAACAGAAATATTTAGAGTTAAAGAGGTTTTATATTTCAGGTGTTTTAAAGTTTACTGATCTGATTTTATTTTACCTCTGTGACAAATGTGTTTGAGTGATGTCATCACGCTGAGTGTTAACGTCATGTTCATGTTGATGTGACAGAGCTGCAGCTCGTCTCCGCAGAACCACCTCTGTTTGTACGCGAGAACTCTGATGTCCCAGCTCTGACCTTCCTCCTCCTCCTCTTCCTCTCACATGACCACATTTCCCATGATTCACTGGCTCAGAGAGGTGAAATTAAATCCTCTGTTACACAAACGCTCATCGCCGCTGCATTAAATTTACGGTGGAGCCGAGCGCTCCGGTAACCGCGGCACGCCGGGGCTGCTGGGAGGTGACGGCCAACATGGATCATCTGTGTTTGAGGATGATGGATGACTACTGGCACACAGATATATCTCCCAGAGGTGTGAGGAGAGAGACGGCAGCCCGAGGACCACCAACATATTTATCTGATACCATCAGTGATTCCTTCATCACAATGAGGACAAGGGTCAGAGGTCAATGAAAACACGTGGGGTGAATAAAAAACACAACTCAAGGTCGACTGCTCTCGTCTACGAGCATTAAAACCTCGTCCCATTTTGTAGCGAAAACGCCTAAAATGACATACCCAAATTAAAATGACTGTAGCTTCTGAACCGCATTGACTACATGCATGCATGAGGTCTTGCCAGAAAGAAAACTCCCTGAAGTTTCTTGTGAAAGTGTCAGAAACACTCTAGGTGATACAGAGACAGAGTAATGGGCCTCTGAAGTCAGTAAAAAGTTGAAGATTTTGCCTAAAATAAAATAAAAACTGTCTTTCAGGATGAATAACTGTCTGTGGCTTCATCTGAGCAGGTAAATGACACTGTGGGGCTGTAGGCACACTATCAATGAACACTTGTTTCAAATTTGAAGAAGACTGCTCAAAGTATGACCATTCTACAGTGTTTTTACCATGAAAGATCCAGGCGGAGCTCCAAATGACAAGTCGGCTTCAAAACAGTACTATCAGTGATCAAACAACACTCAGCCAGCTTCAAACATTGTACCTTATTGAAATCAGGTGTAATTATGATAGCTGATGTTGTTTATGACAGAAACACCATAAAATATCACCAAATAAAGCCATATGAAACGTGAAAGTTATGATCCCACTTTCTAGACGGTATATCTCAGCCAAAAATAGCGGTAGGAGTGAGACTCTTACCTTTTATAAAACAGCTACGTGTCCGCTAACAGCTCCACATAAGATCGCGAGTAATCCTTTAACTTTTCCCGTCGAAAAACGGCATGACATGACTTGTCACCACTCATCGTGATTTTGGACTTTTGCTCTGGTGTGAAACACATAATAAATAAAAGAAAAACGATGTTATTTTTGAAAAGTCGAGAGCTTCCTGAATCCGGCAATACCTAACATCACATAGTTTGATGACAAAGTGCGCCTTCAGGTACCGTCACCTTCAAGGCTTACCACTGCTGGTGAAGTCACGCGTCTCTGCCCCGTCCAGTCTGCGACCTGGAGGCAACATGGAGGAGAACTCAAACACAGAGCCACCTGAGCACCTGGAGCAGCTTGTGCCAAGGAGAAATGTCGTGTACGCCGTTCGGACACATTTTGTCTTTCATGAGGACGACACCAAACAGAAGGAAAATAAAATATAAACACTGCGGAAAAACTGTTTCAGCCACCACAGGTAACACCAACAATCTGTTCCAGCACCTGGAGCACCGTCACGTTACCGAACATTAACAGTGCACGGCTTCAAAAAAAAGAAAGCTCCCGATAACACGAGCACTTACAGAGACTTCACAGTATGAACACGATTCCAGGAAATGTCAAGAAATAACAGGCGTGGCGTCCTGTCCTACGACCTCATGAAGGACATGGCGCCCAGAGCTACAGTGGAGCACAGTGGGTTTAAACACCTCGTCAACACCCTCAACAGACGACACGCTGTGACATCACCAAAATATTTTTTAACCAAACTGCGGTGCCAAACATGCACAGCTCATGTCGTAAACAGCAAGTGATGCAAGTTATACTATTACTGCTACTGACATGGCGATATTCAAAATGTATTTTGTTTGCAAGAGATGTAAGTTATTTATTTTATACTGTGTTACAGAACTTGAATTTGACTTAAAAAGTAAAATGTGAGATTTTTCGTGAGACGTTTTCATCTCAAGTGATGTGTGCTTTGATTTCAATCAAGAAGTACTGATGTTATGTTGAGGTGGTTCAACATCTGACCAGGATCCTCCTGGTCCAGCTGGTAGGAGGCCTGGGGCAGACCCAGAACATGCTGGAGGGATTATAGATCTCATCTGGTCTGGGAACACCTCGGGGGAGAGAGATGTCTGGGGTGCTTGGCGTGACCTGGCTCCGGAGAAGCAGATGAAAATGGATGGATGGAATATTCAGTAAGTGATCACAGACAGTTCATCTGTGTGTGTTTCCTTCAGTTATTTATACATCACAAAGATCTGCTCTCTTTCATTAGACAAAGGTATCCCTATTGACAGTGCAAAGCTCGTCAGTGAACTCTGAGGGCAAAAACCAAAAACAAAATAATCGTTCATTGATCATAATCGAGGTAAAACGTTCAGTTAATTTTGATGATTTGAGGTCATATCACCTTATTACTCACGTACACGTCAGTGACAGGACCATCTGAAAATGATGTCTGCTTCATCTCACTATATAATGAGAAAAACTCTGTGTGTGTTCCACGTTTTTCTCCTCACTGACTTGGTCAATCCATGTGAAATGTGGCACAGTGGTAGAGGGTCATGGGAGGATGCCAATGAAGCAATATTACATCAATTGGCCAAAGGGGGGCGCTATAGCAACCCATTGAAATGTCAAACTTTGAATGGGCATATCTCATGCCCCGTATGTGGTAGAGACATGAAACTTTGCACAGAGATGCCTCTCCTCATGAGGGACACATTTGCCTCAAGAACCCATAACTTCCGCTTATATAGATTTTCCGCCATTTTGAATGTTTTGAAAAACACTTCAAATGGATCTCTTCCTAGGAAGTTTGAGCGATCTGTATGAAACTGGGTGAACATAATCTAGGGACCAATATCTAAAGTTCCCTCTTGGCAAAAGTTGGAAAACTTACTAAAACTGAGCTTCTATAAGGCAATGAATATTGCGGAGGGCGTGGCTCATCACATAAAGGTGTATAACATCTCAAGGGTTTCACCCATCACCACGCAACTTTGTAGGCATATGACCACACATAATCTGAGGGGACCCCTCCATTATTGACCCCATCAAACAAAATGGGGGCGCTAGAGAGCTCATTTCTTATCTAGGCCTAACTGCCATATGGATTTTTACTAAACTTGGTAGATATGTAGAACAGGACGCCTCAAGGTGACTGGAGAAATTTAACTCTAATTGGCAACTGGGTGGCGCTATAACAACAGAAAAATGCTTCAAAATGGCTAAAATGCGACCGATGGCTGTGGCTCCCCCTGTGGACCAATGTTGGTGTTTTCTAATGTTTGCTATGACTAAGTCATGGTATGGTATGCTGTACATAATCACAGAAACTGTCAGTGTGTCATTCTGTCAGTCAGTCATTCTGTCTGTCCCACGTTTTTCTACTCACTGACGTGGTCAATCTATGTGAAACTGCACATAGGCATTGAGGACTGGCATAGGTAGAAGGTGACAAAGCTACCAGTGGCTATGGACTAGTTTATTTTATTTTCATTTTTTGACTCCTTGAAGTTGAAAATATCTGTGCAGCACTCTGGATCTGCTTTGCGGTGTCCTACCAGCTCATGCAGACTGACACACTAATAAACGTCCATCACTCATCAAGTTTAAAACAAATGAAACATTTGAGTGAAAGAAGAGAAACAGGCGGAGGAGACGCTTTGTAAAGTGACGCCTGCAGACGATCCAGACGCAGCAATCTCTCTGCAGGCATCAGTTGTCAGTTCTGCATGAAAACACACACATTCATTATTGTCTGGCTCTAAATATTAGGTTTGCGCATCATGCCGTGTTCTAGTGGAAAATGCAATTAGCATAACTTAACCTTCAGACTGGCTGCTTGGCTGAGCGTTACACACCCTAAATGAATGTAAAAGCTTTGTGAAGCAGCTGCCGGCTGATCTGCAGCTCTCAATCAGCACAAAGGAGGAAGACTGTCTCACAACAACCACACAGACTCACACAGACGAAGGTTTTCCTCAGGAAACAGAGTGAAGCTCTGCAGGGCCACAACAGAGATGAGACAGCACTGTGATGATCCACAATAACAGACAGTCTGTTTGGTACATTCACTGGGATTCACTTTCACCAGTTTCCAACCAGTCAGTGTAAACAGTCATGATCATATCCACGTCATGACTGGTGAAGCCTCAGCGTACCAACAACTGTGCTTGAAAAGATAAACATGGATGCCAGTTATCGGCTGCACCTCAACAACATCTATCAATCTGTTCATGTTAACTCTCCACTCTCCTGTTCTTAATAAAATAGGTTCATATATTTTGGGGAAAAGTTTGCTATATTTCAAGAAAAGGGTTGGAATTATTCTTGGAAAAAGGTCACCTTGTTTCCAGACAAAAAGGTCAGAATATTTCTCATATATTTATATTTATTGTATATTCTTTAAAAATGAGGTTGCTATTTTTTTAAGAAAAAATGGTCAGAAAAATTCCAGAAAAAAAGTCAAAATATTTCTAAAAAAAAAAAAAGCTGATCTTCTTGAATAAAAGGTCACTATGTGTTGTGTAAAGGGTAGGAATCACTCAAGGAAAAAGATTGATTTATTTCTAAAAAATAATCTGGAGACAAAGTTGCTGTATTTCAAGGAAAAAAATCTCAATAACACTTTATATTTTTTAAAAATCAGTGTTTTGAGGGAAACAGAAAAACTACAGATAAGATGTTGTTTTATTTCCAGAAAAACAGCTGCTGCTACAGAAAACTAACATTTTGAGAAAAAAGCAAAATGTAGTAATTTCGCAGTAGTTTTATGGACTTGGATGAATTTTCATGGATGTAGTGTTATATTGTCAGTAAAGCCTCACACAAACAGCTCTGCAGTCGAACTGTCTTGAGTCGAACGACGTGAACAAAGTCGTTCCCATCTCTACGTTCTATCAAACATGGCGTGTATAAATCTGGGTAAACAGTGTTTATCCTACCAGGCTCTTCAGTTTCAGGTTGGTCCCTGAGGACTCTGCTGATCCTCCGGGACACCGAGGTGAGGAAGCCGCTGACAGACGGAGCTCTCCGCTCTGAGCCCCCCTTCCTGACCGCCGTGCTCTCCGGCCCGCTGCCTGTGCCGGGCTCAGACATGGACCTCAGGTAGGGGAAGATCCTGCGCAGAGAGCCTGACCCTGTCTGGCCCCCGTGGGGGCCTGTGGGGGGTTGATCTCTGCTCCGGTCATGTGAGATGATGTTGAACCTCGGGAGGCTGAGCAGCCTCAGGTGAAGAGGCTCTGTGTTGTGCCCTTTGGCCTCGGGGGCGGCCATCTTGGCTGTTGCCAGGTGAGCAGATGTCCTCCACTTGTATCTGTCCAATGGCTGCTCAGGAGCCGGCTGGGAGTCGGATCTCTGCCAAGGCTTCCTGTAATGGTGCCAGCGGTACGAGGCCTGGTGGGGACTCTGGACTGGACCCTCACAGCCCTCAGGGGGGCTTCGACTTCCACTCATGGTCCAGCACACAAAGACTTCCTCCAGGCAGCCGCAGCGAGCAGATGGAGTCCTCCAAGCGGGCCCAAACAGCTGGTTTGCCAACAGCTGTGCGCCCTAACTACCCCAACAACACATTCCTGTTCAGTCGTCAGGTCGGGTTCGTCTTCATGTCGACGGCGAGTTCGAGCTGCTTTCTCGCTCTTTCTCAACGGGTTGGTGGTGACTCGTCTTCCTGGGAGGAAGTGGAGCGTCAGATGAAGTTTCTTTAGAGCCCCGGCCAATCAGGTTTCACCAAACAGCAGAGCAGCAGACTGTGGTTTCCCCTGTGAACGGGCTGGAAACTGAAACTGCACACAGTTAGTGTGTCAGGTTCCTCCTCATCAGTTTATAACCTCTGTCTCCTGATCACTCTGTCTCAACACTTCACTGACCAGTGACACAAACATGGCCGGGCTTCGGTCGTTAAGAAATAATCCTTTCAGATTACAGACCTTTATCATCCAGTAAACACAGAAGTGCAGCAGTCCAGTTTTATCTCAGTTTGCTGCAACGTAAGATTCGGGGAAAACACCTGTGTGGGTAAATAACAGTCGTGGAGTGTAACTAAGAACATTTACTCAAGTACTGTGATCAAGTACAGTTCAGTACTTTATACTCTTCGTCTCAGAGAGAAACAATTTACTGCACTTTGTCCATCTGACAGCTTTAGTTACTTCAGACTCTAAATACTTCCTCCATCTCTGTTTAATCTGATGATTATAAAAATACAATTTTAAGCTTTAAAGTTCCGTTTCTAGACCTTGGGAATAACATCCAGTGGGGGTCAGTGGGGTCAGGAGGTCAAATCTTTGAGACCTCTGAGGGGTTTAACATATTCAGGAACACCTCCTCCTCCTTCTCCTCCTCCCTCTGCAGGGCCTCAGGCTTCAGACAGGAAACAGGGAGGTGTCCCACAGGAAGGCGTCATGGAAGTCAACTCCAGGTCTGGTCAGAAAACTCATCTTCATCAGCTGATGATGATTTAACAAACATGTTTCAGCGCCCTGTTTAACTGCAGTATGAGACTGTTTGATACGAGCCGCCGCCACTGTCTCAAATAGACGTGTTCTCATTACGTCACTCTTCAGCGGGAGCGTTTATTGCTCTGGTGCGGTGCAGTGCATTCTGGTAGTTGTAGGTTTTCTCCCTCTTGAGTAAAAGTGTCCTTTTTCTTTTTTTTTTAAGGAATATTTTTGGGGCCTTAGGTTTTCTTGTTAGTTTACATATTACTGCGACAGGAAGCTCATAACCGTTTTCATCCTTTTAAATAACTTGTGGAAGACACAACAGGACCTGCTGCATGCAGTAATCCAACGCTCAACTCTGCAAAGATCTGTTCAAGTTTAAATGGAGATGAGTTTTTTAATCATTTTGACTCTGTCATCAGATAATTTGTGGATAACACAAAGAGATTACATTTGAGGGTTAATTTGTGACCACGACTCAGAAACCAAGAGTCCTGATTTGTTCCTCAGTCTGACACAAAACAACTCTCTCTGTTTGACACAAACCCTCTCCAACTTCTCCTTCTTCTTCTTCTCCTTCCTGTCTTTAGGCTTTAAAAGGCTTGCCGCCCTGCGTGACCCACATGTCAGTGTTTATTGGATCACAAAGCGGCTGGTGTCCGGGGCGACGCCACATGTAGGTCAGAGCTAAGACCCAGGCAGGCTAAGCCGAGGAGTCCTGGACCGAGAGCCAAGTCCTCCTCCAAACCGCCCACCAGCACACAACAGGGACGGAGAGAGTCCAAATCCTGCCAGACACTTCCTGTTCACATGAGAGAGTGTGTGGGGGTGTGTGAGAGAGAGCCAACACCATGCTCTTCTTTAAGTACCGATGACACATAGGCCCAAAATCAATAACTGTTTTCACGTTTTCCCTGATCACGTGTCATAGTTCTGTGCGTCACAGTGCAACATGACATCCTCCAGTGTCTCTATCAAACTGTATTTACTTTACACTGACAAACAAATTAATTCTCTGATTAATCAACTCATCACTTCAGCCAAAATTATTTTATTTTTTTCTCAAAAAAATCTCACTTTTTTGTGTATAAATTAAAAAATAAAAACATAACAAAATAAACAGGGTTTCCCACACAGTCATTTATCTGAGGCCACCATGCTGAAATGTTCAAGACACACAAGGAGCATCCTTTTGAGGTTTTATGGTGACGGGAAAATGGTACTAAAGTATATTAAAAACTGTCTGAAAAAATTGTGATAACATGTCCAAAAACTAAGATGAAATTTTTGGAAAATTAGTGATAAAATGTCAGAAAAAAGGGTGGTGGACGGAGCAAGCTAAAATGTTTCCTAACCTGGCAGTGACTGAATGTTTTCACCATCCAGTCAAACAGACATCTCCTCCACTGGATTTGGGATTCAAGAACAGAGAAGCAGCTTAATGTGAGGGACTGGAGTCTGGGTGGCGTGCGGGTGCAGCTTTGACTTGGACATAATGGCGGGTAACTGTTCGGTTTATTGAGTTTTACAGGTATGGGCGGGTACGGCTTTTCAGAATTGGACATGTGCAGGACTCTGACGCACGTGGACAGGTTTCAGTTTCATTTATAAAGCCCAATATGTCGGAGGCTTTACAGCATGCGACCTCCCTCTGACCTCAGACCCTCACAGCTGATCAGGAAAAATGGAGGAACCTCAGGAAGAGACACTGAGGAGGGATTCCTCTTCCAGGACGGACAGACGTGCAGTAGATGTCGTACAGAACAGATCAACATGATACATAAACAGGCTTAGAAAACAAAACATCACGCTTGGACTCTACATTCATACAGGAAGGGAACATCGGCCTCCTGGGTGAAAGTCCGGTGTTTGTTGGGCCCATCATGGGCTTTGACTTAGACATAATGATGGGTAACAGGTTGGTTCTGGTGCTGAGCTTCACAGGTATGGACCTGTGCAGGACTCTGACTTCAGCGCTGTTTCAGAGAGATCATGTTTTGTCCGTTTGGTGGACAAACTCAAAGCATCAAAAAAGTTGATCCTGACTCAGCCTTTGCCATAATCACCATATTTCTGCCGCTGCACAGAACAAAAGACACAGCGACTCCCCAGAGGACCGAGAGGCAGCAGACATCATTCACACCTCTGCTTTCAGCCTCTTCACACCTGCAGCTTCACCTGGGAATCTCCCGGATATTTCCCCTCCACAGGAGCTCTTTGGATATTTTTATCTTTTAAGATCAGATTAATATTTGAGGATACTGCCTGCACCAGCAGTCCTCTCTGCAGGTGGAGGGTGGGTACACCTGGACTTGTGCAGGACTCTGACCCCGCCTGAATCTGACTGAAAATCTGGAATCTAAAACATTTCCTGGCATGAAGCCCAAACATTCCTGCAGCTGAACATCACTGTGAGTGGCGAGAGGAAACAACACGAGACAAACAGGGACTCTGGGAGGAAGTTAATCAGGTGGAAAGTCAGAGGACGACAGAGGAGTTTCAGCCTCTGTGATGCACGAGGAGAGAAATCTGCTGCTCCATTAGAAGCCGCTCTGTCGACTTCTCATCTCCATCCTGCTGGAAACCAGGAGACCCGGCAGCGGCAGCAGCAGCAGCCTTAGGCTAAAAATAACCAGCGGCCATAAAAGAGACCTATAAATCAGCCGAGGGAGGGACACGGCCCTCAGGAATCCTGGGTAAATCTCCCACAAGTCTCTGCTGGAGGGCGACTGGGCGCTCACTGCCGTCACAGAAGACACTTCCAGAAAAAACAGACAGGAAGTTTAAACTCAGCGGAGGTCACTGTAAGGAACACGAAGAGCTCTGAACTGCCAAAACATCAGCTTTGAAGAAAACGCTGCAGTTTAAGGATGAATGTCTGAGTTCATCAAATCATCACATTCAAAAAGAATATTTAGCATTTTTTCGTCTAAAATGGCAGATTTACTTCCTGTTGATCGACTTCAAAAACTGCAGCCGAGTGTCTGTGTTTGGCCCAACTGGATAATTAATGTGTGAATGTGTCCCCAAAACTTTTATCTGTCCTACGGCAAACTCAGAGGGACACACAGTGGAGATCAGTCCGCTACAAAATGAATAAAGTGGCATCACATTGAGATTTGAGCTGACGAAGAGGAAGTGTTCATTTTGTCAGTGAAAATTTTAACGCTAAGTTTTAGTTTTCATGACTGAACTGTTACAACAATTAAATGTCCCAGTTGAGCTGTAACTGGAGCTCCACTTCACTGTGCATGGAAATGCTTTACTAACAGTTTAAAACAAAGTGTCCGGTTTTCTTTTTCAACACAACAGGCACTTTAAGATCTTCACTGTGAGTTGTGACGTGTTGTAAAATACAGATGATGGTTTAAAAGTCGTGTGAACATGTCGGTTGTCCTTCAGACAGCAGCAGCAGCAGCAGTGTTGGGCAGTTAGAGGACAGTCACAGTTCATCTAATCCACTTTACAGTCACACCTTTAATCTGCAGCCCGTCACCATCACACTGATCCACTTCTGCTACTGTTGTTACAACTCACACTCAAGTAATCTGATTACTTCCTGCTGCTACCTGACACCACAGGTAAACAAGAATGTAAACAGGAAGACGTCTGCTGGAAAAACTTATACAACACAATAATATAAAAAAGACACTATTATTCACAACATTTAATCTGATTTATTGTTTTATTTTATTTGTTAGATTCATTTTTATTCTAATGATGCTACACGTGACAATAAAACCTGACTTGATTTAATGCTGCTCAGCTGGACTGAAGTGATGTGCGCTGTGGTTAACCAGAATTACCTCCTCGCTGAAGTACGCCTCCGTGAACCAGTCAAGCTACCAACAGTCCTCATCAGGGTCCATCAGTGGACCAACAGTCCTCATCAGGGTCCATCAGTGGACCAACAGTCCTCATCAGGGTCCATCAGTGGACTAACAGTCGTCATCAGGGTCCATCAGTGGACTAGTCTCCTGCATGTTTCTGATATGAATGTAATGATTAAATGATATATTTTGGTGGTTTGAGTTGAAGGTGTGAGAAAGAATAGTATCAGTAACACTGTTAACACTGTGCTACATTACAGAGAAATACAAAACCGTACTAATGAACCTTCATTAATATAGGCCTATATTTTATCTCCAAGTGCACGTCACACACTGAGCGAGCCGCCTGTTAATGACGCTGTGGGCTAATGGGCATGTAGCTACTTCCATGTTTCAGATGATACGTCATGTTTGTAGTCGAAAAACATGTTTTGTGAGGCATCATTCAGTCCAAGTGGACGTTTGTGCCAAATCTAAAGAAATTCCCTCACGGCATTATTGAGATATTGTGTTCACAAGCACAGGACGGACAGACGGCTAGACAAATAGACTTTGGGAAAACTTGAAAACATAATGCCTCCGGGCCCTGGCTGTTGCAGACACAGACGCATAGATTTGTTTATTTATGTTATTTTATTTATTCATTGCATGGCAGCTCTGGATCAGTGTGGTCCGACGATAAAGTATTTAGTACATTAACCGCTCACTGCTCAGTTTAACTACAGTCGATTTTTTATAGTCTCAGATTTTACATTGAACTCTTTTTGTTCTGTTTCTACCTGATCACAACACACACATTTAATTTCAACTAAATCAACTGGTTGAATCAGAACTTCTCGAGCTGATTAACGTCATGTGTTTCAGACACAGTGAAGAGGAGCTGATCACCAGTTTTTCATCCAAACAAATAAAAACCAAACTACGTGGCAGCCTCTGGAGTTCATCTTGGTGTGGACCTACACGTATAAAGACCTGAGCGATAAGAGGAAACCTCCGCCCGTGTTTTTCCACTGCCTGTCCTGAAATAGACAGCAGCTTATTTTTGTCCAGTGAAGCTCGACTCTTGTTTTGTTTCAGAGGGGAAATCCTGTCTCTGCACCCCCCACCCCCCACATCATCCTGATAACAGCCAGGCCTGTGAGCAACTTTCCATTTCCTCCTCTGATCAGCCTCCATTGTCCCGAAGACCTTAACCCGC
Source organism: Epinephelus awoara (assembly GCA_035609425.1). Taxonomy (NCBI): domain Eukaryota; kingdom Metazoa; phylum Chordata; class Actinopteri; order Perciformes; family Serranidae; genus Epinephelus; species Epinephelus awoara. Next base: position 1,783,748 of record CM069306.1, on the reverse strand, counting down.
TCACCTGCACGGGGCCGACACGCAGGACCAAGATAATAATTGTGGAGCAAAAAGATCGTGCCACTCTTTAGTCCCTTCAGGGTTAAAACTGTTCTGGGAAGTTATGCAAAAAGAAATCGAGCAAATTATTGAATTTTGATATTAAAGCAACAATAATTTTGGGGATGGTGCCAAGAGAAAGGCTGGAGAACAGAGACGAGCATCTTTTCAGAATATAAAGGCAAATTTCTCTTACATTAAGGACTAAAGCCCCTCTAACACAGAATGTTTAAGGCGGGAATCTCACACTGTTATGACACCTCGCTGTTCTTAATAAAAAGTACAATCATGGGTTGGGGTGAGCGAGCAGCAAAAGGCCACAGGTTTGAATCCAGCTGCGGAGAGGCTACCTTTGTACACGGGGGACCTGCTCCCCTCTGAGCTACTGAAAAAAAATTAAGCATAATTTTGTGTTGCTTTTCTCTTCTGTTAATCATCTTCCAAACACTGTCCTGACCTCAGGTTGGGAAACACTGCATCCAACGAATAATAGTTGATTCAATTTTTGGGATCAAGATCATTGATTTGACGATGATGTTTTTCTGTTATGTTATTTTAGTCCTTGTGTAACTTGCTGCACGCATGTATCAGCACTCCTTTAACTCTGTATTACAACTGCTGCACAGAAATTTTGCACCAGATAAATAAAGATCTATCTTATCTTATCTTATCTTATCTTATCTTAAAGCTGTTTTTACATTAACTGAGGTGCGAGTATGTAACTTTCAGAAGGTTGAATGTCCTTTAAAAGCCCGGCTTTGTAACGGCTCATATTAATCCTGATGTCAGAGGAAGAGGAATGAAAACAGCAGTAAACAGAGTGAAGAGGAAACACGCAGCGAGCGTATGTCTGGCTGCGGTCCAATCCTCCAGCCGGACACATCACATCCAGCAGAGATCTCAGGTGTGAATTGGCCCGAAGACAACAAACTCCCACAATCCCCTGTCCAATATGACGGTGGAGGATCTCAGCGGGCAGCGTCACATCCAACATCCAACATCCTCTGTCAGCTCCAACATGTGAAGGCTGCGGGGCTCCAGCAACGGCATCCTGCTGCACAACAGATGGAGGGAAACCTTCCTGTCCTGACCTCTGACCCTCCACAGGGAGTCTGGAGCCTCTTCAGATCAACGCAGCGAGCCGTACAGATTATTGCAGATTAATCCTTTGGGTCATTTTTCAAACAAAAATAATGAAGTTTCAGCCTCTGTGATGACGGGATGTTCTGCCTCTGTTGTCGTCTGTCTCAGTAAACTGTATACTTTGGATTTGGGACTTTTGTCCAGACAGAACGAGACATCTGAAGATGTCACTTTGGACTCTGTAAAGTTGTGATTGGTATTTTTTCACTTGATTTCTGTGCTGCTCGGCACCTTTCAAACCTCAATAAACTTTACAGTCTAGAAAACAGGGTTGGAAATTTAATTTTTCTTCCATCTGCTAATGTGGCTGGTGGATTTCAAATTCTACCAACCACTCCATAGATTGCCATTACATTTTTGGTCTGGTAAGTGAAGCAAACCCAGCAGCCACTTGCATATTTTACCAGCTGATTTCCAACCTTGACAGACAGACAGAAAACAATAAGTTACATATGTTCAAATCCTTTTAAAAGCTGCTGTGAGTCAGGAGGTTCAAATCAAATCTGCCAGAAACAGAGAGGAATGAGATCCTTCTTCCTGGGAAGAAATAATTTTTAAAAATGTCAGGATTATGATTCTACATATCGAATCAAACTTCAATGAAAGCTGCTAAAACAAATCAATCACACAGTTAAATCCAACCTGTGAACGCAGGGAAATAATTTATAATAACATTCATAATCTTTATATCAGAGCTACAACACAGCTCTGATCTCCAGTGTGAAGTTTAATCACCGTGTTTGCAATCAAGTGTCGTGTGACTGTGTACACACCTGTCAGATTCACGGCTTCATATTTAAAGTGACAGAACACATCAGGGTTCAGGATTAAATCAGTCACGAGACAACATATGTTCTCATGACTTCACGCCCACAGTCAGCGGGGGGTGAGGAGAAAAAAGGATCAATCCTGTGTTTAGCTGCAGTCAGCTTTAATAGGCTTATATAGTGCAGCCTTTCTCCACATAACACACTCTGTCGGAGCTTTCAATGAGCCGACACACACACGGATTTCAACTTCACACACACACTGCACAGTGAAGCTCAGCGAAGGTCGTTGATCACACGTTCATCTCCACATGAACCACAGAAAGCTGGAAGATCTCTATCTTTAACGTTTCTGTGGAGGGTGGATATTTTTCTCTTTTGATGAGCTAACAGTTTCCTCCTGCTACCAGTCTTTGTGCTAAGCTAGGCTAACAGTTTCCCCCAGCTTCCAGACTTTGTGCTAAGCTAGGCTAACAGTTTCCCCCAGCTTCCAGACTTTGTGCTAAGCTAGGCTAACAGTTTCCTCCTGCTTCCAGTCTGTGATAAGCTAGGCTAACAGTTTCCTCCTGCTACCAGTCTTTGTCCTAAGCTAGGCTAACAGTTTCCCCCAGCTTCCAGACTTTGTGCTAAGCTAGGCTAACAGTTTCCCCCAGCTTCCAGACTTTGTGCTAAGCTAGGCTAACAGTTTCCTCCTGCTTCCAGTCTGTGATAAGCTAGGCTAACAGTTTCCCCCAGCTTCCAGACTTTGTGCTAAGCTAGGCTAACAGTTTCCCCCAGCTTCCAGACTTTGTGCTAAGCTAGGCTAACAGTTTCCTCCAGCTTCCAGTCATTGTGCTAAGCTAGGCTAACAGTTTCCTCCTGCTTCCAGTCTTTGTGCTAAGCTAGGCTAACAGTTTCCCCCAGCTTCCAGACTTTGTGCTAAGCTAGGCTAACAGTTTCCCCCAGCTTCCAGACTTTGTGCTAAGCTAGGCTAACAGTTTCCTCCTGCTTCCAGTCTGTGATAAGCTAGGCTAACAGTTTCCCCCAGCTTCCAGACTTTGTGCTAAGCTAGGCTAACAGTTTCCCCCAGCTTCCAGACTTTGTGCTAAGCTAGGCTAACAGTTTCCTCCTGCTTCCAGTCTTTGTGCTAAGCTAGGCTAACAGTTTCCCCCAGCTTCCAGACTTTGTGCTAAGCTAGGCTAACAGTTTCCTCCTGCTTCCAGACTTTGTGCTAAGCTAGGCTAACAGTTTCCCCCAGCTTCCAGTCTTTGTGCTAAGCTAGGCTAACAGTTTCCCCCAGCTTCCAGACTTTGTGCTAAGCTAGGCTAACAGTTTCCTCCAGCTTCCAGTCATTGTGCTAAGCTAGGCTAACAGTTTCCTCCTGCTTCCAGTCTTTGTGCTAAGCTAGGCTAACAGTTTCCTGTCCTGCTTCCAGTCTTTGTGCTAAGATAGGCTAACAGTTTCCTCCTGCTTCCAGTCATTGTGCTAAGCTAGGCTAACAGTTTCCTCCTGCTTCCAGACTTTGTGCTAAGCTAGGCTAACAGTTTCCCCCAGCTTCCAGTCTTTGTGCTAAGCTAGGCTAACAGTTTCCCCCAGCTTCCAGACTTTGTGCTAAGCTAGGCTAACAGTTTCCTCCAGCTTCCAGTCATTGTGCTAAGCTAGGCTAACAGTTTCCTCCTGCTTCCAGTCTTTGTGCTAAGCTAGGCTAACAGTTTCCTGTCCTGCTTCCAGTCTTTGTGCTAAGATAGGCTAACAGTTTCCTCCTGCTTCCAGTCATTGTGCTAAGCTAGGCTAACAGTTTCCTCCTGCTTCCAGACTTTGTGCTAAGCTAGGCTAACAGTTTCCCCCAGCTTCCAGTCTTTGTGCTAAGCTAGGCTAACAGTTTCCCCCAGCTTCCAGACTTTGTGCTAAGCTAGGCTAACAGTTTCCCCCAGCTTCCAGACTTTGTGCTAAGCTAGGCTAACAGTTTCCTCCTGCTTCCAGACTTTGTGCTAAGCTAGGCTAACAGTTTCCTCCTACTTCCAGACTTTGTGCTAAGCTAGGCTAACAGTTTCCCCCAGCTTCCAGACTTTGTGCTAAGCTAGGCTAACAGTTTACTCCTGCTTCCAGACTTTGTGCTAAGCTAGGCTAACAGTTTCCTCCTGCTACCAGTCTTTGTGCTGAGCTAGGCTAACAGTTTCCTCCTGCTTCCAGTCTTTGTGCTAAGCTAGGCTGACAGTTTCCTCCTGCTTCCAGTCTGTGATAAGCTAGGCTAACAGTTTCCCCCAGCTTCCAGACTTTGTGCTAAGCTAGGCTAACAGTTTCCCCCAGCTTCCAGACTTTGTGCTAAGATAGGCTAACAGTTTCCTCCAGCTTCCAGTCATTGTGCTAAGCTAGGCTGACAGTTTCCTCCTGCTTCCAGTCTGTGATAAGCTAGGCTAACAGTTTCCCCCAGCTTCCAGACTTTGTGCTAAGCTAGGCTAACAGTTTCCCCCAGCTTCCAGACTTTGTGCTAAGCTAGGCTAACAGTTTCCTCCAGCTTCCAGTCATTGTGCTAAGCTAGGCTAACAGTTTCCTCCTGCTTCCAGTCTTTGTGCTAAGCTAGGCTAACAGTTTCCTGTCCTGCTTCCAGTCTTTGTGCTAAGATAGGCTAACAGTTTTTCCACTTTCTACTGTTTACTAACCTGTTTCCAGGCTGTCCATGAACCACACAGAAAGACACTCATCTGCTGCACACAGCTCTGAGCTACAGGTGGAAGGAAATGAGTCTATCACATATTTTTAGCAGGTTTAACCTTGTTTAAAAAAACATGCACAAGTGCAAATTTTGGAGGATTAAGTTTGGTCAGTAATTATCAAGCATCCCTCATCTTGATGCTTCCTCCACCTCTGCCGTAAATATGATGATCTCACACCGATGAAGCAGGAAGATGACCATCATCATCATCACTGCTGACCTCAGCCTCTCTGTGAGCAAAACATGTGGATGTGACTGAACCGCCAACAGCTCAGAGACCTCGTGTGTACATTCAGACTGAGCGCGGTGCTCCTGAAGGCAGCAGCCATTGTTGGATGTATTTGAGGTATGTGAGCTGTGGATGGCAGCGAGCCGGAGTCCTGCCGGGTGAGATCACCGGCACAAACTGGCTGCTGACATCACACTCTGCCAACACCGAGGGGGGGAGGGGAGAGAGGGAGGCAGAGCAAACATCCTGACACAGTCCTGCTTCCACAGATACCAGCGCTGTGTTCAGGGAGCGTGGGAACAAACACTGCTGCACATTTAAAACAACCAAGTGGTTGCTTTGTGTCTCAAGTTTTTCTTTTTTTCTTAATAAGACGTTTCGCAGGAAATCATTTAAATTCAAACCCAAACTGTAAATCCTGCAGGAGGCCGAGTGTTGTCTTCATATTTTAACTCTTTTGTGCACAAAATTCTTGAATTGTTTTCCACATGCTGCCCGGTGGTCCCAGTGTGGACAACTTTTACAGACTGCTAGTAACATAGTAAGGTACGTGAATTATTCTGCTAATCGATTAACTGTTTTGGTCACTTTTGAAGCAACGATGCCAAAACTGTGCAGCTTTTCTTTAGCCCCTTTTACACTGCCAGACTTTCCGTGAATGTTGGGCCACTTTGCCGGCAAGCTGCGAGCGCTTATACACACAGAGTCGGATTGGCGAGTTGATCCGAGGTGCCCAATTTTCCGCCTCATAGGGTAGACATATTGGTGGAACCCTTTTAGTTTAAACAGACCGAGGCGGCCTTCTGCCACGGGAGGAGCTGTTGATGACTTGTGGGAGGAGCTGTTGATGACTTGTGGGAGGAGCTGTTGATGACGCCGCACATGCGAGCCACTGGCGGTGGATAAACAGGAAACAGCTGATAGCAGGAATTAGCGAGCAGCTAGTAGCAAGAGGGAAACACAAACCTGACAGACACTGTAAAGATGAGCAACTGGGGAGACAAGGAATTGCGCGCCCTCCTTGTCCTCGCAAACGAAGAGGCCATTAACCGTCAGATGACGGGGACGGTGAAGGACGGGCCGACTTACGAGAGAATCGCCGAAGGACTGACCAGCCGCGGTTTCCCTCCCACGTCACTGTTTACGTCACACGCTGAGCTACACGTTTTGTTACTTGCTCACGCCCCCCATTGCCCCGAAAAAGGCACATTCTGTATAAACAAAAGTAGGCAGGCGGCATTTTGCTGCACTCCCTGATTTTGTTTTTATACTGCCAATGCTGAATGCTGTGTGTGTCTGCTCCTTGCCACAAAGCACCTCAACTGAACATCATCTAAAGTTTGTATGTGGACATTAAATATCTGCTTATGATCAGTGTCTGAGCCCCAATTTAAAGTCATGTTTTCCATGTCAGCTAACTAAGCTAAATAACACAGTGCTGCAACTAAATACAAACTATGTGACTGGTCAGTGGAGCGCTGAAAAAAGTTGAGGCCAGCTCAACTTTCAATGGTAGCACGTGACACCTGTAGGCAGTGAGAAGTCTCAGGTGTCAGTTTGTAGCATTGTGTCATTGGCTTTTACTGGAAATAAGTTGTAGCCTGTGTGAATGCAGCATTAGCATCACATGGCTAACGTTACCCAGCGGTTATGAACAGGTTTAATAACAGTCAAGTCATTTTGATGTCGGTGTGAGATTAAGCGCCCAGTGTCACCTGTTACCTGACACGGAGTTTCAGTCCAAGAGGCAAAATATGACAAGTAGTGATGAGGTCACGCTGGGTTGTGTTAACTCTTGCTAACTGGTCAAAGAGAGCAGGAGGAGACGCTCACAGAGACGGTCCAGGGTGCAACAATCCCAGAAACGGTTCACCAAACCCTGAGGGACTGAACAGTGAACTGAAATCTGCTGGCCAGATTAAAAAAAGCAACTTGAATACGACACCTCAGATTCTGGAGGATTAAAAAGGAAAATATACGCTATTTTTCACATTTTACAGACAAATCAATTAACATATAAACCAAGGAACAAATGGTGCGATTAATATATGCATCAACAGGTTAAGACCTATTTTCAAAGTGATTATTTTTTTTAAAATTTGACCATTATATACCAACAAGGTACAATGGATGGATGGATGACTTATCGAGGGAAAATTCACATCACAGCAGCAGTACACAAAACAAATCACATGGTACAAAGAAAAAGATTCAAACACAAGTACAAACCAAGTTTAACAGTTACAGAGTGCCTTCTGACTAAATGTGCAAATAGTTTTTATAGTTTATAAAACTGAAACCTAAAAACTGATTCTTAATGACCTCAAACCCATCTTTGACACACCTTCATCACTTCACCTGCAATAAGCTAATATTTATCAGTCTGTCGTCTACACTCACGGCAAGAGTCGAAACAACTGGGAGGTCCATCAGTTGTTATTGAGGAGGAGCAGTGACACCTCCACGCTCACATATTACAACAGTAATATCTACACTGTGCAGCACAGAGGAGGTATCCTGATGCGAGTCTCTCGAATGGGTCGCGTGTGTTTGTAGGTGAACTGGTCAGATGCGTGTGTGTGTGTGTGTGTGTGTGTGTGTGTGTGTGTGTGTGTGTGTGTGTGTGTGAACAGCTTTACATCACCACTGCAGTCACCCACTGTGACTCAGTGTGTTCTCAGACTCTGAGCAACACTACCGCCAAGTCACCGGGAGTTCATTCACTTCCTGTGGAGCTGAAACAAACGGGGAAATACGACGAGGTACTGTCACTCGGCACGAGTCTCACAGCTCTCGGAAACTTTGATTATAAATGAAGGAACAAAAGTCCTGGAGGGGAACAACGGACAGCAGCTGGCGTCCACTGCGGAGGTCAAAACTCTGAGTCACTTCAGCCAGTTTTGGGTCTGTAGGTCAGTCACATGTCATATTTTCCCTACAATCCCAATGACGCGAGGAGCTTTTGTCTGCTGAAACACAGACACTTTGACGAGGTAAAAACTGACCCCTGACCTTTCCTCTGGCACCACACTCACATCTAAACCTCCACATGAAATATTAGTCTCTTGTTTTCACTGAAGAGGAAATCATTAAATTACACAAGTCTATAAGAAAATGAGAATAATATCTATCAGCTGTTAAAACTGATGACAGTAAAGATGCTGCTGTCTCCTGCAATGTTAATTATAATGCTTGTGTTAAACATTTAAACTGCAGACAACACCACAGAGGTCGGGACAGTGATGGGAAACAACAAATCAGCGTGTAGACGAGGGGTGCAACTAAAGATATCATCCTGAAGAGGTTCAAAAAGTTGGTCCCTTAATAGTTCCTTAAGTCCCTTAATACTTTCTGATGTTAATAAACTTTCCAGATCTCATTAACGCCTTCTCACACCTGTTGCATCTGTACCTAACCCTTAACTTAACCCTGAAAACACACCACATCCCTTTATCCAAACCAGAGATCCTTAATTTGTCCAATAATATGAGAGCAAACCCCTTAAAACACCCTAATTCCATAAGTAAATACACAAATGTTTAAAAAGAACTCACAAGATACATACTCTGAACCATTATGAAATTAATGTGCTCCAAGACTGGTTAAACGTGTTAAATTCCTGAATAAGAATCCCTTAAAATCTTGTTAATTTTAATTCCAACAGAAGATATGAGTTTCTCCTTAATTCAAATTACAATACCCCTCACAAAACAAAAACATATTCCAAATCATTATAAAAGCCATTAATGTGTCCCTTATCTGGTTAACATGTTATATTCCTCAGTAAGAATCCCTTAAAATCTCATTATTTTGCCTGACCTCAATCACAAAGGTAGATACACAAGTTTCTCCTTCATTTAATTTCCAGTACTCCTCAAAACACACATATACTGAACCAATACAAAGATAATATGTTCCAAACCAGGTAAACATGTTAAATACCCCTAAAATCTCACTAAGTTTGCAGCTGAAACCAAACCCTGACCTAAACCAAATTCCCTTAACCTTGATAGCACCTTAAAGTCATCAATCATTAATGGCTTTGTCACAAACTGATGTGTACATTCAGTCATGCACACATTGCAGTCATGTTTTTAAGGGTTTTTATTAATGGACAAGATGAAGGATCTCTGGCTACAAAACACACTGATTAAGATAAAAGTAATTTCATACAGAATTCATTAAACAGAAGTAAAACCTTTGGTGTACGGACTGAATAATAAAGTGTGAGCAGAGTCTATGGAAACTCAACCCCTGAGTTTAAGGGATTCCTTAAGGGTCCAAACCCCTCAAAGTGTAAAGCAGTAAAGCCTGACCCGAGCTCTGTGTCTGACCCCTGACCCCTCTGGAGGACTGAGGGCTGGCAGTGTGAGTGATATCAGAAGAAGAAGAAGCAGCAGCAGACACACCGAGCAGCAGCTCCGGTTTCCTCTCAGCCATCCAGCCGGTGGCCGCCATGACCTCGGCCTTGGCCCGCGGCTGTTACCTGGCTCTCCAGACGGTAACCAGCCTCCACACTACCTGCTGACTCCCTTCATGTAACCTGCTCGGTAACACGGGCTCCGAGCTGCCCTGCCCTCCCCGGTGTGCGGGTTAGTCTTACCGTAAACCCGGAGCCATCCCTGCTGCTGGGACACGGTGTCCACCAGGATCCGGTCCACCAGGGGATCCAGGAGGCTCAGTCCGCCGTGCAGAGACTCCACGTCGCCTGACACGGAGTCCGTCTCCATGTCCAAAAAGAAAACTTGTTCCCGTTGAAATAAACCCTCCAGAAGTGGACGTTAACCCGGTAAATGTGAGTTAAAGTGTTTGGTGGTCGCGGTGAAGCGATAAAAGTCGGTGTGTAATCCGTTACTGGAGACTTTGGTCGCTCCTAGCTAGCCGTTAGCTGAGGCGGCAGCAGCCGGCGGCGGTCCGGCAGCCCGGCTGGCTCTCCCTCATTGTTCCGCTCTCCCACGTTAGCTTAGCGGGGGTTCAACTCCCGACGAACCGGCGTCCGGGACAAGCGGGGAGCCCCTCACCGTCCTGCCCCACAACCGTCCACCCAGAAGCCGCTGTTAGATCCTGTAAGAGCCGCTGGAAGTGAGCGGACTCACGGTGTGTCCCCGGCTGTCTGCCCCTCACTCTGCTGCCGCTGCTCTGCCGCCGCTCACCGCTGCTCCCGGAGTCCACTCTGCCGACCCGTGCACGAGCCCGCGACCGGGCGCGCTCCCGTGTGAGAGGACAGGAGCGGCGGGAGCGCGCCTCAAAGTCTGACTGAAGCACGAGCGGCGGTGGAGAAAGTAATCGGATACTTTGCCAGGGGTGGATGAAGTAAACAAAGGCAATACTCAAGTAAAAGTGCAGATTTAGGACCAGTACATGACTTTAGTGGAAGTCAAAGTAACGCATTACAATATTACTCGAGTAAAAGTGCAGATTTAGGACCAGTACATGACTTTAGTGGAAGTCAAAGTAACGCATTACAATATTACTCGAGTAAAAGTGCAGATTTAGGACCAGTACATGACTTTAGTGGAAGTCAAAGTAACGCATTACAAAATTACTCGAGTAAAAGTGCAGATTTAGGACCAGCACATGACTTTAGTGGAAGTCAAAGTAACGCATTACAATATTACTCGAGTAAAAGTGCAGATTTAGGACCAGCACATGACTTTAGTGGAAGTCAAAGTAACGCATTACAATATTACTCGAGTAAAAGTGCAGATTTAGGACCAGCACATGACTTTAGTGGAAGTCAAAGTAACGCATTACATTATTACTCGAGTAAAAGTGCAGATTTAGGACCAGTACATGACTTTAGTGGAAGTCAAAGTAACGCATTACAAAATTACTCGAGTAAAAGTGCAGATTTAGGACCAGCACATGACTTTAGTGGAAGTCAAAGTAACGCATTACAATATTACTCGAGTAAAAGTGGAAGTCAAAGTAACGCATTACAATATTACTCGAGTAAAAGTGCAGATTTAGGACCAGTACATGACTTAAGTGGAAGTCAAAGTAACGCATTACAATATTACTCGAGTAAAAGTGCAGATTTAGGACCAGTACGTGACTTAAGTGGAAGTCAAAGTAACGCATTACAATATTACTCGAGTAAAAGTGCAGATTTAGGACCAGCACGTGACTTTAGTGGAAGTCAAAGTAACGCATTACAATATTACTCGAGTAAAAGTACAGATTTAGGACCAGTACGTGACTTTAGTGGAAGTCAAAGTAACGCATTACAATATTACTCGAGTAAAAGTGCAGATTTAGGACCAGTACATGACTTTAGTGGAAGTCAAAGTAACGCATTACAATATTACTCGAGTAAAAGTGCAGATTTAGGACCAGCACATGACTTTAGTGGAAGTCAAAGTAACGCATTACAATATTACTCGAGTAAAAGTACAGATCTGATAGAAGTTTAAGTCATATAATTGAATATTACTTCAATAAAAGATAAAGTCACATATTACTTGGATAAAAGAACAGATATCAGATGTTAAACTTGCGTAATTGAATGTTACTCAAGTAAAAGTACAGATTTCTTATCAGAAAATGACTTCAGTAGAAGTTAAAGTTACATATTACTTATGTCCCTTCCTTCCTTCTAGTACTCAGGGGCCCCTCAAAAACCCTAGAATGAGAACTTTGAGTTTGCATATGTTTATGTGTTTAGCGCCATGACTAAATTCAAACTGACTGAATGAATCAGTAGAAACTTTGTTGAGACTAAAAACAGTAGCCGTTATTTTTTCCTACATATTATGATTTCAAAAGTTAAATTTTGACCTAAAAATGTTGGAAAAATATGACATGATCACTAAGAAATATGAAATGCAAAGTTTCGGCCTTACATGTTATTATCCATTTAAATATCATGTCATTTTTATTTCCTGTCACCTGACTTTGATTCACAAAATCATCATTTTAGAACTTTGAAATTTACTGTTCAGTTTTAATTTACTTCCTCATGAATTTGATGTATTTAGCGTCAGTTGGGCTGTCTTGGCTGACACGCCTCGTCAGTGTCACACGGAGGACGGGTACGGTGCCTGCGGAGTGGCAGACCGGGGTGGTGGTCCCCATTTCCAAAAAAGTGCACCAGTGAGTGTGCTCCAGTATCAGAAGCTCCTTTTAGACAGGACTTGTGCAAATTTGCAGGAAAGCTCAATCAGTCTTTTTTCAGCATTGGCAGTATAAAAACAAAATCGGGGAGTGCAGCAAAATGCCGCCTACCTACTTTTGTTTCTACAGAATGTGCCTTTTTCGGGGCAATGGGGGGCGTGAGCAAGTAACAAAACGTGTAGCTCAGCGTGTGACGTAAACAGTGACGTGGGAGGGAAGCCGTGGCTGGTCAGTCCTTTGGTGATTCTCTCGTAAGTCGGCCCGTCCTTCACCGTCCCCGTCATCTGACGGTTAATGGCCTCTTCGCTTGCGAGGACAAGGAGGGCGCACAATTCCTTGTCTCCCCAGTTGCTCATCTTTACAGTGTCTGCTCCTCCCACAAGTCATCACCAGCCCCTAGTGTTGCAGAAGGCCGCCTCGGTCTGTTTAAACTAAAAGGGTTCCTCCAATATGTCTACCCTACGAGGCGGAAAATTGGGCATCTGGGATCAACTCCCCAATCCGGCTCTGTGTGTCTAAACGCTCGCAGCTTGCCGGCAAAACGGCCCAACATTCGCGGAAAATCTGGCAGTGTAAAAGGGGCTGTAGTATCACACTGCTCGGCCTCCCTGGTTAAGTTTACTTCAGGGTGCCTGAAAGGAGACGCCGACCAATTGTTGAACCTCAGATTCAGGAGGAGCAATGCGGATTCCGTCCTGGCCTTAGAGCAGTGGACCAGCTCTTTACCCTTGCGAGGCTCCTGGAGGGGTCGTGGGAGGTTGCCCATCCAGTCTACATGTGTTTGTGGACTTAAAGAAGGCTTACGACCACGTGAGGTCCTGCGGGATTACCGGGTACCGGGCTCGCTGCTATGAGCCATCCAGTCCCTGCTGGGCTCCACCAGGGTCGTCCCTTGTCACTGATCCTGTTTGTGATAATCATGGACAGGATTTCGAGGTGCAGCTGGGAAGAGGAAGGGGTCTGCTTTTTGCAAATGATGTGGTTCTGTTGGCGCCATCCCACCGTGACCTCCAGCATGACCTAGGTCAGTGTGAAGCGTCGGGATGAGCACCTCCAAATCTGAGGTCATGGTTCTCTGCTGGAGAACAGTGGACTGCACCTGTATCTCTTGGAGTAGAGCTGCTGCTCCTTTGCATCGAAAGGGGTCTTGTTGATGAGTGAGGGTAGAATGGAGCGTGAGATGGATCGGCGGTGTGGCACAGGGTCTGCAGTGATGCGGGTGCTGCGCTGGGCTGTCGTGGTTCAGAGGGAGCTGAGCCAGAAGGTGAAGCTTTCCATTTCCTGGTCCATCTGCGTCCCAACCCTCACCTATGGTCATGAGCTCTGGGTAGTGACTGAAAGAATGAGGTCACAGATACAAGCGTCTGAAATGAGTTTCCTCTGTAGGGTGTCTGGGCTCAGCCTTAGAGATAGGGGGAGGAGTCAGACATCTGGAGGGAGCTCAGAGGAGAGCCGCTGCTCCTTCATGTTGAGGTGGTTCAACAACTGATCAGGATCCTCCTGGAGGAGCTGGAGGAAGGAGCTGAGGAGAGGGACGTCTGGGGTGCTTTGCTCAGCCTGCTGCTTCAGAGACCTGACCTCAGATAAGAGGATGAAGATGATGGACGGGTCTCACCATTTTGACGTGTCTTATTTTTTCTTACAGAGTCCAAAATGTGACTCATTATCTCGTCTACAAATGACAAAGACAAGATGAGTTCAGTTTTCTGCACTGTGAATACTTAGGGTTTGATGACGTCTGTCCCTGTCCCTGTCCCTGTTCTTGACTTTGACTCTGTCCCCACCTGCTGGTCTCTGCAGGTAACGACAGGAATTCAGCTCCTCTTGTGTCGGAGATATGTTGATAAAACCATTCAAATATATGAATAAATATATATTTCTGTTCTTTTTCAAAGGTTTGACACCACTGCCCATGATGGATGACACAGTTGGACAGATCCTATGTGGTTTAAAGACCACATGTGTAAAACATGCCAATTAGAGCTCCTCTTCAAAGCGGGAACGTCACAGCATTATTCTGATTTGTTGTTCTGTATAAAAGGTACGATCACAGACTGGGGGGGCGGAGGTGTCTCGCCTGTGAGCCGGCAGAGGAGGGAGTAACAGCGTCAGTGTGAAAAGTGTGAGTCGGCAGGGCAGGACCATGGACTGGAGGGGTGCGACATTTTGATGACGTGTTATATGTGCGACCCACTGCAGACATTTAAAGAGCAGCTGTTAGCAGTTCGCAGCTAACTCAAAGAAGACAAACACCAGCTGATAGCAGTTAGCGGCTAACTCTCAGAAAAAGAACAGCAGCAGAAAATGTCCACAAATGGTGAAAACAATGAGGTCCAGGAGCTCCTTCCCCTCCGAGCAGAGGACGAGATCAGCCGCCACATAACAGGGACCATACATGATGTTGTTATTGACATGTGATGTCATTGTTGTTGTTCATAAAGTGCTGCTAAAGTGTATATGTCACATCAGAGGCCAACGCTGTTGTGCTACACATCACGCCTCCTTTGCTTCCAAATGCCAACATGCAGTGTTGGGGTAACGTGTTACAGTAATATATGATGTTTGAGCAGTAACAAGTTACGTAACGAGTTACCAACAGGATTGTGGGTAATATTATTACATTTACAGCGTCGCGTAAGAAGTTACCACCTGAAATAAACTGTTCATTGTTTCATCTTTCATCCATCCACACTGACCCACACCGCTTCACTTCCACCAGAGCGCCACCAGAAAGAATATCATCCGAAGGTTGTTGTGTCCAGTCATGTGATTACAGACTACGTTACAGAAGGGTGTCAGTGACACATCTGGGTGATGGCGTACTGCGTGTTATCATGTCCTGTGTGTCTCCTCTGCTTCTGCGTCCTGAGGCTGTCTGAAAGCAGCGGGGATCAGGAGCTGGGCTCCGGTTTGTTATTTCCTCGTCCTGGTGATCGGCACATCTGGGTGATGTCAGTACATGTTGAACATGTTTCCACATCTACAGCTGCAGAGTGACGCTGACGCACAGTCCTGTTCTTACACATAACACATAACATTCATTTAGTTATTTAATGGTTCTTTATCGTCACACCGTTTTTAATATCAGCAGGAGATTTTAATCCAAAGTAATAACCACTGTGTGTGAACACATGAACGTGTCAGACCTGAACTGTAATAAACAACATGAGCTCATCCATTTCAAATCAGCATCAGTTCTTCTGAGCTCATTTTGGTCACAGTTACACAAAAGTAGTGAAATACTTAACTGATTACTCTACACAGAGAGTAATGTGTAATGTAACTTATTACTTTCAAATGAAGGTAACTAGTGATGTGTCATGTATTTCATTTTGAGAGTGATTTGTAATGATTACAATGACTCAAAGTATAAAGACGTCTCAGTGAAATGTCAACCTTGATTCCACCTTCCAGGTTCTGCATCGGCCTGATCACATCAGTTAAAGACTGTCATCTGTCGTCAACTGAAACTCTGAAAGATAAAAACCACCAAAGTGTGACTCAAACTTACAAGCAGTGTCCTCTAAAGACGAACAGCTGCCAAAATGAAGGCTGCTGACATGTTATTTAAGCGGACACGTGTTTGGTTCTGGATAAAGAAACAGAGGCGTTGTAATGAAGGGACTTTGTTGCACAATCTCTGTGTAAGAACTAAAGTGAGTTGAGGTGCTTTGACCTCCTCTACCTCCCTGGTTAGCAGGATGAAGGCGCCCTCTTGTGTTGAGCATCAGTTGTGACAGTTCACTTGTCTTCCTGCTGTGATGTTCACTGCAGAAGACAAGTCCAGAGTTCACTCAGCCTTTGGCAGCTTCACACAACATCAGTAAAGAGACATTTCAACGTGTGTAATATCACACTGTGTGCGTTTGTTGACAGGAGTCACACCCTGAAACACTGGTGCTGCATTCAGGTCACATGGGAAAGATGGGAGAGAAGAGTTTCAGCTCTCAGCTTGGAAATAGTATTCGGGAATGTGAGATCTGAGGCTGTACGTTCAAATGTCCCTGACTGGTTGAATTGTGATCAAACAACATGGAAACACTTGTGAGCAAATGTAAAGAATCAGCTCCACAGTATCTGTTGTGTGATGTGTGTCAGGAGTTTGAAGTGTGTGTAATAAATCCTCTTCACTGACTGAACAAAGTGTGGGTTGTAAAAAGCCTCAGAAAACTGGTGTCATGTCTGTGTGACCACGCTGTTTGAGTGAGGAAAGTTAAAGGACAGAGAGCGACTGACAAATGCTCTTCTGCTCTAAACATCAACACTGGACTTTGTGGTGTCTCAGGAGGAAAAGTGCGTCAGTTGTGCTCTCAGATCAGTGTCACATTTCCTCCATCAGCTTTGTCTGAGACCCTGGAATGAAGACAGGAAGAAAAGACTTTGTTCATGTTTGTTTATTCATCATGTAAAGCTTCAGTTTGTTCACACATCCCATCAGTAAAGTCTGTTCAATGATTTCATGTTCACATTCACTTCATCCACACAAGAATCTCAGCTGTGTACAAGAAAAGAATCAATCATGTCCTTATTGATTCTGATCAGGATCATCAACAACAACTACAACCTCTGCTCTGCCAAACAAATTAATGTGAGCACACATTTCTTTGCACAGAGAACAAAGTGTGGAGGATAAAGGAGCTCTGCTGCTTTCTCTCTTCACACACAACAACATACAAACACATCAGTACAAAGATTGATCAGACATTTAGAGCCCAGAGAAGTCCACATTATTTTCATGCAGAGAAATGTCACTTCAGCTCAACAAACATCATCATGAGCAGTGAGAGCCTCCATGGCTGAACACACACAGGAAGGAGCGCCACCTACACACACTCAAACATTTACACAACAACTCAGGAGAAGATGTCAAAGTCCCGCCCACAATGTTTGACTGACAGCTGATCTGTGTGCAGTGAAAAAACGCCACAACAATCAGCTGTCAGCAACAAACATGGAGACCAAACACAGAGTTTAACCCTTAAATGGCTTCTGACTATTTGACTTGACACAACTCAGCTGTGGAATTAATAGAATCAAGAAGAAGTCCAGCATAGAGAGGCTGAGTGAATGTGGTCTGGACTCTGTGGAGGAGAGTCATGGTTTCAGAGACGCTGTAGAAGGACAGAATACCTGCACTGTGATCCAGGTACACTCCTACTCTGGAGGACAGAGGACCTGAGACACGAGTTTGGACTGTGTTGTGATAAAAGTTATAACTGTTATTGTAACAATCTAACGACCAAGATTTGTCATTGTATCCAAATAAACATTCATCCCACCCTGCTCTGCTGATATTCTTGTATGCGACTGCTACATAAACTCCTCCTCTCCACTCCACCTCCCAGTAACAACGTCCAGTCAGACTCTCTCTACTCAGGACCTGAGGCCATCCAGTGAATCTGTCTGGGTGATCAGAATAAGACTGTTGTTCACCCATTAGTGTCACTTTCCTGTTCCCCTCAGATAATAACAGCAGTGTGTTTGCTGTGTTTGGATCCAGTGTGATGTGACGTGAATATCTGAGGAACTCAGCTCTGGTCTTGGGCTCTGGTTGTGGCAGTAAAACATCCACTTCAGTCACTGCCAGTGAGACGTTTGTCCATGTGTCCCTCAGAGCGTCCTGTAGTTTATCTCTGACTCCTGACACAGCCGCTGTCACGTCCTCAAAGTAGCGGCGAGGACGGATGTTGATGCTGGATGAGTGTGTGGCTTCACTGAGTGCTGACAGTGAGGGGTAGTTGTGTAGAAACTGGCTGTGATCCTCTGTGTGTGAGAGCTTCTTCAGCTCAGCGTCTTTCCTCTTCAGCTCAGTGATCTCCTGCTCCAGCTTCTCCTGAAGCTCTTTGACTCGACTCACTTCAGTTTCCTGCTGCCATCTGAGCTGCTGCTTCACATCACAGCGTCTTTTCTCCATCAGACGGATCAGCTCAGTGAAGATCTTCTCACTGTGCTCCACTGCTTCATCAGCAGAGCGACTGATAGCCTCCACCTCCTGTTGGAGCAGCTTCACATCTTTCTCTGTGTCCTGGATTCTCTGCTGGATGTTTTGTCGACTCCCCTCCAGCTCTCTCTGCCTCTCAGTCCTTTCTGCTGCAGCTGACACTGTGTCGTGGCCTTTATGTTCATCCACAGAGCAGAGATAACAGATACACTGCTGATCAGTGCGGCAGAACATCTTCATCACCTCATCATGACGAGAGCAGATGTTCTCCTGCAGCTTCTTGCAGGGCTCCACCAGCTTGTGTTTCTGTAATGGAGGCGAGTCACGATGAGGCTGGAGGTGTTTCTCACAGTAAGAGGCCACACACTGCAGACAGGACTTGAAGGCTTTCAGTTTCCTCCCAGTGCAGACATCACAGGCCACATCTTCAGCTCCAGCATAGCAGTGATCAGCAGGAGCAGCTTGGAGTCCAGTCTTCTTCAGTTTCTCCACCAAATCTGCTAACATGATGTTTTTCATCAGGACAGGCCTCGGTGTGAAGCTCTGCCTACACTGAGGGCAGCTGTAGATTCTCTTCTCATCCTCTCCATCCCAGAAGCTTTGAATACAGTTGATGCAGTAGCTGTGTCCACAGGGAAGAGTCCCCGGATCCTTCAGTAGATCCAGACAGATGGAACAAGAGAACTTTAGGGGGTCCAGCTGAGCTCCTTGCTGCGCCATTTCACCTCGTGGCAGTGACTATGTGAGTCTCACTTCCTGAGAAGTGAAACTAGTCTGAGCTCTGATCTCAGCATCATGTGATCATGCAGTGAATGCAGCCTGTCAGCTCTGTCACGTCACCACCATGTTGGTTCCACCCATCTATAAAGTGTAGATGTGAAGGGGAGGAACAGAGTGGAGCTGGCTGTGTGTGAGAGCAGGAAGAGGAGGGAGGGCTGATTCCAGGAAGACCAGCAGCACTTTGGACTCTGTTTCCTGCTTTCAAATGAAGCCTCAGTTCAAACCTGCTCCCCGTCTGAAAACACTCCAGTGTTCACTTGTTAAATACTTGTTAGCTCATGCACGTAATCTCCACGGGGTCACACCCACCCCCAGTGTATGACAGAGGGAAAACTGTCATCCATCCATACAGGTTCAAGCTGGTGTGTTTAACGACACTCAGTGGAGACAGCATTTACTGTGCTGGCAATGAGCCAAAGAAGAAGATAGATGAGATGAGATAAAACAGTCAGGTGACAGTACTGAGCTGTGTCGCTGTGAACTGATCAGGTAATCATTATCTGGTTGTTCAAAACACACACAAGGAGTGCACACTGTGTGTGGTGCACAGTCTCTACCACTCTGTACCGTGTGTAACTCAACATCCTGTTCACACTCACAGTGCAGAGAAATGCTGTTTTGTTTTAATGAAACATGCACTGTGTGCCTGGTGTGTGTGTGTGTGTGTGTGTGTGTGTGTGTGTGTGTGTGTGTGTGTGTGTGTGTGTGTGTGTGTGTGTGTGTGTGCATGTTTGGATACTGGAGTGTGGCTCGGGCTGCATATTGCTGTCTGAACCTGACCTGAGTCACAGAGTAGTCACTGAAGTCGTCACGCACTCTCTGTTTTATGTCCCAACCAAACCTGAATCATCTTCATCAGCCACACCTGTCAGGTGGATGGATTATCTTGGAAAGGGAGAAGTGCTCACTGACACCAATTTGAAGAAGTTTGTGACCAAAGTTTGAGAGAAATGTTTCTGTTGAGTGCATAAAAACTGTCAGATCTTTAACCTCAAACTGTGGAAAATGGGAGGAAACACAAGTGTTGCATTTCAAGTGTTGTTCAGTTTATTAGACAGTGAAAAACAACAGGTGCTAAAATACCAAATGGTGCAGGCGTGGATGGATCACTGAGCAGGCCTACTGGGCACAGGTCCAGGGGCCCAAAGTGTCAGAGGGCCTCCAACAATGTCACCAAAATTAACACATGCTGACCAGGAAGAGACTCTGAATGACCTCTGAGAGACACAACAAGGCTACAGAGATACAAAACCACAAGAAGGACACTACACGAAGACACAAAATGTGCGCCAGTGTCTTTCACTTCCTGTCGATGTCCAGCAGCTTCACTCAGCCACTGAAGAGGGGCGGGCACGTCTGAAGGAGGTGTGTCGCCCTGTGTGATGTCACAGCAGATACTGACTGATTCTTTTGGCTCTCTGTGACCAAGAAATGCATTTCTGTCACTTGTCATGTGAAATCCTGATAAATGTCTTTGTTTAAAGATCAAACGTCACATGTTCGAGTGTCCTTCACTGTGACCATCCCAAGACACACCTGTGTAGTAATGATGCTGTTTATCAACCCGCCCACAGGATTCGGTTTGATCATACGACCTGTCGTTAGAAGGCTTCACTCCTAAAGGTCCCATTGATGTGGACCTGCTCAACATGCAGCCACCACAGCAGGTTCAATCAACACTTCTGTCAGACAAATAACAAACAAACAGTTATAACTCACCAGTGAGGCCTCATCATAATCCACTGATCGTTAATATTCCAACATAAGCCCCAACACACGCCCAAAGGTCCAGACGATCCGAATCCAGTGAAATATTTGGTCCAATCACATCATTACATCCACCAACTGCATCATTTCAAACGTCCATACATCTCCTCTCCTGTTGCATCAACATATTGCTGATAGCTGTGCATCAAAATGGCTGCCGATCCCTGACCTTCTGATTGACACCTCTCTTGAGCCAATAGGAGCTTCCATGTCCTCTCCACGGCCTACAACAGCAACCAAGAGTCTGTGTTGAAAGGAAGGACCCGCCTCCCTTCTCAGGGTGCAGAGCCAATCAACAGCCAGCAAGTGGCCTTATGGGTCCTGTAGTCAGTGACACTGCTGACCTCCAGAGGTCTGAACTCCTTCCTGGCACCATGGACTGGTATAAACAGCCATAGACATATATTCATAGACGCCGCGTTGACTGCTGCTGCTGATTGGAGTGATGCGCCTACACGGCGGCCATCTTGGTACAGTGCCACTCGCTCCTACCGCACATTACATCTATGGAGGAATGACGTGTTTGCACTATTAAAGTGATCATAAATCGCTCAATTGTCAACATATATTCACGTGTGTTTGTTACTGACATGGAGGTTGAAAATTCAGTGAATAATTCTACTTTGAGATTGTGGAGAACCTCTTACCTCCGTAGATGTACATGCACTACTCCCTTTGCTAGCCCTGTACCAAGATGGCGGCGCTTTAGGCACGCCCCTCCACACTCAGTGTGGCGTCTATGTATATATGTCTATGTAAACAGCGGTGTAGTGGAGGGGATACGCAGGTGCACGGGGTCCACCCACCTCTTTTTCTAGGTGTTTACAGTTGCTTACACTTTCTTGTGGGTAACCTAACCACCACTACACCACCTGTTACACATGTACGTCAACAAATGGCTCCTCTGTTGCCTTCTGGGAAATTAAGTCTTTATTGATGTTGTAAATCCCTGTTTGTGTTTTTTTCTAGTTAGGCACATTTTGGGGCAACTAAGATGCGCTCTGGGTCCTAGTGCCTGCAGTGAGATGCGCTCTGGGTCCTAGTGTCTGCAGTGAGATGCGCTCTGGGTCCTAGTGTCTGCAGTGAGATGCGCTCTGGGTCCTAGTGTCTGCAGTGAGATGCGCTCTGGGTCCTAGTGTCTGCAGTGAGATGCGCTCTGGGTCCTAGTGTCTGCAGTGAGATGCGCTCTGGGTCCTAGTGTCTGCAGTGAGATGCGCTCTGGGTCCTAGTGTCTGCAGTGAGATGCGCTCTGGGTCCTAGTGCCTGCAGTGAGATGCGCTCTGGGTCCTAGTGTCTGCAGTGAGATGCGCTCTGGGTCCTAGTGCCTGCAGTGAGATGCGCTCTGGGTCCTAGTGTCTGCAGTGAGATGCGCTCTGGGTCCTAGTGTCTGCAGTGAGATGCGCTCTGGGTCCTAGTGCCTGCAGTGAGATGCGCTCTGGGTCCTAGTGCCTGCAGTGAGATGCGCTCTGGGTCCTAGTGTCTGCAGTGAGATGCGCTCTGGGTCCTAGTGTCTGCAGTGAGATGTGTCTCTGGGTCCTAGTGCCTGCAGTGAGATGCGCTCTGGGTCCTAGTGTCTGCAGTGAGATGCGCTCTGGGTCCTAGTGCCTGCAGTGAGATGCGCTCTGGGTCCTAGTGCCTGCAGTGAGATGCGCTCTGGGTCCTAGTGTCTGCAGTGAGATGCGCTCTGGGTCCTAGTGCCTGCAGTGAGATGCGCTCTGGGTCCTAGTGCCTGCAGTGAGATGCGCTCTGGGTCCTAGTGCCTGCAGTGAGATGCGCTCTGGGTCCTAGTGTCTGCAGTGAGATGCGCTCTGGGTCCTAGTGCCTGCAGTGAGATGCGCTCTGGGTCCTAGTGCCTGCAGTGAGATGCGCTCTGGGTCCTAGTGTCTGCAGTGAGATGTGTCTCTGGGTCCTAGTGCCTGCAGTGAGATGCGCTCTGGGTCCTAGTGTCTGCAGTGAGATGCGCTCTGGGTCCTAGTGTCTGCAGTGAGATGTGTCTCTGGGTCCTAGTGCCTGCAGTGAGATGCGCTCTGGGTCCTAGTGTCTGCAGTGAGATGCGCTCTGGGTCCTAGTGCCTGCAGTGAGATGCGCTCTGGGTCCTAGTGCCTGCAGTGAGATGCGCTCTGGGTCCTAGTGTCTGCAGTGAGATGCGCTCTGGGTCCTAGTGTCTGCAGTGAGATGCGCTCTGGGTCCTAGTGTCTGCAGTGAGATGCGCTCTGGGTCCTAGTGTCTGCAGTGAGATGCGCTCTGGGTCCTAGTGTCTGCAGTGAGATGCGCTCTGGGTCCTAGTGCCTGCAGTGAGATGCGCTCTGGGTCCTAGTGTCTGCAGTGAGATGTGTCTCTGGGTCCTAGTGCCTGCAGTGAGATGCGCTCTGGGTCCTAGTGCCTGCAGTGAGATGCGCTCTGGGTCCTAGCGCCTGCAGTGAGATGCGCTCTGGGTCCTAGCGCCTGCAGTGAGATGCGCTCTGGGTCCTAGTGCCTGCAGTGAGATGTGTCTCTGGGTCCTAGTGCCTGCAGTGAGATGCGCTCTGGGTCCTAGTGCCTGCAGTGAGATGCGCTCTGGGTCCTAGTGCCTGCAGTGAGATGCGCTCTGGGTCCTAGTGCCTGCAGTGAGATGCGCTCTGGGTCCTAGCGCCTGCAGTGAGATGCACTCTGGGTCCTAGTGTCTGCAGTGAGATGTGTCTCTGGGTCCTAGTGCCTGCAGTGAGATGTGTCGCTGGGTCCTAGTGCCTGCAGTGAGATGTGTCTCTGGGTCCTAGTGCCTGCAGTGAGATGCGCTCTGGGTCCTAGTGCCTGCAGTGAGATGCGCTCTGGGTCTTAGTGTCTGCAGTGAGATGCGCTCTGGGTCCTTGTGCCTGCAGTGAGATGCGCTCTGGGTCCTAGTGCCTGCAGTGAGATGCGCTCTGGGTCCTAGTGTCTGCAGTGAGATGCGCTCTGGGTCCTAGTGTCTGCAGTGAGATGCACTCTGGGTCCTAGTATCTGCAGTGAGATGTGTCTCTGGGTCCTAGTGCCTGCAGTGAGATGCGCTCTGGGTCCTAGTGCCTGCAGTGAGATGTGTCTCTGGGTCCTAGTGTCTGCAGTGAGATGTGTCTCTGGGTCCTAGTGCCTGCAGTGAGATGTTTCTCTGGGTCCTAGTGCCTGCAGTGAGATGCGCTATGGGTCCTAGTGTCTGCAGTGAGATGCGCTCTGGGTCCTAGTGCCTGCAGTGAGATGCGCTCTGGGTCCTAGTGTCTGCAGTGAGATGCGCTCTGGGTCCTAGTGCCTGCAGTGAGACGCGCTCTGGGTCCTAGTGCCTGCAGTGAGATGTGTCTCTGGGTCCTAGTGCCTGCAGTGAGATGCGCTCTGGGTCCTAGTGCCTGCAGTGAGATGCGCTCTGGGTCCTAGTGCCTGCAGTGAGATGCGCTCTGGGTCCTAGTGCCTGCAGTGAGATGCGCTCTGGGTCCTAGTGTCTGCAGTGAGATGCGCTCTGGGTCCTAGTGTCTGCAGTGAGATGCGCTCTGGTTCCTAGTGCCTGCAGTGAGATGCGCTCTGGGTCCTAGTGTCTGCAGTGAGATGTGCTCTGGGTCCTAGTGCCTGCAGTGAGATGCGCTCTGGGTCCTAGTGCCTGCAGTGAGATGCGCTCTGGGTCCTAGCGCCTGCAGTGAGATGCGCTCTGGGTCCTAGCGCCTGCAGTGAGATGCGCTCTGGGTCCTAGTGCCTGCAGTGAGATGTGTCTCTGGGTCCTAGTGCCTGCAGTGAGATGCGCTCTGGGTCCTAGTGCCTGCAGTGAGATGCGCTCTGGGTCCTAGTGCCTGCAGTGAGATGCGCTCTGGGTCCTAGTGCCTGCAGTGAGATGCGCTCTGGGTCCTAGCGCCTGCAGTGAGATGCACTCTGGGTCCTAGTGTCTGCAGTGAGATGTGTCTCTGGGTCCTAGTGCCTGCAGTGAGATGTGTCGCTGGGTCCTAGTGCCTGCAGTGAGATGTGTCTCTGGGTCCTAGTGCCTGCAGTGAGATGCGCTCTGGGTCCTAGTGCCTGCAGTGAGATGCGCTCTGGGTCTTAGTGTCTGCAGTGAGATGCGCTCTGGGTCCTTGTGCCTGCAGTGAGATGCGCTCTGGGTCCTAGTGCCTGCAGTGAGATGCGCTCTGGGTCCTAGTGTCTGCAGTGAGATGCGCTCTGGGTCCTAGTGTCTGCAGTGAGATGCACTCTGGGTCCTAGTATCTGCAGTGAGATGTGTCTCTGGGTCCTAGTGCCTGCAGTGAGATGCGCTCTGGGTCCTAGTGCCTGCAGTGAGATGTGTCTCTGGGTCCTAGTGTCTGCAGTGAGATGTGTCTCTGGGTCCTAGTGCCTGCAGTGAGATGTTTCTCTGGGTCCTAGTGCCTGCAGTGAGATGCGCTATGGGTCCTAGTGTCTGCAGTGAGATGCGCTCTGGGTCCTAGTGCCTGCAGTGAGATGCGCTCTGGGTCCTAGTGTCTGCAGTGAGATGCGCTCTGGGTCCTAGTGCCTGCAGTGAGACGCGCTCTGGGTCCTAGTGCCTGCAGTGAGATGTGTCTCTGGGTCCTAGTGCCTGCAGTGAGATGCGCTCTGGGTCCTAGTGCCTGCAGTGAGATGCGCTCTGGGTCCTAGTGCCTGCAGTGAGATGCGCTCTGGGTCCTAGTGCCTGCAGTGAGATGCGCTCTGGGTCCTAGTGTCTGCAGTGAGATGCGCTCTGGGTCCTAGTGTCTGCAGTGAGATGCGCTCTGGTTCCTAGTGCCTGCAGTGAGATGCGCTCTGGGTCCTAGTGTCTGCAGTGAGATGTGCTCTGGGTCCTAGTGCCTGCAGTGAGATGCGCTCTGGGTCCTCTTTATTGATAAGTTGCAATGTATAAATGGTGCTTAAAGTCAGCATAAAGCTGTGTTTAATACCTGTTTATACCTTAAACCGTTTTTGCACATGTTCTCATTAAGCTAATGCTAATTAATAAGCTATTAGACAGCCTTTTCACCCAGCATGCATTCATGTTCAGTGTTGGCTGAAGCTATTCTGCATGCCATGCATTAGCATCCATGTGATACTGCCAGATGTTTAACTAGTTAAATCTCACACACTTTGTATGTTTTATTTCTTTATTACAGAAAAACCATTAATTCAGCCATTCAGTCAGTTATCAGTCTGTCATCATTCAGCCTGTCAATCATCCAACCATTCATCATTCACCTGTGCACATGTTGAACTGAAGCTGTCTGTACTGCTGCCAGTCTTTATATAAGGTGAAGAAACCAAGTTAACAGGTGTCCGTGTTCACTCTCTGACCGGAGTTACTGTTGTGGATAGAGTAGTTCCAATGTTACAAACTGCCCTTATATCTTCAATAATTAATAAAGGTTTTCTAGAAGTGTTTTTATGAACAGACATTTCTGTCTGTGTTTATTAGTTTTTCACTCATTCACACATTTAGTTCATTGTTTTACCCTCTTTGGTTTGAAAAGCACCTGAACAACACCAAAGACAAACATGTAAAATCTACTTTAAACTTGGACGGCGTGAGGCTTCATGCTATGGTCCCAATGTGTTTTTCAGCTAATACGTCCCCATTCTGATCATCTGTAGCATCTTTTTTCAAGAAAATATTAAGGCGAAGATAAAAAATAAAAAAAACCTAAGCATTTTATTTCAGCGTGTTGAAACTTGGATAACTCTGTGAGAGAGGCACTCGCAGTGATTCTGACTGTTGGGAAAAAAACTTCAGGGTGTTGCCTTTCAAATGAGACCATGCATGTACTAAAAATGGAGGAAGAACAGCTTTCAGTTCACTCTGGGTATGACTTGGATAAGAGGTGAATTTCAATTAATCAGCATCTTGTCGGGTGGATAGATTGGATGGAAGCGCTCACTTCCACTGATATAATGTTTGACAGATTTCAAGAGAAATGTATGTACAGCGTGCATGAAAAAGTCTTAGATCTTAAACTTAAACCTGTGAGAAATGGGAGCACAAGCAAAAAGCTAAGCTGAGGTGGTAAATATATAATTTTTATGCTGATGATACACAGATGTACCTGACTGTTAAGCCCCGTCTCCACCAAACCCTTTCAGTCCAGTCCCTGTGGAGCCAGCAGTGAGCCTTCAGACATGGAACCTACCTACCATGGTACATGGTCTGTTCAGACAGTCCTCTTAAATGTGGGCGGGGTTGTTGTCACTCACTGCTCCGTCCAGCACTCGCTGTATTTCCTCATCAGCGGTGACACAGATGGAAGTCTGCACCTGGTTTATCGTCCACAGAACGAGGCTGCACGCCCACATTTTCACAACAAAATAGAACAGGCTGCAGTGAGAGTCTCTCTCCATGGGATATTTAAAAATAGCAGCTTTGTGCATTTAGTCCTTCTCAGGCAAGCTCAGGGGTTTAGTGTTGCTGTAGCCCACAGGAAGTGAGGATTAGAATATATGACCTTCACATAATCCGCTCCAAATTAATCTATATTTTTAAAGTCATTACTAAAAGTGTGTGTCATATAAAAACTAAAGTGATGCTCAAAGTTGTCACAGTGAAATTTAAGGTGTGCTGATGGATTCACGTCATCAACTCATGCATTGAGTAACATTACAAGTTAACGTTCCACCTTAAAAGTTGCCGGCAGTCGGCCCAGTGAATGAAGTTATTTTTTTCTCTTTCATTTTATAGTTACATCAGCTGGATGTAAAGTAAAAAAAAAAATCCTGAGATTGTTGTCATCGAGCCCCGACACGTTACACAAAAATCTCAGAGTCTGGTTTGACAGTAGTTTAAGTTTTGAGCAGCTGGTGCAGTCGTGTTTTCATTGTCTTAGGAATATTTCAAAAATACGATCCATTTAAACTTTAGGGACACAAACAATTTTACCTGCCTTCATCTCTTCACACCTGGACGACTGCAGCTGCCTCTTTTCCAGCCCGAATAAAACTCTATTATTCAACTGCAGACTGTAGCCTCTTTACATCGGCTCCCAGTATGTTTTAGAAGAGATTTTACTGATGACTTGTACGGCTCCTCATAGCCTCTCTTTCAGCTATATCTCTGACCTCTTTGTACCGAAACATACTTTGGGGTCCTCTGGCAGCAGAGGTGTTTTGTCTGTTCCAGAGGCTAGAAAATAAAGGGGACAGTGTTTGCTGTCAGGGCCCCGAGGCTCTGGAAAATTCTGCCTGAGGAGATCAGGTCAGTCGAGTCACTCATGTCTTAAAATTCCTTCTTGAGGCTATCTTCCATCTGTCATAATTCATGCTGCTGTAAAGTCCAGCAGATGAACTCACACTGCAGTGATCTGAAACACACACCACACAGTCACACAAACTGGTTCCTGTAGTAATTTTTATTACTCAAATGTTAAGTTTGGATTTACAGGCACATGGGGACAGACAGGGTTCACTCAGGTCCTCACAGGGCTGGAGACAATGACGTCACGAAACACAGCACAGCGGCGCCCGCAGGCTGAGCAGCACACACACACATCACCGCCTAAGACAACAGGGTTACGATACAAATAACTGGTACATTATAACTTAAAATACTGTTTATACATCGTGTGTGTGTGTGAGCTGCACGTCCTGCAGAGCGGCCGTCTGGATGGAGGGAGGAAAATAAAATGACAGAGAGAGTCCAGTTCTCCTGGTGGACATGTCAGATTCTCTTTCACCAGTCAGTCAGACACTTTTCAGGTTTTATCAGCTGTTTCTCTGCAGAAGCTGACGGTGAAGATTTTTTGCAGTTTTCTGTGTTCAGGACCTGATTTAAAAAAAACAAAACCCTGCTTCAGTACCGACACGAGGAGACGGCGTGAGGGAACGAAGACGACGAGGACATATCTGTGAGATACAACGTGGACGCCCCTCGACGGGACTGTGATTACAACCAAACTTTATATTAAGGCACAAAAACACTAATTAAAAACAGTTAACTACTGTAGCAACGTGTGAGCGCGCTCGTTATCTCCATGAAGTCAAGCCAATAAAATTCAGTATGTGATGTCCTGATAGGTCAAAGGGTCAAAACATAACAAAAAAATTCAGTTAGGGTGAATTAACTTGTGAAAACTCACAGAGAATCAATAAAACACAAATATTGGCATCGCTATGAGGCAGCAACACGGAGCCTTGTATACAAGCAAGCATATTATAATAATAACATACCACAGACGTTATCATAGATATTCATATATAGATTTAACCTGGAGGTTTCAGTTGATTGATTGTGATAATGTGGCTGTTTGCATGTTGGAGTTTTATTTCTTGGAATCAGCCAGTCCTGAATCATTTAAGCATATATTTACACAAATAACAAATTCCTCACTCTAAGTCATAATAAAAAACATTCACACAAAAATATAACATTTGAAATAATTATTAGCACCAGTGTATCAGATAAAATTCTCGCTACGCAAAATGTACAAAGTTGCATAGTGTTGGATTTAGCCTGGAAGAGAAATGTTAATGTGTGATGGGTAAAAACACCAGTGATAAGCAGCAACTTCTGGGACAAGAACAAGAAAAAGGCCGTGGTGTTAAAACATCAGAACATCAAATGGTGTTTGAACGCGGTGAGAAATGTCAGAGCTGATTGAAAGACGCGCCTACGGAGCCGCTGACGTCCTGAAAGCTTTTTCTTTACCTCATGTGCACACGACGTGCAGCGAGGTGCAAATATCCTGCGTGCGCAAGTCAATAACGGGCAACTCTAACGCTAAGATGACTTCCATTTCTTTTGGGAACAGAAAGATAACTTGGCACACAAACTAATGTCTTGCAAATAGAGCATAGTAACGTGTAAACATAAGCCTACATCATGTGGGAACAAGATATTAAATTGTATGGATCTCAGAGTAACAAGATATTCACTCATCTTGTTTCCAAAACATCCGCAGACTGTGCATACAAGTTGATATCCTCTACGAAAAAGTTACTATCTTGTTCCCACAAGACACGCAGGCTGTGATATGAGATATGAAAGAAGACAACGATGTCGTGGGAACAAGACAATATCGTTCCCACGACATCCATATCTTGTGGGAACAGGTAACAGATCTATGCCGAACAGCTCTAACTCTAAACTCAGATCCATATGATGATCACGATACCATTTTACGTCCCATTTGCATGCACAAGTTACTGTTTTGTTCCCACACGCTGCTATCCATTCATGCAAGAAAATATCTTCTAAGCTTCGGCTCCAGAACACTTAGGACCAAGAAACTAAATTGTCTTGTGCACACAAGATTTATAAACTGATTTTTTCAGGACTTCAGAGGCTTCATATTTGCCAGCGGCGTGGGCGTGGCTTTACTCGACATCACAACCCACTGGAGGTGAAAATACTGTTGAAGAAAAGAGAAGTAAAATACTCTTCCTCTGCTGTTTGTGTGTCAGGCACGAAGCTTTGGGAGAAAAGAAGAGAGGATTCCTTCACTGTGGTTTCTGAAAACACGGTTGGTGTAAAAATGAAAACAAAAAACAAAACAAAAAAAATCGCCGAGGACAGCGGCGCTCTAACAGTGGGTAGCCGTGCACTCAGCTGGCTGAAAACTGTAAAAGTAGCTGGCGTGTCCCGGGCATGATGGGTAATACGAGCGGACACTTCTCGAAGTAAGAGGAACTTCCTGTCTGTGCAGACGGGTGCAGTCACGTCGGGTTTGTGGTTCTGGTTTTTCTCCGAGGCTCTTCCACCTCTCTGCACGGCTTCTCTACGCCGCTTAGTTCATTCTACCGTAACCACGTTACTGCGTCTCCAAAACAAAAACTAAAACAAAACAAAAACAGCTGCTTCTCTTTCGTAAAAAAACTGTGAACGTGGCTTGAAATGTTGGCTTCAAAGACAAGAATCTGAGAACAAAAAAAACAAAAAGGTTTAAAAACTGTTTTGGTAAAAGTTGGCATGTTCGCCAGAGTGTTAGACGTGAAGGGGGAGTGTTGGAGGTGGAGGAGGGCGGGGTTAAGGCCTCTCCAGTGACGGCGTGTTGAAGCAGCCTTCGGGTAACGTGTTCTTGATGTCGTTGAGGTTGGCGATGTCGGCGCGGATCTCACGGATCTGCCGGTCATAGTCGTTGATCATGTCCTCCTGAGTCCGCGCCACGTCGTTCAGCTCTGTCAGCTTCCTGTCCAGCTCGCTATCACCCATCTTGCCCTTGGCCCTCTTCAGGGACTCGTCGATCTGGTTCAGTTTGCTCAGGTCCACCTTGTCGATGTTTCCTGGAGAGGAGACCAAGGAGGTAATGAACCACTTCACTGGCACTTCAGACCAGTTTTACAGAGCGTAACAGAGTCTGTTCTTACCCAGCTGATCCAGCAGGGCGGTGATGGTGCTCAGGACCGTCTTCACGGCGCTCTTGGCCTTGCGGGCGTTGTCCTCCGCCTCCTTCGCGTTGTCTGACGCCTGAGGAAAAGTAAACAGTGATGATCCAACACAGAAACTGACTCTACAGATCACGCTGAAGCTCGTTGGAACCAGCTCTTACCATTCCGGCCATCATCATGTCTTGGTCGGCCTCGGCCTTCTTCCTGGCCAGCTCCTGCTCCGCGGCGTCCAGCTGGTCCATCATGTCGCTCACCTCGTTGTCCAGCTTGGTGGTGTCCTGGAAGGCCTTCTCTGCGTCCTCCTTGGTCTTGGCAGAGCCCTGAGAGGACACACAGGTTGCGTTCACACACCTGATCAACACATTTTAAACCAGCAGACGGCAGGTGGGTTTCCGTCGTACCTTCTGCACGTTGCCTGCGATCCTCTCGGCCTCCTCTGCCTTGTTCTTGGCCTCTCGGGCGTCAGCGGCCGCGTTGCCGAGAGCCGCCTCCGCCTGCTTGGTCTTCTGGTTCGCGGCTATGATGGTGGCGTTGATGGCGGGGATCTTCTTTAAAGCGTCCTCAGCCGCGGTCTTGTTGTCGTTGACCCTCTTGTCGAAGTCTGCAGGAAGTTACGAATGAAACAAAAACAATCCAGACGAGAACACGAGTTACATCAGTGACTGAGTCACTATGACACCACTAATTCACTAATTCATAAAACACCTTAATTTATAAAGAGGTATTCAGTTTGGTAGACAGAAATCTCTTAAGATGTCCATTAATTTGAAAAACAAAACCCTTAAAACAGTAATTAAGTAACTTGACTTTCCCCTTAGTTCACACATTAATGTGAAAAATTTGTCAAATCCATTAATGTATATGATGTTATTAAGGTTAAGGGACCCTGGCCTAATGATATCTTAAGGTTTCTTATACACATATTTCACAGATTTGGTCTAAATTAATAGAAACATTAATGAATAATATATTAAGGGGTTTTCTGCTTGGATTTATGATCATGAATTTGTGTTTCACATCGTAACATTACAGTAACTGCTGCGTTTGCACCGTATTCTTAATTAGAGGCCTTTACATTTTCCATTACAATGCAAACTGATTCAATGGTGTGAAAATCCCTGAATGTTAACCTTAATTAAGACAATTAAATGTTTACGTCAAAGGACAGCGTTTATACTGTTCTGTTATTTGTTTTGCTGCTTTAAAAACCCTTAAACTAAGGAGATGTTCCAGTGATAAATTAATGTATTATATATATAATATTAATTCATCTATTCATTGATTCCAAATTTGCACATCAATCAAAACATAAAGGACCTTTTACACTACAAATTAAAGGTACCTGTAATGTTATAATGTAAAGACAGACAGACAGACAGACAGACAGGTACCTCTGAGGTCGTCCAGGATGCTCTCTGCCTCTCTGTAGGTGGACTGTCCCTTCTTCGCCGCCTCCTCAGCCAGAGCTTTGGCAGCGTCGGCTCGAGCCAACAGCTGATCTGCCGTCTGTCGGAGACAGGAAACAGGAAACAGGAAGCCAGACGTCAACAACAACAAAACACATCCAAACATGTAACATGTGTCTCTATTATGTCGGTGTGTCCATTAGCTTAGTTAGCTTAGCATAAAGGAAGCCACCCGTCCCGCCGTCACACGTACCTGCTGCTCACTTCTGCCTTTCTCCAGCAGTTTGCGCACTTCCTGCTCTTTACCCCTCAGGTCGTCTCTCAGGTCGTTGTACTCCTTCTCCGTCTTGTCGATGAGCTTGTCGAGGTCCGACGCCTCCTTCTTGATCTTACTGGCTTCATCCTGAAATACAAACAGACCGCTCGGTCATCCAGGAAGTCTAAATACACCCGACAAAAATCACTTCCTGTGTGCAGTATGTGAAGTCACCTCCAGAGCTTTGGTGTCAAACGGCGGGATGCTCGTCAGGTTGGCGAAGATCTTCAGAGCTTTGTTTCCGGCGTCTTCGGCCTCGGCCTGAACCTTGTTGGCCTGTTTCTCCAGATTCTTGGCCAGCTCCTTCGCCTCGTTGTACCTGAACGTTACAGCGAGAGCCGGCGGTTAAAGACAGAAGGAAACACATTTATATATGAGGTCACAGAGGGCGCCGTCAGGAGACGTACTTCTTGTTGAGCTCGTCGATCTCCTGACTTGTCCTGCTCTCTCCGTCCAGAGTCTTCAGCAGCAGGTTGTACGCTTTGGTCGACGTGTCGTTGGCGTCTTTGGCGATCTTCTCGATTTGGTCGGCGTCCATCTTGTGCCTGAGAGGAGCACAGACACATGACAGACAGAGAGTCAGTTCGGCTGCCACAGAGCCTGTTGTGGTGCAGTCAGGGGGCCGTACACATGCTGCGTCTTTAACCGCCTGGAAAATGTGAGGTCTGGCGCAGTCGAACACGGCGGCAGATTGTGTCTGAGGTTGCTAAGCAACCTTGACCAGCACCGTATCACAACCTGTTACCTGAAATCCTGAGTGCAGAGCTGATCTACTTCCAGGAGCAGATGTGACGCTCTGACAGCTCTGCACTAACATGATCAGCTCCTCCTCCATGTTTATCACACACTGATATTTACTGAAGAAGGAAAGATATCTGTGGCCTCTGATTGGCTGGTCCTCATCACATGACATGTGGCGCATGTCACTGCAAACTCTGAATCCATCGCAATGGTTCAGCATATTAACTTATATATATGAACGGAAGTCGGAAACGGAAATTTGCCGCCTGAAAATGACTTGTAGCCTGTTGCGTTGTCGCTCACAGTGTGAATGCAGCATTAGCATCACATGGCTAACGTTACCCAGCGGTTATGAACAGGTTTAATAACAGAGTCGTCATTTCGATGTCGGTGTGAGATCAACAGCTCTGTGTCACGTGTTAGCTGCTGCTGCGAGGCTTCTGCCCAAGTGCCCAAACATGATGAGTGCTGATGAATCATGTTGTGAAGTGTTAGCTTGTGCTAACTGGGCAGAGAGCAGCTCACAGAGACGCTTTAACGCTGCATCAAACAGCAGGAACCACCGATCCTTCAACTGTTGCTAAACTGCCATGGTATCAGACCTTTCAGGCGGCAACAACCCAAAAACAGCCCACCAGATCCTGAAGGGACTGATTTCTGTGACTGTTGACAGTGTGCTCTGATTCTATCAGATCCTCTGAGTGAAAACCTTTGACTCTACTATGTCAACAAAATGAAACAAGAGTTTTGAAGCTGACTTTATCCAGTGTTCAGATTTCTGATCTGGAGACGTATATTTATCTTATTTTTACCCTGCTCAGAGAATCAAAACTTTGTGAAGTTGCTTCTGCTTTTTAATCTCAACTCTCTTCTTCATTCATGAAAAACTTGTTGTTCAGACTCTGTGAGCTCTGACACGATTCCCTCCCAGTCTGCGGTCTTACTTCTCAGCCAGCGTTCGAGCCTCCTCCGCCAGCAGCGTCATGTTGTTTGGATCTCCGGTGCCGCTGGGGGGCTTGATGTCCTGCGGACAGACGTCAAACATCAGCTCCGTTAGTAACCTATCAGGGCTCTGTTTCGGTAGACAGTTGTAACAGCAGCGCCATCACTCACCACTTTGCTGATGGCGTCCTTGGCCTTGTCCAGCTCCTGCCGGGCTCGGTCGATCAGGTTCTCGGCGTCTCGGACTCGGTGGCGGGCCTGGTCGGCCTGCGTGCCGGTGTCGTCCACCGTGTTGCGGATGTTCTGCAGTCGGTTCCACTGGGTGGTCAGAGTGCTGTTGATGTTGTTGAGGCGATCCAGCAGACCTCGGTCCACGTCTGCAGGGTCAAAGGTCAATCGGGTTAGTCAGTTTTAAGTCTGTTAAACAGCTGATCTCAGGGCTGAGCTCCTGCTGACACCTCGTTCCTGACATGTTCTCTGAGTCTGATACTATTATGGGTAAAGTCAGGCTTTGGTGTCGGCTTCATGAATAAAATGTTTCTGTTCTGATTGTTTTATGGCGGTTACGTCTGTGAGATTAAATTTAAGGTTAAATTTGTTTTCTTTATGGTTCTCAGATGATCAGTCAGTCTGGTGTTACCTTTGCTGGTCTGCGCCTCCTCCAGCAGCTCCATGATGGCGCGCTCTGCCTCCTTCAGCCGGTCCTCGAAGGCCTTATCGCTGACGGTGTCCTGACCCGAGCCCAGGTTATCGATCAGAGTCTGCAGGTCGTGCAGCTTCTGCCTCTGCTGGTTCACCTGGACACACAAACAACACCTGAATGCATCACTGTGCAGAGACACACGAGTCCGTCCTTCTGTCCATCTCTAACGTCCGTCCTCACCTTGTCTCTGACCAGGCTGTAGCAGGAGGGACACTGCTGGCAGCCCGGAGCTGAGCGGTTGTAGAAGTAATTCTCCTCACACATGTCGCAGCGAGCGCCGACGAAGCCGGGCCGACACTCACAGCGCCCGTCCTCCTTACACTGACCTGACTGGGAGCCCTCGGGGTCGCAGTCGCAGGCTGCACGTCACACACACACACACACACACACACACAGGTCATTAAACACACCCTGAGATATTATTATTATTTCATCATCAATGATGTCACTGCGCTCACGTTTGCATCCGGACGAGCTGAAACCGAAGAAGTTGACCTCGCAGCGCTCACAGTGCAGGCCGGTGACGCCGGGCTGACACTCACACTGTCCTGTGATGATGTCACACTGACCGTTGGTGGAGCCAATCGGGTTACAGTTGCACCTGCGGGGGAACAGCCAATAGGAACAAGTGTCAGAAGCATGAAGACGCTGATGTTGTTGTGATGTCACTGTGATGTCAGGGCAGCCAACTGACCGTTCGCAGCCGTTGCCGCTCTGCAGGTTGAAGAAGCCGGGCTGACAGGCGCTGCAGTCGCGCTCGGCCACGTTGGGGAGACACTGACACTGACCGGTGACCTGAGAACAGCTCGTCTGTCGACCAACCGTACCGAACGGAGAGCAGGAGCAGGCTGAGGACAGAAACCAACCAATCAGAGAGCTCAGAGCAAAAAGCATTGACGGATTAATAGTTTTAAATATTGTCGTCTATTAAAGTCTATTTGAACAGTTTTATTACAAATGCATTTCATTAGAAGGTGTAGGTTCATATTTGCAGAGACAGCCGGGCCTTCATCACTTCAGCATACGTATGATCTGAGGCAGCTTCAGAGTGTTCGCAGAGTACGAACAAACTCACGTAAGAAAACACTGACGAATCCCAGATTTCTACTGAAACATTCACGCGCACGGTTTTGTTCTGGTCTTCACTGTGACATCGTCCTATGACGTTTATTTTGAAGTTTCTATCCTGAAAAACAAC
Source organism: Epinephelus awoara (assembly GCA_035609425.1). Classification (NCBI taxonomy): domain Eukaryota; kingdom Metazoa; phylum Chordata; class Actinopteri; order Perciformes; family Serranidae; genus Epinephelus; species Epinephelus awoara. The sequence continues at coordinate 1,747,687 of CM069306.1, read as the reverse complement.
TAAACTAAACCATTCCCAAGTCTTAAATTGTAAAGTAATCAGAAACTAAAGCTTTCAGATAATGCAGGAAATAAATTTAAATGTTTCCCTGTGAGATGTAGCAAAGTAGAAATTTAACGTGGCATGAAGGAAAATACTCAAAGTATAAGTACCTCAAGTTTTTACTTAAGTACTCGGCTAAATGCACTTAGTTACACTACACCATGTGTACTGTGTCACACCCTCCCCCGCCGGGAAGCTTTGGCGCCCTCTGCTGGGGGTCGGGACAGTATTTAGAGTCTGATGTTGTCGGACTGAAGCTTTGAACAGCTGCTGCTGGAGACAACGTGTATCAACAGCTGCAGACGGATGAACCTTTGGGAACTTCCTCTTACGTTTGCACTTGTCGGTGGGGCTGGTGGCCAGGGCGTTGCCGTAGAAACCCTCCTTGCAGCGGTCACAGAAGAAGCCGGCAGTGTTGTAGATGCACTTGAGGCACTCTCCGGTCTCGCGGTTGCAGTTGCCGACGGCATTGGGGTCGATGTTGTCGCTGCACTTGCAGGCGCGGCAGGCTCGCACCGGGCCGCTCTGACCCAGGGGGTCGCCGAAGAAGCCGTCGTCACACAGCTCGCAGCGCTTACCTGTCATCAGAATCAGAGTGTCACAGGTGACCTCAACGTTTCTGGATTTGATGATGTCATAGTGGGATTATTCAGGTGACGTACCTGTGGTTCCTGCGGGACAGTTGGTGCAGACCACCTCTCTGGTTTTGGGGACCATGGCGCAGGTGGCTCCGGCCGGACAGGGACAGGGCTGACAGTCGCTCGACGACCCACGGGTGGCGTCGCCATAGTAACCGTCTTTACAGCGTTCACAGCTCAGGCCGGCCGTGTTGTCCCGACAGTCACACGCTCCTGGACGGACAGACAGACAAAACCCTGAGCTTTGTTTTCAGCTCAAACAGCAAACCAAAAAACAAACCAGTAAACAGACCAGTCCATAAGCACTTAACAAACCAGTAAACAGACCAGTCCATAAAGCACTTAACAAACCAGTAAACAGACCAGTCCATAAGCACTTAACAAACCAGTAAACAGACCAGTCCATAAGCACTTAACAAACCAGTAAACAGACCAGTCCATAAGCACTTAACAAACCAGTAAACAGACCAGTCCATAAGCACTTAACAAACCAGTAAACAGACCAGTCCATAAGCACTTAACAAACCAGTAAACAGACCAGTCCATAAAGCACTTAACAAACCAGTCAATCAGTCAAAAGATGAGTCAATAAACCAGTAAACTAGTAAAAAACCTGGTAAACAAACGGGTCAAAAAAATCATTCAACCAGTTAACAAACAGGTAAACCAGTAAACAAACAGTTAACAAAGTAGTAAACAAACCAGAGGTGGAAGCCTCTATAGTCAGTAACCAGTATAACCAGTTTAACCAGTAGTGTTACCTGTGTCGGGGTTGCAGGCCTCGCTGTGTCCGTTACAGTTGCACGGCTCACAGGAGCTGAAGGCTCCGAGCTCCGGTCGGGCGCGGCGGTATCCCACGGTGCACTGCTCACAGTGTTGCCCCTGGTAACCCTGAGGACAGGTGCAGCGCTCCACCCAGCGGGCCGGAACACCTGGACCGCGCCTCGCCGTTACCAGAGAGACGTCGTCAAGGTAACCGGCACCTGGAGAGACGGATTCATTTTTACTGTGTGTGTGCTGTTTGTGTATTTTTTTGTTGCGTATGTTTGTTGTGTGTTTGTTGTTGTTATTGTTTGTTTATGTTTATATTGTTGTTGTTGTTGTGTGTTTGTGTTCGTACTCTTCTCGCTGTAGGTGCCGCGGATCTTGATGGCGGTCAGGTTGTGAAGAAGTTTCTGGAAGTCGGCGTGGCTGATGGTCGGCCTCCAGGGGTAATCTGTGCTGTCATGGAGCCTGAACCACAAAACAACAACAACAACAGATTATGAGCCCGGATTTAATCCAGATTAATAGATGAATCTAAGACTAGATAAATAGATTATAGCCAATAATCTGTTAAACTGATCCAGATTATCAGATCATCATCACACAGACAAAGCATAGAAAAATCTGTGTGGTGTATTACAGATGGTTTTATCGAATCTTAATCCAGATTATATTTGTAGAGATTATTAATAGAATTTTAAATTGGATGCACAGATTATGACAAAAAGAAAAACAACTAAATCCTCAGTGACAGATTATTAAAAGAAAGTCAAATTTGATCCAGATTAACAAATTCATTATCATGTTTTAAAACTGCGTGTTCAGATTATGTCTGAAATCCATCCTAAATCTGGACTAAATAATCCAGATTTAGTCTAATTAGTGGTGCGAGACTAGTGATGAACAATGGATAATATAAAGAAAACTTAATTCAGCTGCACTTAATTTAACTAAAATGTGTTACAATGCAGATTTATTCACAGATTACCCAGATTATGAACAAAAATCTGTCACCACATTTTAAAATCAGACTAACAAACGACTGCAAACATCGGCCCAACCCGGATCAGATCATCTGACTGGTCTCACCTGAACACGTATGTCTGCATGTTCTCGTTGGGGTAGGCGTTGCCCTGGGCGATGAGGGGGACGGCCACCCTCAGGTCGGCGCCCTCCAGGACCAGATCCTCCGCCGACAGCCGAGTGTCCCGCCGATCCACCCGGAAACTCAGACTCAGGTTCTGTCCGTAACTCAACATCTGGTTCCCCAAGAACTTCTCTGTGACAGACAAAAAAACACCTGGATGTGAAACACTGAGTGAACATCAGATGGTCAGGTTCAGTTCAGTTCAGTTCAGTTCAGTTCAGTTTGTTAAGCTTTTTCTGTTCCCCGCCCACATTTAAGAGGACTGTGTGAACAGACCGAGGGTCTAGGGACCATGTCTGAAGGCTCACTGCTGGTTCCAGAGGTGCTGGACTGAGAGGGTTAAAGAGTGAGTGTCTAATCACATCCTTCTGCTCTTTTTCTTCTTCGTCTCCTTAAAAACCTTGAATTGCAGACAGACGGTGGAGCGTTATCGCCAACACTTCGGCTTCTATTTGACAACAGTATTGGTACTTGTGGTTACATCCAGAGCTGTGCCACGTCACATTGATGATGATAATCCCGGAATAATTTTAAATAAAATGTAAAAAATGCATACTGTGATACTTGGACTTGTTTACATACTGTCATACTGTTACCGACAGCAACAACAAGCATGCGGGAAAGCAAAAAGATCAGCGACTCCTTGGTGGCTCCAAAAACAGGAGCAGCTTCAGTAGTGTGGAACAAAGTGTGGCGTCCTGAATGAATGTCAGAGGGAACTCATTCAGCGGCTCCTGATACACCTCCAGGTGGCGTCACTTTGAAATGCTGCCGGTAACAATGTAAGATACGAGGCTGACAGTCCCTACAGGGCCGGCGGCAGAGGACGTGGACGGGTCCAACAAACGCTGGACTTAACTCGGGAGGCCGGTGTTCACTCTCTGTGACAATGTCAAGACAAACCAAGATGTTTTTTCTAAACTTAACCACCTGCTTCTGCCGCACAAGCAAATGAACGTGAATGTGCGCTGTTTTACTGACGTTAGAGCTTTACTTCGAAAAAGACTGTCTGCATCTAACGAGCAGAAACTGCACATTTCCTGTGTAAAAACACAAGTTTATTTTGAAAAGACACGATACATGTTAGAGGTGTACATTCACACGCCGCCCTGGAACGTCAACAGACGCAGGAGGAGACCTAGCGCGTAAAAATCCACTGACAAAACTATGTTTGACGAGTTGGGATGAGAACGTGTTGGTGTCACGCGATACTCATAAAACAAAATGGTTTAGATTAGTGAGGCTGGACACATTTGGGGATTCTTATGAACGTATTTTGAACAACAGCCATAATAATGTGCAGTCAAAAGCGTCCAGAACATTCTGTTGATTCCAGGCCTGGATAACTTTTCCAGGAATCTGCATGGTGATGTTTTAAAAGGCAGGATTTTCATATTCAAAATGAGCAAACATCTCTGATCTCAGCTTCCCTTCAACAGGTTTCCTGAGGCCAGTGCCTGAGTGCTCACATCAGGTTCAAGTTTCCCAGGTGCAGCTCAGCGTTAAAGTTTGGTGGAGCGGCTGGCTCTGCTTCACTTCTGTCACAAACTGTAGAGACGGCGACAGACTCACACGACTGATGCAGAGACGCCTTGTGCTTTCAACCTGCACACTGCAGCGCTGCCACGCACTCTGCAGCAGCACCCAGCGAGACCAGTTAGGAACCAGTATGGCTCTGGCTGGTGTGATGGTCGGGGTAACGTGTAGCTGTGTTTGACTGGATCATCTAATCAGTGAGTAATGCATACGTGTGTGTGTACCTGGGGCTATGAAGTACATAGGGAAGTAGTCGTCTGAGATGAGGGAGATTTCCTGTCCGCTGGGAGACCACTGGACGGAGACACGGGAACCATCACGCTGCTGACCGCTCCACTGCTCATCATCTGACACACACACACACACACACACACACACACACACACACACACACACACACACACACACACACACACACACACACACGTTACAGCACTTTACACCAGTGACACACATCACCGTGGTTACCCTTAGAAACTCTCCTCAGTTTGTTTCCCTGCGTACCTCTGTAGAAGGAGGAGGTGACGGTGTGGACGCTGAAGCCCTCGGCGCTGTCGCACACAGACGAGTGCTGGAAGCAGAAGCAGGGGGTGCAGCCCTGAGGGTTGTTGGGGTCCAGGTTGAAGTAACCCAGTTTACACCTGACGGAGAGAAACAGACAAACGTCAGTCCCTCCATGTCTGAAATACGAGCGGTCAGGGCGCCCAGCGGCTCGGTGGGTAGAGCAGGCAAGGCAAGGCAAGGCAAGGCAAGTTTATTTGTATAGCACAATTCAACACAAGGTAATTCAAAGTGCTTTACAGAGACATTAAAAGCAACAAGACACAATTTAAAACAATAAAAACAGTTGATTAAAAAGGGAAATAGAAATTGAGAATGATAGTGATAATAATAAAATACAGTAACATAAAATAAAAACAGGCTCAATACATTGAACAGTCAGGATAAGAAAAGAAGTAGAATAAGAAAAGGCATAAATCAGCAGTGTGTAGTTAAAAAGTACGGGCAGTAGAATACAGCAGGTAAGTTTTTAATCTAAGAGCAGGCGTCCTTTATATGAAGGCAACGTCCTTGCTGCAGCGGCTGCTCATGTCACAGCCAGACTCCATTGACAAACCAGTAACTCTAGCTCACTGAACACAGAGCTGCTGGTCTGCTGCTGCCTCCATCAGGTAGTTTGTGTTACTGTGACTTTGGTGAATCTGGATTAACCCTTTAAACTCCAAAGTCACACAGTAAGACAAACTAACAGATGGAGGCAGCAGCAGACCAGCAGCTCTGTGTTCACTCATGTTAAATCACTGTTTTTCTCAGTGGAGTCTGGCTCTGAGGAGAGCGATGTGACAGATTTATTTTCCTGTTGGAAATCAGTCTGCATTATTCAGGTGAAGCAGTGAAAATATCCTGAATACAGCGCACACTTCAACTGATTTTTTTAGGTGTTTAGAATATGTTTTGTTGCTGAGCGCTCCACAGCAGGATACTGTTGAGCTCCCACGTCAGACTCCAGCCTGCTTCTCCAACTGACGCCTACTAATGTACTGAATATGGATAAGTAGTTAACCGTTACCCCGACACAGAAATATCTCCACCTGCAGGTTATGTTTTTATGAAGTTTAAAGGTCCAGTGTGTCGGGTTTACACCGGAATTCCACTGGATGGAGCGGTGCAGCTCCGCCGGACAGCGGGAGTCACGAGGACCCACGAGATCTTGCAAATTCACGCATAAACGTGCGATATAACAAGATGTAGTTTCTATAAACAGAACCACAAAACCAGAGGAGCAGTAGGAAGACATCTGGGTGCACCTCCATGATTAACATCTCCTCGTCCATGGAGTCAACGGGGTGAAATGACGTCTGGAAACCTCTGACCTGTTGACTTCAGGCCTGACTCCGCCCATTAGGACGTTTTAATAACGATAATGATTTCATGATGTTTTATTTTGTGTCTGTGCACGACTTCCTGCCCCGCACGATCTGCTCTGTGCTGAGTTGTGTAGAGTCAGTGTTTGGTTTGTCCCTTCTGGGCTACTGTAGAAACATGGCGGTGCAACATGGTGACCTCTGTAGACGAGGCCCTGCTCCATGTGTAAATATAAACGTCTCATTCTGAGGTAACGAAAACACGCTTCTCATTTTCAGCTGATTAAACACATTATACTCACATTAAAACTTGAGTCACATCATCATCACTGTCGTCTTCATCATATATAAACTGCACATCACAGGGTGAATTAAAACCCGCTGACAGCTACATGGTGTCACTGAGCAGATGTCGTCACTGTGTGTGTGTGTTACCTGTCGCAGCTGAAGCCCTCCACGTTGTCTTTGCAGCGACACTGTCCTGTGTTGACGTCGCACTCCTGAGTGCTGCCAGACGGCGAGCAAGAACAAGGCCTGACACACACACACACACAGAAAGAGAAAGAGAAAGAGAGAGAGAGGACGTCAATGAGCCAGATGATAAAACATCAGGAGAGGTGAGGCCCAGCAGACAATGATGAAGATCTAATAATGTTGCAACATGCTTAACTGTTCCAGCAGGGGGCGCTCAGAGTTCAGTCTGTGCTCAGTGAATCATGATTAACATCAAACATAGTTCAGGAACATTGTTTTCACCTGACACAAAGATCTCAGAGCTCAGTTCCTGAGGACTGGGGCAAAACCTGACTTTTTTGATTTATACGTTTCTATTATCATCATCATCATCATCATCATCATCACCAGCCTCCTCCCACAGTCCAAACACATGCAGGTTAATTGGTGACTCTAAATGGCTGCTCTGTAAGGACACCCAAAGGAAAAGTTTCCAGCAAACAGCTGTGAACTGTCCAGATATGCAGAACTCTTCAGTGACTTGTGTCGTCTTGTTTCCCTGTGCTTCCACTCTTTGTGCTAAGCTAGGCTAAACACACATCCTGGACCTCTGCACTGGACGCTCGCGCTGCAGCTCAACACTGTGTTGATTATTCTCTTTATTTATTCATTGTAAAGTTTAACTGTGACGTCTTGTTTAATTTGTTCAAAACGAGGACGGAAAACAACAGACACAGACTGTTCCTGCTCAGAAGAATTACTCAAATGATTAACCGATTATTAACGGCTGCAGATACATTTCTGTAGGCTGACTGAGTGATTAATGGTTTCATCTCTGCTGGAGACTAAACTAACATCCTTCTCCTCGCCCGACACATTTGGAGGCAGAGATGTCGGACTGCTCCTTTAAAGCCGGATCACTGAGTGTTGGCCCGACAGCAGGACTGTGAAACATTTTCTCTGGACATGAAAACATCAGCGTCACACATCTGGTCATCAGTCATTAGTGGGTTTCGGAGCAGCTGTTGTTACCTGCAGCCGGCCTCGGTCAGACTGTGGTACCCTGGCTGGCAGCGGTCACACTTCTCTCCGCTCACTCCTGGTTTACACGCACACACACCTCTGTTGTCACACTGAGGAGACTCCGAGCCTGAAAACACACACACACACACACACACCACGTGCAAACAATCAGCTCCCATTAACAAACCATTACAGGCTACAACTGGTGTAACTGGGACTCACACAGCAGCTGCTTCACATTAACCAGCGGTTTGCTGCTGCGTTGGGTTAAATACCACCACAACCACAGAGCTCATAGCAGAGGTTTCACATGTTTTCACTCTTGCTGTGCTTCATGTGCACTCACTCACACGCTGAGGAGTGTTTTCACAGTTATGACACATTCTTTAATGGTTGCTCGTTTTCACAGCAGCATATTTGTCTCAAATCTGAGCGCACGAAGAGAACAGGCCAATGATGAAGGTCACCTTAGTGAAGCCTCGCAGCATTAAAATCATTATTTGTGCAGGTTAGACAGACAGCGGGAGTTTTTCTACAAACTCCAACATCCAACGTGAGAGTCAGAGTTCATGTATGACCCTGTGATGGTTTGAAAACACCCTGTCAGTGTCTGAACTCAGGACACGTGCATATCAAACTGAAGTTTGGCCGTGAATAAGAGCTGCCTCCGAACAGTCAACCACACATTAGTCGACCACAAAGGTCATTAGTCTGCAAGATTTCATTTTTCAAGTAAGACGTGAGAGCTGTGCCCTGTCAAAATAAAACAAAACTTTACTTTGAAAGGGCAGACACAGGAAGTGTCCACGCTCAGCAGTCAGACAGGAGTCAGGTTAATTTCCAGGCCTAATCCTGACCCACCTGTAACATGATGTGAAAACTCATTTATATCTACGTCTATAAAACGTTTAAATAAGAGCAGATGGAGCCAGACCAGGCACTGGATTATGATGATTTGCTGTTTTTAGCACTTGATGTTGTTTGTTTTAATCTTTTTTGTTTGTTTTGTTGTTGTCTTGTTTGCTGTATATTGTTGATTTGTCAGACGCTCCTGAACTCACCGACGCTGTTGCAGCCGCAGGGCAGGCAGCGGCTGCTGCTCGGGTCTCTGTAGTAGTTGTCGAGGCAGCGCTCGCAGTTGGGCCCGTCGGTGTTGTCGGCACAGTTCCTGCAGTGACCTCCGTGACCCGTGGCCCGGTACAGCTCTGCATCGAAGTAACACTCGGCGCTCTTCCCGTTACAGTCACAGGCTGAGAGACAGAAAGAGTGAAACGTTAACGGGAGTCATAGTGAAGTCCAGCCTACTGTGACTCACCGTCAGCTCTGTTGTTACAGCACTGAAGTGAGCAGAAAGACTTTAGCACCAGAGGCAGGAGAGCAGTGAGAGCCACAGTACAGCAGTAGAAGTATTAGTATTAGTACAACACTGGGAGCAGTAAAGTTGAGGTAGATGTAGTTCTGAGGTGGTTCTATCAGGTCACTCAATCTAAGCAGTAAAAGTGTCAGTGGAGTAGTACTATGACAGCAGTAAAGCAGTCTCAGGTCCAGTTCCGTGGGGTCACTCGTGGTCCCACCACAGAAACACAGGCCTGAGTATGAGCGTGCTGAACGACGTGAATAAAAACTGCGCTGAAGCATTAAACAGGTTAAATGAGGTGAACATGTCAACGTGTTTCTGTACGATCAGGTTGCTGCAGCTTCCTGTGCTGACGTGAGAGCTGCAGGACAGATTAAGTCGACTGTGGGAGAAAAAAATTCCCTGGACCCTGTTAGTCATGCATCTGCACTGTGATGTGAAGGAGGAGCTGACAGGAACTACAGCTCCCACAATCCCCCAGAGACTGCCGTGACTAAGGCTTGAATAAGTTTCCCCTCTGAAGGACGTCATCATGTGATCTGTTCTGAAGGTCGCAACTTTCTACTCCTCAGTTTCTGTGTCTCCATGTTTCAGCTTTTAGACGTTAAGCTGCTGATTTGATTTGTTGTTGTTGATGAAGAAAAGTTTGATGATTTACAGTAGATGAAGTCATGGTTGAGAGGTGGATATGTGAACTGCACTAGACTCTGTACTAGTATATGCAGTGATCATAGGTGCAGTAAAGCAGCAGCAGCCACAGCGAAGGAGTCGCTGTCAATAAAGCAGCAGTAGAAGTAGTAAAGCAGTAGCAGACGTAGTAAAGCAGTAGCAGACGTAGTAAAGCAGTAACAGATGTAGTAAAGCTGTAACAGACGTAGTAAAGCAGTAGCAGACGTAGTAAAGCAGTAGCAGACGTAGTAAAGCAGTAACAGATGTAGTAAAGCTGTAACAGACGTAGTAAAGCAGTAACAGACGTAGTAAAGCAGTAACAGACGTAGTAAAGCAGTAGCAGACGTAGTAAAGCAGTAACAGATGTAGTAAAGCTGTAACAGACGTAGTAAAGCAGTAACAGATGTAGTAAAGCTGTAACAGACGTAGTAAAGCAGCAACAGACGTAGTAAAGCTGTAGCAGACGTAGTAAAGCAGCAGTAGAAGTAGTAAAGCAGTAACAGATGTAGTAAAGCTGTAACAGACGTAGTAAAGCAGTAGCAGACGTAGTAAAGCAGTAGCAGACGTAGTAAAGCAGTAGCAGACGTAGTAAAGCAGTAGCAGACGTAGTAAAGCAGTAACAGATGTAGTAAAGCTGTAACAGACGTAGTAAAGCAGTAACAGATGTAGTAAAGCTGTAACAGACGTAGTAAAGCAGCAACAGACGTAGTAAAGCTGTAGCAGACGTAGTAAAGCAGCAGTAGAAGTAGTAAAGCAGTAACAGATGTAGTAAAGCTGTAACAGACGTAGTAAAGCAGTAGCAGACGTAGTAAAGCAGTAGCAGACGTAGTAAAGCAGTAACAGACGTAGTAAAGCAGTAGCAGACGTAGTAAAGCAGTAACAGATGTAGTAAAGCTGTAACAGACGTAGTAAAGCAGTAACAGATGTAGTAAAGCTGTAACAGACGTAGTAAAGCAGTAGCAGACGTAGTAAAGCAGCAACAGACGTAGTAAAGCAGTAACAGATGTAGTAAAGCTGTAACAGACGTAGTAAAGCAGTAACAGACGTAGTAAAGCAGTAACAGATGTAGTAAAGCAGTAGCAGACGTAGTAAAGCAGCGATGCCGCTGAGTGGCAGCAGACTCACGCAGACACTCGTTGGCGTTGTCGGCGGTCGCTCTCCTCCACGGCCGGTCGTTGTAGAACGGTTTGCAGACGTTGCAGTCGTCGCCATCCGTGTTGTGTTTGCAGTTACACACCAACCGTCCTCTGCTGTTCTTCACACACTCGCTGGCGTGGCCGTTACACTTACACCTGACGGCACAGAGACACACCTGTTACACCTGCACTACACACATCCATGAGACTGTAACCAGCAGTAAGGTCACCTTCAGCTAACGTCAAACACACACACACACACACACACACACACACACACACACACACACACACACACACACACACAGACGACACAGAGTTCACCACAGAGCTGTTAAAACTTTAGATTTCACATCTGAACTCTCAGAGTTCACACTGAGCGCACGAGTGGCTGTTGTGATACTGTTCTTGGTTCTGATGAGGTTTTTCCGCTCGGTGGCTCTGAGGAAATGTTTTGTTAGACCTCCTCGGGGGGGGGGGGGGGGGGGGCTCACTACAGGACAGGACTTGCTCAGCAGCCACCTTCAGTTATTGTCTCAGGTGTTTCTTGGCAGAGAGCGCTGGAAAAACTGACGACGAGGAGCAAGACTGAAGCTGGTGAGGCTGTCAACACCGTGCTGCTGCTGCAAAAAGCTGGACGGCCACAAACCTACGTGAGTCACCGTCTGCAGTCGGGTTTTTATGCTAATAAACCTCCTTCAGGCAGAATGAAGAGCTCGCACCTGAAAAGAAAAGACGACTGTCGTCCCTCTGTGTGCAGCTGGACTCTAGACGTCGTTTCATGATCCTGATTAAACTGACCTAAAATATATAAACTGTAAGAGCCGGTGTGTTCATTCTTTTTACAACAGAAACTTCGTCCTTTTGCACCATCACGTGTATGTGTGTGATGACATCATTATGTTATGTCAAAAAGATGGTTAAAAACGTGTGGTGACGCCACCGTATTGTCCCGTCAGACAGTTGTTTCCATGATCATGTTTAAGATCGATCTAACATAAAGAAACACGTTCATTCAGTTTGCAACAAAAACATCAGACCTCTGTCTCTTGCACCATCACCATGTCAACTTGTGAAACCATCGTTATGTTATTCAACAAGCGGTCAGAAAGATGGTGAAAAGTGTTACAGCTGACTCCAGCCATGTTGTAACATGTCACCTCTGTCTCTTCTCAGTGTAACTGTAGACGAAAGGAAAAAACAACAACTGTTCATGTCGTTTAAAAAACAAATTTTGCCCCAACTAAAATGTGTTCCCGCCTGTTAGGAATGAGTGTGAAATATTTTTTTATGAATATGATTTGTGTTTTTATTTTTTAAAATCTGATGAAAAAACATTTATGACATAGTTTAATACTTTTACCAGTTACTGAGGTTTATTGACTTTTAGCTCAGGTCGTGCAGATCTTAGCAACATGAAGAATTTAAAAATAAAATGACATCACAAAAGGCAAAAATACCATCATATGCCCAGTTTCTAAAGCAGAGTTCACAGGGTTAAAAAAACCAATAAAGCCCCGACCGGTTGTTTCTCCACATTTCTGTTATTATTCATAACTTGTATTTGTGTGTTGGTTGATGATCTGTGTTGGATGGTTGGATGAGATTCTGCTCTCTGGTGAGAGACTGACAGTTAAACCCGTCTTGTTCTGAGTTTCCCGTCTAACACAAAAAAAATGTTGGGACAGTTAAGGGGTGTCTTGAAGCAGGAAGCCTGGATAGGTCAGAGCTGCTGTGATTGGCTGTCCCACTCAGCTCCCAGGTGAACAAGTTCAGGTAAATCACGCTGGAGCGAACAGAGGAAAAGAAACCCCTCCTTGGATAAATAAGGCTGAATTCTACAGCTCTGACAGGTGCTGCAGCTCAGGACTCTCCCCTTTTCTTCCGCCCGTCATGTCGGTCGGTCCGCCCCATTCCGGTTTCCCTGTAATCCAGCCCTGCCGGCCAGGAATGCCCGGAATGCTGGCTGTGTAATGGAAATCTGCTCCACATTTCAAACAGATTATGGCTGTGGAGGCTGTGCAGCGGCAGCCTGTTTAACACTCCTGTAATGCCTGTCGAAACCTTTTTTTCGTGCAGGACGTGCAGGAAAAGGAGTTCTTGTGTGGACCTCTGCGCAGGCCACAGGGAAGCAGACCACACAGTGACACACCGAGAGCGGCACCCACAAAACCACCTGACCACACTCAGTCATTCAGGAGAGTCTCCTCTGTCTGAGCAGGTCCCACGAAGCTGCTCAAACTTGTTAATCTAATCAAAGTGGGACTAGTCATGGTGGCGCAGTGCTTCACAAGATAAAACTCTCAATATGCACCATGGAGCTGCAGAATTCATCAGAATATGGACTTCATCGGGTCACTAACGACGCCCGAAAGAGACTAACTTCAGATTGCATTCATGAAATCTCTCCTTACCGTCCTCCCACAGCGAAGTCAGAGATGGCGTAGTAGTAGGACTTGAGGACCTTGGGGTCATTGAAGACCTCGTCTCCGAACGTGTTGAGCCTGTTCAGGGTCACTCTGATGTCGGTGGCCGTCACCCAGTCCTGCAGCAGACACAACATGGACACAACATTAGAGACACCGGGCCTGTCATTTAGCAAACAAACACAGACAGTCTGGCAGAGAGCAGGCGGCACATATATCCTTCAGTATGATATATTACACATTTCTGTGCCGTTACTGTTGCTCAGAGCTATCGAATTGGGACAAATCAAGTCCCATAAAAAAACAGAGGAAAAGGATTTGCATGTATGAAATGAATACGATTAATAAAATATTGTCTTTATTCAACTTCTCAACTTGCCCCGTCAGAAAACAGCCTCATCCCAGACAAAAATTCACAATTTTAAACTAATAAAAACGTGCTGAAAGCCTCCAGAATCTAAAGCTAACAGTACACACTGAGAACATCGGTGTCAAAATGTGCTGCTATAATAGTCTTTGCTTTAAAACATTGTTTTAATAAAACTGTTTAAAGACGTGTCCCAGGTTTTTGTCAGCTCCGTCAGATTTCTACAAAAACATGATTTGATCAGGAATAACAGGGGTTAGCTACATCAGGTGTGTCTGAACCATGACAGGTCGACTCTGCAGGCCTTCTGAATCCAAACTAAAGAGGAACGACGGTCTGATTGGCGGCGGTAGTTCTGTCTGTAGGGACTTGGCTCGGAATCCAGAGGGTCGCCAGTTCAAGTCCCCGTCCGGATCAAGTATGGAGCTTGGACTGGTGCCATGTCAGTGTCACTCTGACATCTCTCCATTTAATACATGTATAGGTCCCTGGTAAAAAGCGACAGCTAAGAGTGCAGCATTTTACCAGAAGTTGAACATTTTTCAGCTCTTGACGACCTGACAGAAACGCCAAACACACAGCGCTCAGATGCTCAGCGCCTCGCCACGCTGCTGGTGTTTGTAGCAGAGTGTAAATACAAAGCGCTAAAAAAACACTTCTTTTGTACGAGTGGTACATCTTTATTTGGCGTTTAATGGCAACGTAGAACACGGTGTAGGTGTATACGCTGCACCGTCAACTTTGGAAGAATTGCATCAGTGGAGAAAAATGAGTATCGTCATGTTTTCATAATGTTTGCATGAACTCAGAATACGTAGCATCAGCTCTTGTGACATCCCTCAGCAGCAGAGCCTCATCCTTCTTTAGAACAGAACGGATCAAAGATACAAGAATGACATGGATGCATCCCAGTATTACTTCTGATGAGAGTTCAGGACTCACAGAAACAGCTAAATAACTGAGTGTATAAACAGAGAATACAGAGAGTGAACCTTGACAATGATAAAGGAGGATAAAGTCAGCTGAGGCTGATGTGAGCGTCGTTAGTTCTGCAGGTATTTGCTCATAAACACAAGAGTCTGACAGATTTACGTGTTGACCTGATGATGGCGCTGCATGAAAAGTCAGAGGGCCACAGTTCTTACACAGCTCTCACCCTGAGGGGAACATGAATGATGAATCAGATTTTAGAGCCAGTAGTTGTTGGGACGCTTCGGTCCGAGCCAAGCAGCTGACCGACACGTCCGTCCCCGGAGCTGAAGCAAACACAGATGTGTAAAATCTTCTTCAGATATGGACGTTCAATGAATCGCTAAAAGTTTGGATCACGATTCTGCAAACAGGGAGGTGGTCCGAGTTCTCAGGCTGTGGGAAACACTGACGCAACACCGCAAACACTCACACTGTGACATTTTTAGTGAAGTGGAATTTATTTTCTTGGCGTCACGATACGAGCGCCAGATGGAGAGACTTACTGCCGAACACCTGTTTAGTTTCGGCCATCGCCGAGGAGGATAAAGAAAGTTACTCAACATCGCGCCTGTGTGAAAGGCTCATGGGAAACTGGGAGTGAAGGCCAGAGATAGCTTTGTTCAGTATCAGCAGGAAGCTTATCAGGCCCCGAAGGTTTTTATTCAGCGGAGTGAGAGCTCGCAGCAGCTGTTAGAGGACAAACACAGATCTGAACAGAAACCACCGAGTCCATCCGGACGTCTCTGCTCACAGAACACGTGCAGAAACGTTAATCTATGTTAATGTTAATGGTGACAGTTTCCAAATGTCTCTTCTGCAAAAAAAAAAAATGAAGGCAAAGTGATGAAATATCTGCTGCCAGCCGACTGGCATCCTGTCAGATCTGTTTCTAAGATTCAAACGTGACGGTTTGAAGGAAAGAAATCTGCCGTAAAACGTCACAGAGGACGCAGCAGGACTGTTCAGGATATGTTCAGTGTCCGATGTACTGTACATTCATCCTCCTACTCAGGAAGCCTTCTGCCTCCTCCTGTGACTTTGACACGCTGATGTTAAATCTTCATATAACTGCTGGGAATGTAGAACAGATTTCTGCCCTCAGCTGTGACTCACAGTGAACCGCTTCACCCAGAGTCTTCAGCAGGAAGCTGACCTGACAGAATACGGTGACCTCTTCACAACCTGGGTCTCCTTTTCACAGATGTGATGATCCTTCTGTCAGCTGCAAGTGACAAGTGTTTCCCCGCTGCGTTCAGAGCTCACATCGACTTTACTCTCTCCTGTGTTGTGAACGAACCCACAGATAGAAGAGCAACTGCATTACAATCACTGCACCGAGGGAGTGTGTGTATGTGTGTGTGTGTGTGTGTGTGTGTGTGTGTTGTGGCTCTGGATGTCGGAGCACCTCACCCTGTCTCTGGATATACTCCAACACAAACTGTTTATCCTACTTTGTACTACTATTACTACTACTGTACGTCTGCTTGACCCCTGTGGAACCTCTCGACTACAAGTCCCAGCCCCTGTTGCCCACTTCACTGGGTTTGTTACTTCCGATCATGTTTTCTGTGAATCTGCAACCTGCAAGCAGCGACTTCAGGTCCTCTCGCTCATTTGATCACGTTTTACCGGTCGAGGAAAAATGCCGTACATGTGAGAGCTCTGCAGGGTTTTAATTTGGGAGAGACAGTCATTAGTGCGACACGATGCTGCCACCATGCGCTCACAAACTGCTTTATAAAACAGACCGGAGGCGTGTGTGATCGCTGTTTTCTGGTGTTTAAATCAGGAAACATCTGATCAGTAAATCAAAGTGAGAATCTGACCAAACGTCCTGACTGGGTTCAGTCAGGACTGAGGGAGCGTGAAAGCTCCGCTCTCAGCTGTGTGAAGTTCGTCTGTGGCCAAACTCTGATGCTTACTGGCAGATATCCTGTTCCTGGTTGACATGCGGCTCTGATGAAGGATGGTCATTGTTGAGAACGCTGCTGCAGCTGCTTTCTCAGCTGGTCAGTTATCTGCAGCTCTCTGAAAGCTTCCTGCTGCTCGCTGACGCCTGACTCTGTCTCTCTTTATGATTCATGAAGAATCCACTCGTATCGTCCGTCCGTTCAGCAGCTGCAGCGGTCCAGGAAGCTGGTGCAGGTCCTCGGCTGAGTTGACGCTGTTTAAACTGGTGTGAACATTTGTTTGCCATCAATCATCTGCAGCTCTGTGCAGAGACGTGTGTTTTCTAGAGGGAAGAATGCTGCCTGACGTTAGAAAGTCCTGTGAGAATCACAGAGATTCAGCTGAGCTGCAGCAGACTGCAGGCTGGGAACCAGCTCACACTGTCCACCACTCTGCCACTACATTTACTGCAGTAGTTCACTGGAGTACAGTCGGAGGTTAGTCAGTCTGAACTACTGATCTGTTCTACTTAAACCTGCAGGTCGACCAGCACATCACTAGTTGATTAATAATAATAATTTATACCTCCAAATAACACACTAAAGCAGTCAGTTTGGTTCAGAGCCCACTGGTTTATGCCACAGGAGTCCAAAGTTTTCTGAGTGGAGGACCACATTTAATCTTGACAATAAAAACTGAGACAAAATCTATGTTTCATTTTGACGAGATGTGATGTAATTGTTGGTGGTGAACTGTCGGACATTGTGCTCGTAATGATCTACAGATGCCTGATGAGTGTCAGGCTGTAAACTCCAGTAAATAGTCTGCACCAGGATGTTTGGGTTGGTGCGAGTTGTGAGCTGTAATTCAGCAGTAAATAATCTGTGGATGGTGGAGCTGCTAAATGGATGTGTGGAGTTTGTTAGTTGCAGTGGTGGCTGTTAGCAGCTAGCTCCGCTCGCAGCCTTCACAGCTTCACCCCGCAGGACTCCACTCAGTCCGGACTGGAGAAGGTTTGTGGGTTGATGGTGTTTGACAGGCAGGTAGGAGGCTCAGTTATCTGTGAGTGTAGCTGTGCTGTAAGTAAACAGGCTGAACTCAGATCAGTTTTCTCTGACAGAGATGAAAGTTTAGTTTGAATCAGCAACTCTGTGAGAGGACACCAGTTTAAACCTCCAGACTAACATGTTGCACATGAAGAAACAAGTTATATTTCTGCTTCTTAACAGTCACATGGATAAGTCAGAGTTTACAATGAACCTGGGGACAAATCCTAGTTGGCTCACGTTAGTTATTTGTTGAGAGCATAAACAGAGAGATGTTGAGCTTTTCAGATGATGATCAGTAAGTGTGTGCTCGTAAATCAGCCCTTAAACCTGTCACACACTGCTGGAGACATGACAGTTTGGAAGTGTGCAGGAATTATTTGTCTCATCATCTGCTGTTCCTGCAGATAAGATATAAATCCCGTGTTTAACCTTTTTTTGTAACTAAAAAATGTATGAACACATCTCTATAGAACAGCTACACATGTTCAACAACACAGACGTGTGTAAATCAGGACTATGACTCAATACACTGAGTATCACTCACATTAGAAACCTTCTTCTGTTGTTATTCAGCCAATATTTTCAGCCTATCACAGCCTGATACACAGTCTGACAGGCGGTGATAATAAATGTATGGTCAGTCCCTCTACAGCCTGTACGGATACATCTCTCTCTGTCATCATGTGGTGTGTGATTATTTCTGATTCAATTCAAGTAACATTTAACAGACCTAACTATCAATAACTATTTAACACATTTTTTTTCAGCAGTTGAAAAACCCACAATGTCATGTCTGTATTGCAATGAACTGTGGGTAATTAAATGAATGGAGGTTGGTTTTTATCCAACAAAGGGCTCCTCGTGGGCAGTTTAAGTCCCCCTGTAAAGTACAGCGTTCAGTATATGAGGGGTCAGTGTAGGTCAGAGGGAAGCTGAGGAGGTTTAGAGTCTGTGAAACTGAACAACTCAACCCGACAGAAACTCATCACAGGTCCACGTGATGCTTAATAAATCCACATTTAAGACTATTATTGCATTTTTTTTGTTTTTAATTTAATTCTGACGCACAAGTTTCTTTGACTTCAGTCGGGTTGTTACTGCAGGGCCTTTACTGGTAGTGGAGTATTTTACTGCAGCCTGAGTACTTCCTCCACGCTGCTGAAGTATTTATACAAATGACACAATCTGAGAGGTCTCATTGATATGTGACACCTGTGACTCGCCTTTATTTTGAGGGGTCACGAGCAGAGGGAGCTGGTTGTTAAGGTGGATGGCTGGTTGTTAAGGTGGACTGTCTCAGCTGGTGGTTATTTCCCACTCGGAGCTCAGAGATGACAGACAGCGGGAATGTGAGAGAGCGACAAACAGCCGTCTGACGCCTCCTAAAAGAGTCCCAGCTTCGGTATAAATAGCTTCATGCCGACGAGTCAAATAAGGAAGTTTAAAGCTGAGCTGTGGAGCTAAATCTGAGCCAGGGAGGCCTCGACATCACTGCTGCTGTATGGAGCTTTTTCCTATCTTTATTCAAGAGAGTGGTCTCAGTTAGAGAGCATTATTTATTGATTTCACGTCCAGACATTATATATAAACCCTGCCCTCACATTCAAATAGACTCTGCTTGTGCTAAGATCTACTGTTTCTGCTCAAACTGTGTGCTCACACTCAGATACCATGTCGCTCACACTCAGATACCATGTCGCTCGCACTCTGATACCTTGTCGCTCGCACTCTGATACCATGTTGCTTGCACTCTGATACCTTGTCGCTCGCACTCTGATACCTTGTCGCTCGCACTCAGATACCATGTCGCTCGCACTCTGATACCTTGTCGCTCACACTCAGATACCATGTCGCTCGCACTCTGATACCTTGTCGCTCGCACTCTGATACCATGTCGCTCGCACTCAGATACCATGTCGCTCGCACTCTGATACCATGTCGCTCGCACTCAGATACCATGTCGCTCGCACTCAGATACCATGTTGCTCGCACTCTGATACCATGTCGCTCACACTCAGATACCATGTCGCTCGCACTCTGATACCATGTTGCTCGCACTCTGATACCATGTTGCTCGCACTCTGATACCATGTCGAGATACCATGTCGCTCGCACTCAGATACCATGTTGCTCGCACTCTGATACCATGTTGCTCGCACTCAGATACCATGTCGCTCACATTCAGATACCATGTCGCTCGCACTCTGATACCATGTTGCTCGCACTCTGATACCATGTCGAGATACCATGTCGCTCGCACTCAGATACCATGTTGCTCGCACTCTGATACCATGTCGAGATACCATGTTGCTCGCACTCTGATACCATGTCGAGATACCATGTCGCTCGCACTCAGATACCATGTTGCTCGCACTCTGATACCATGTCGAGATACCATGTCGCTCGCACTCAGATACCATGTCGCTCGCACTCTGATACCATGTCGCTCGCACTCAGATACCATGTTGCTCGCACTCTGATACCATGTCGCTCGCACTCAGATACCATGTCGCTCGCACTCTGATACCATGTTGCTCGCACTCTGATACCATGTCGCTCGCACTCTGATACCATGTTGCTCGCACTCTGATACCATGTCGAGATACCATGTCGCTCGCACTCTGATACCATGTCGAGATACCATGTCGCTCGCACTCAGATACCATGTTGCTCGCACTCTGATACCATGTCGAGATACCATGTCGCTCGCACTCAGATACCATGTCGCTCGCACTCTGATACCATGTCGCTCGCACTCAGATACCATGTTGCTCGCACTCTGATACCATGTCGCTCGCACTCAGATACCATGTCGCTCGCACTCTGATACCATGTTGCTCGCACTCTGATACCATGTCGCTCGCACTCAGATACCATGTTGCTCGCACTCTGATACCATGTCGCTCGCACTCAGATACCATGTCGCTCGCACTCAGATACCATGTTGCTCGCACTCTGATACCATGTCGAGATACCATGTTGCTCGCACTCAGACACCATGTTGCTCGCACTCTGATACCATGTCGCTCGCACTCTGATACCATGTTGCTCGCACTCTGATACCATGTCGAGATACCATGTCGCTCGCACTCAGATACCATGTTGCTCGCACTCTGATACCATGTTGCTCGCACTCTGATACCATGTCGAGATACCATGTCGCTCGCACTCAGATACCATGTTGCTCGCACTCTGATACCATGTCGCTCGCACTCAGATACCATGTTGCTCGCACTCTGATACCATGTCGAGATACCATGTCGCTCGCACTCAGATACCATGTTGCTCGCACTCTGATACCATGTTGCTCGCACTCTGATACCATGTCGCTCACACTCAGATACCATGTCGCTCGCACTCTGATACCATGTTGCTCGCACTCTGATACCATGTCGCTCACACTCAGATACCATGTCGCTCGCACTCTGATACCATGTTGCTCGCACTCTGATACCATGTCGAGATACCATGTCGCTCGCACTCAGATACCATGTTGCTCGCACTCTGATACCATGTCGCTCGCACTCAGATACCATGTTGCTCGCACTCTGATACCATGTCGCTCGCACTCAGATACCATGTCGCTCGCACTCAGATACCATGTTGCTCGCACTCTGATACCATGTCGCTCGCACTCAGATACCATGTCGCTCGCACTCTGATACCATGTTGCTCGCACTCTGATACCATGTCGAGATACCATGTCGCTCGCACTCAGATACCATGTTGCTCGCACTCTGATACCATGTCGCTCGCACTCAGATACCATGTTGCTCGCACTCTGATACCATGTCGCTCGCACTCAGATACCATGTCGCTCGCACTCAGATACCATGTTGCTCGCACTCTGATACCATGTTGCTCGCACTCTGATACCATGTCGCTCACACTCAGATACCATGTCGCTCGCACTCTGATACCATGTTGCTCGCACTCTGATACCATGTTGCTCGCACTCTGATACCATGTCGAGATACCATGTCGCTCGCACTCAGATACCATGTTGCTCGCACTCTGATACCATGTCGCTCGCACTCAGATACCATGTCGCTCGCACTCAGATACCATGTTGCTCGCACTCAGACACCATGTTGCTCGCACTCTGATACCATGTCGCTCGCACTCTGATACCATGTTGCTCGCACTCTGATACCATGTCGAGATACCATGTCGCTCGCACTCAGATACCATGTTGCTCGCACTCTGATACCATGTTGCTCGCACTCTGATACCATGTCGAGATACCATGTCGCTCGCACTCAGATACCATGTTGCTCGCACTCTGATACCATGTTGCTCGCACTCTGATACCATGTCGAGATACCATGTTGCTCGCACTCAGATACCATGTTGCTCGCACTCTGATACCATGTCGAGACACCATGTCGCTCGCACTCAGATACCATGTCGCTCGCACTCTGATACCATGTTGCTCGCACTCTGATACCATGTCGAGATACCATGTCGCTCGCACTCAGATACCATGTTGCTCGCACTCTGATACCATGTCGAGACACCATGTCGCTCGCACTCAGATACCATGTCGCTCGCACTCAGATACCATGTCGCTCGCACTCTGATACCATGTTGCTCGCACTCTGATACCATGTCGAGATACCATGTCGCTCGCACTCAGATACCATGTTGCTCGCACTCTGATACCATGTCGAGATACCATGTCGCTCGCACTCTGATACCATGTCGCTCGCACTCTGATACCATGTCGCTCGTACTCTGATACCATGTCGCTCGCACTCAGATACCATGTTGCTCGCACTCTGATACCATGTCGAGATACCATGTTGCTCGCACTCAGACACCATGTCACTCGCACCCTGATACCATGTCGCTCGCACTCTGATACCATGTTGCTCGTACTCTGATACCATGTCCCTCGCACTCAGATACCATGTCGCTCGCACTCTGATACCATGTTGCTCGCACTCTGATACCATGTTGCTCACACTCAGATACCATGTCGAGATACCATGTCGCTCACACTCAGATACCATGTTGCTCGTACTCTGATACCATGTCGCTCGCACTCAGATACCATGTCGCTCGCACTCAGATACCATGTCGCTCGTACTCTGATACCATGTTGCTCACACTCAGATACCATGTTGCTCGCACTCAGATACCATGTTGCTCGCACTCTGATACCATGTTGCTCGTACTCTGATACCATGTTGCTCACACTCAGATACCATGTTGCTCGCACTCTGATACCATGTTGCTCGCACTCTGATACCATGTTGCTCGTACTCTGATACCATGTTGCTCACACTCAGATACCATGTTGCTCGCACTCTGATACCATGTTGCTCGCACTCTGATACCATGTTGCTCGTACTCTGATACCATGTCGCTCGCACTCAGATACCATGTCGCTCGCACTCTGATACCATGTTGCTCGCAATCAGATACCATGTCGCTCGCACTCAGATACCATGTCGCTCGCACTCAGATACCATGTCGCTCGCACTCAGATACCATGTTGCTCGTACTCTGATACCATGTCGCTCGTACTCTGATACCATGTCGCTCGTACTCTGATACCATGTTGCTCACACTCAGATACCATGTTGCTCGTACTCTGATACCATGTCGCTCGTACTCAGATACCATGTCGCTCGCACTCAGATACCATGTTGCTCGTACTCTGATACCATGTCGCTCGTACTCTGATACCATGTTGCTCACACTCAGATACCATGTTGCTCGCACTCAGATACCATGTTGCTCGTACTCTGATACCATGTTGCTCACACTCAGATACCATGTTGCTCGCACTCAGATACCATGTTGCTCGCACTCTGATACCATGTTGCTCGTACTCTGATACCATGTTGCTCACACTCAGATACCATGTTGCTCGCACTCTGATACCATGTTGCTCGCACTCTGATACCATGTTGCTCGTACTCTGATACCATGTCGCTCGCACTCAGATACCATGTCGCTCGCACTCTGATACCATGTTGCTCGCAATCAGATACCATGTCGCTCGCACTCTGATACCATGTCGCTCGCACTCAGATACCATGTCGCTCGCACTCAGATACCATGTTGCTCGCACTCTGATACCATGTCGCTCGCACTCTGATAGCATGTTGCTCGCACTCTGATAGCATGTTGCTCGCACTCTGATGATGCCCCTGGTGACAGCTGTCGGTGGTACGGAGGCATTAAAACCTGCAAAATCTATGGAAAGTATTTGTGTGTTTTTTTCCCTGCAGATCTGCAGCCGACAGTCTGATGAACAGGAAACACTGAGAGACGCTTGTTTCCCACTGCGGACTGAATATCTCTAATGCCACTCATGTTTTAATGCTGAGAATATTTTCTTTGATGTAAACTGTGGGAAACACTGGGTGGATCCAGAGCTCCCTCTTGTCTCTGCTGTGGAGGAACAAAATTAAGTTTTTCTCCACATTTAAAAAACAGACTTTGAGCGGAGGAGACAAGAATCCGCTGCTGTGTTACGCAACAAACTGTGAGGAGGGAAGAATGAAAACAGAGTCTTTCCAGTTATTAAGCAACAACCTCCGAGCCACAGAGAGTGAAGAAACATGGAAACACAAACACACTGAGGGGGGAGGAGGAGGAGGAGGAGGAGGAGGAGGCGAGAGCTGAGGGAAAGAAGCGGTCCAGCTGCAGGTCAGTCGAGCCAAACGGAGCTGCTGCTGCAGTGGGAAATCCGGGGGCGTCGCCTAGCAACATGTCGCAACACTTGGCAGCATCAAACCTGCAACCTGACCTGCAGAACGGCCTGCTGGGAAAAAAACAACAACTACCATCACACTGTTCTGTTCCTGAGCAGAACGAGGAGGAGGGAATCTCCACACAGGAGACAGGAAGTGGACTGATGAGCTCTGCAGCGACGCTCAGACGAGCCTAAATCGATTCACAGTCTTTTACGGTGTTAATAAAGTTGTGTTGAGGAAATAAAAAATGTGGAGCCGCTCAGCGTTTGGTCTCAGTTTGGATTTAACGACCTGATAACGAGCTTTACAGGATGAAGGCCGAGCGTTGTGTGAATCCCTCGTTAGTGACATAATGAAGCAGTGAACGGGAGTCACGCTGCTGAGGAGCACAGAATAACTCAACTGTCTTGTGATGGGATGTGTCTCGCCGGATCTAAAGATAGAACAGAGAACATGTTCTCCACAGTTCATGATGTTCGTCACAGCGCGGCGCACAGATCCTGCACACTGATACTGTGTCTACGCTCACGTGTTCCCAGATCAGGAGTCTCACTGTGTTCCGTCACGCCTTTATCAGAGCCGTTCGCCTCACTGACACTAATGCAACAGATTTTATTCTCACGTTCATCCTGCACAACAGTTTGTTCATCACCTCCTCCAGGAGCATCTTCCTGCGACTCCTCAGATTGAACCCGGGGCCCCTCAGGTTGGGTCCCCGGGTTCAATCTGAGGAGTCGCAGGAAGATTAAAGGGCGGGTCCACGTGCGCTCTTTTCTGTGTTTTCTAAAAGGTAACTCAGCTGTTAGCAGAAAATAGTGACACTGACCCCCGGGCAGGACGGGAAGGTGAGACGGTGGCAGATTTAAAAAGCAGCAACACGAAGAAGAAATCTCACGCCTTAGCAGCTAATGGGAACTGCCCATTGGTCCGACATCTCATTGGTCCGACCATATTAAACCCATTGTTCCGAAGTCCGTTCCAAAATCATCATGATGCCCTGTGGTTAAGGTCTGGTTAGGTTTAGGCACAAAAACCACTTGGTTAGGGTCAGGGAAAGATCATTGTGTGGGTTAAAATGAAAAAGAAAGTGACAAACACGTAAGCCATGAGCCTGCTCCGCCTCAAGCCTTTCCCAGCTGACCCAGAGCCGGTCACGGCGCACCATATGTCCGCCACGAGCCGTTCAGCACCTCGGACAGTCGGACTATGGGCTGTCGAACCAATGACAAAGACCCGCCGCTAATTCAAAGAAGGACACCAGCTGTTAGCTGTTAGCAGCTAACTCAAAAACAAAGAAGATGAACACCAGCTGTTAGCAGTTAGCAGCTAACTCAAATACGAAGAACAACAGCTGCTAGCAGTTAGCAGCTAACTCAAAGAAGAAGAACACCAGCTGTTATCAGTTAGCGGCTAACTCAAAAACAAAGAAGATGAACACCAGCTGTTAGCAGCTAACTCAAAGAAGAAGAACAGCAGCTGCTAGTAGTTAGCGGCTAACTCAAAGAAGAAGAACAGCAGCTGCTAGTAGTTAGCGGCTAACTCAAAGAAGAAGAACAGCAGCTGCTAGTAGTTAGCAGCTAACTCAAAGAAGAAGAACAGCAGCTGCTAGTAGTTAGCGGCTAACTCAAAGAAGAAGAACAGCAGCTGCTAGCAGTTAGAAGCTAACTCAAAGAAGAAGAAGAACAGCAGCTGTTAGCAGTTAGCAGCTAACTCAAAGAAGAAGAAGAACAGCAGCTGTTAGCAGTGCACCACTTTACCGTGCCGTCTGACGGCAAACTGCAGCTGTTATGTCGCTCTCTTCGAAGCCACCAGACTCCACTGACAACAACAGTAGTTCTACATCACAGCACACGGGAGCTGCTGGTTTACTGCTGCCTCCATCGTTTAGTTTGTTAGTGTTACTTTGTGTCTTTCACAGCGGGACTAACATGGCACCCACAGCAGTACGTAGGTTTATATGTAGGAATGAAATCGTACAGGAACCTACGTCAGGTCAAGTGGGAAACCATTTTGAGAAGGACTTGGGGGAAAGTGTTTTGATGCTAAAACGAGCGCACTCTGAGCACAATTTGAATGTTTGGATTTGAATCCTTCAGGAACACTGTACGGCTACAGAACGACATAAAAACCCCAAAGAAACTTAAAAAGAAGAGAAAATATATAAGAACTTGTTTTTTTTAATCTTCCAGACGTTTCTCTGATTAAATGCTTTTCCTGAAGTTTAGAGGGAAATAATTTCATGGTCAGTCTGAGGAGCGCTCACCTGGAGGACGGGGCTGTTGTCGAAGTTGTAGGCGCTGGGTCGTCCCTCCAGCGTGGAGAAGGCCACGTTTCCTCCAGTGAGCGGCGAGATGTCGCTGAAGTCATCGGTGCAGAGCGCCTGCTGCTCGTCCTCTCCGGTGCGGATGAAGCCGTGGTTCACCTTCTGGTAGGTCTTCTCGCAGGAGCCGCTGTAGTACTGGTAGGGCACCCAGGGGCCGCCCTCGCTGGTCCGCTTGTAGATGGCGAAGCTCTCCGGGCGACTGGTGTGGAACTTGAGCCGCACGTAGGTGATGTCAAATGCCTTGCCTGCAGAGAACAGGAAGATCACACAGTTAATCCTCAGGCGTCATTTTGACTTTCTCTTAATTTAAAACACCCAAATATTTCTAATATTTATAGAAACTCTTTGATTCAAAACAAAACAGTGAAGGATGTAAAAAGTATCATGAAGCTCAGTTCCTTCGTTTTTTTTAAAGAACTGAAAAAGATTTTGACTTCCAGCGTACTGTAGTTTGTTTTCTGTCATGTTGTGACAAATGTGCACCTGCCCACTTCTATTGCATTTATCTTAGAAAGTCTGTGACATGATTAGAGAACACAATGAATTCAGTAGGGCTGTCGGCTGTCGTCACGTGGACAAAACTGCAAATGATAACATAAAAAAACAACCAAGAAAAAGACAATTCTTCCTGAAGCTGTTTGTTTTTGTTTGTGGCTGCTGGTTTGATTCATTTGTATATCTTCTTCAGGTGTGTGTGTGTGTGTGTGTGTGTGTGTGTGTGTGTGTGTGTGTGTGTGTGTGTGTGCGCGTGCATCATATTTCCTTTGCTGTGTTTCTATTGGTTGCTGAAAACTCAAACTCATCTTGAATCAAAAATGTGACGTTAAAAAACACTGAAGATCCGGAGTCTAGATTGAAATGTTTGCAGTTCGTGCTGCGTGTTCACGAGATGAAAACACATCTCAGACATTAAGGCTAAGTTTACTGAGGCTTGGCTGTGATGGCGTGTTATCACTGTGTCTCCACAGGAAGTATGAGATCAGTGTGAGCTGCTGTTCCTGGAGACACAGCAGAGTGTCTCTCTAAGAAGTGCCGAATGTGGAAACTCTGGGCAGGAATGTTAAGTGTCGTTGGAACACGCTAACGTGGCGCTCTGGTCCTTTAACTCCTGACACTCGTGTGTCCGCTGGTCGTTCCCCCTTTCACATATTTGGCGAGTCTGAGCAGGCCGGCGAATAAATGTTCCAGGAGCCGTCAGTCAGCGTGTGAAGGAACGCCGCCATGTTTGAGCCGGGCGGCGGGGGGTACGGCTGTTTGCTCAGCCAAAGAATCTGCTCTGTAAACAGTGTGCTGACAGGGGCCCGGCCCCCGGGGGCCCCTCTGTGTCCACGGCAAATAAAGGTGAAGCAGCTGATAGGTCCGAGGGGACGTTCACAAAAGGCTGCAGTTTATTACAGGAAACAATGAAGCGACTGCAAACACACACCGGCTTCCTCCTCCCACTGTGTGTGTGTGTGTGTGTGATGGGTCAAGGTTAATAGGAAGCTGCAACATTTGAGCTGCAGGGTGGAGATTTACAGCACCGTGCAAACAATCACTGCCACGACTATTTAACTGTATGAAACTGGAATCAGCTGGGAGCTGATTGGTGAGGTGACCAGCACAACCAGCAGTGACCCAGCACAACCAGCAGTGACCCAGCACAACCAGCAGTGACCCAGCACAACCAGCAGGGCTCTGTGAGTGTGAAGGTTCGTCCTGCCTCTCTCTGACACTGGATTTCAAAGCTCTGATTACTCTGTTCATGTTACTAAATTATGCGCTGGAAACGTGCTCTTGGTTTGGAGCCATCTGATTGGCTGAGCCTGGCTGAATGATGTCATCAAGAGTTGCAGCAAGCCGAGTCTCGGAGTGTCGACACGAGTGTCAAAATGACGGTCAAGTGTCGCTGCTGCAGCAGAGTTGGAGATATTCTGACTTTCCTTGTCTTGTGTTGGGAGAACTCCCCAAACACTGGATCCTACATTTCCCACAATGCAACTGAACCAAGCTTTTCACATTACTTATCCATCAGAGCAGTTTGGGGTTCAGTATCTTGCTCAAGGGTACTTCAACATGCAGACTGAAGGAGCCGGGGATCGCCTGAGTAGTTTTTACTGAATATTTTAAGGCGAACTGTAAAACTAGATCACTTATTTTGTTGCACATATATATGTTGTGTTATATATATATATACATATACAAAACTGTTAGCACAAAAAATACACTGAAATGTCGTGATTTTATTTTAGGTCCATGCACAGAAACTCAACATTTCTGGGTTAAAGGAGCACAGTGAGCTGTGTTTGATGGTCTGCTGGCAGCTCGCAGGAGTTTCAGAATAAAAGGGAGTTTTCAGAGTTTTATTCCTGAACATCTGAAGCTTCTTTTCCCCTCTGAGGACTCTCTGGCCTCAGATCAAAGTCTCTGCGTCTCAGAGAGAAGGACAGACAGCAGCAGGCAGGAAGCCCCTCTGTCGTCCACGCCTCCACATCCTCACACACAGGACAAAAGCATCTGTCTGCGCAGTGATCAGGAGGCAAACAACAGAGACACATTCAGCTCTGAGCCCAGGTGGCCACGGGACACTCTGATTGGACGAGGAGATCGGGAGGAAATGACGCTGCCGTCGGACAACAAACACCAGAGGAAGATCGTTTTTAAAATCATGCACCTGAGTCAAAGTCTGTGTCACAAAACCAGAAGCTGAGGACATGTGTGACAGCCACAGACGGACCAGAGACGCCCTGTTTGTTCATCTCACCGATGTGACCGACCGTCTGCAGCACAAGTGAAGCCCGGAGGAATTCTGTCTCTTCTTCCAGAACAATCGGCGTATTGATGAGAGGAAGAATTTTACAGTCGAGAGCGCAAACAAAGAGCGCGCTGTATGCATTTATGTCCTCGTCCCATATGACGACAGAACAAAAAGACTCTCTGCAGGCAAACGGGCGACCTGCTGACTCTACAACAGCTCCTCAGAAAACACAGAAATGCTCCACAGGAAAGGAAACCATGGTTTTACCAAAATAAAAGCTCACAAACGAGCCTCTGTTTGTGCCTTTGTGTTTCTGAAGCTCACAGGAACAAAGTCACAGCTGATGCTTTTCAGGTTGTTTCTCAGGTCACAGTGAAGTCAGACGTGCTTCAACCTCCAAAACATGTTTGTTTGTTTTAATTGAATGCCCCGAGTAAAAAAAACACTTGCTGCATCTTTTTATTGTTGCCAGGCAACCATCAGCTCCTCACCCTGACCTTCCTGTGTCATCAATCTACTGTTAATCAGTGTGTAGCTGCTGCCATGTTGAGGCAGAGGGTGCTGTCTGTAGCTCTGGTTGAGGGTGAGAGGCTGTCAGCAGATAAACAGAGATCTGTGTGGGTACATGAGACCCTAAAGGCCCTGACACTCCAAGCTGACGGTCGGCCGTCGACCAAAGTCGGGTTGTCGGTGAACGTCTGTCGGCCTAGTTTTTGTTGTGTGTCCTGCACCATCGGCCGAATCGGCGGCGGAGCTTGTCAGTGAGAGAGATCACTCTGATTGGCTGTTCAGGTTTTATTTCCTCGCCCCTGTAGCGAGTGAATCTGCCTGTAGTGAAACCGGGGCTAACCGGTGCTTCCTCCTCAGGCTCCACTTCACTCAGCTGCCCCACAGACCCGCTGCTTCTTCACACTTTAACCTGAATAACAAACCGGAGCTAGCTGGGAGCGGCTAGCGGAGCGTTAGCCGCAGCATGAGCGGAGGGAAGCACAGCCAGTTAGCCTCCGCTAGTCTCTGAGCTAGCCCCGGCTCTCCGTTTGGATCCAACCGGAGCGCCGAGCCCTGGTTTGTTATTCAGGTTAAAGTGGGAAGAAGCAGCGGGTTTATCGGGCAGCTGAGTGAAGTGGAGCCTGAGGAGGAAACACCGGGACCGTCTGGATGTAATAGTCCGTGGAGGTGCTGCGGTGCTCGGCTGCACAGATAGGAAACCCCTCGGCTGACAGGATGTACCATTACGATGCAACACTGGCTTTCGTCGCTGCTAGTTCTCTGATGTGGGTTTGGTGTGTCCGCACCTTTAAAAAGAGGCTGGATCATGGGGAGTACCACCAGTTGGTCCAGGAGCTTCTCCTCCATCGTGGACGTTTACAGTACTGCACTTATCTGCTGTTTCCTATTGAGATGGTGCTAACTGTGCTTTGTAAAGCCAATGATGATTCAATGATTCACACACAGTGACAGGGCTAACTGTTAGCATCACACGGCTAACATTACACAACGGTTAATAACAGGTTGAACGACAGAGTTTCAGTGTTGGTGTGAAACTAACGGCTCGGTGTCGGATGTTTCTGCTCAAGCGGTGGAATACAACAGAGTAGGAGGGCGGCGGCTCACTGAGACGCTCCTTCAGTCCCCCCGTCACCATCACCATCATCATCACCATCACAAACCCACTGACGACAGGGAACAAGTCTCTGCCCTTTGTTCAAAATCGCTACTACCGATTAAATAATGTTATGAGGTCACGGCCCTGGCAGAGCGCAGAGAAGACGATAAAACTACACTATCAAGAATAAATAAAAGTTAAATAAAAGAAGCTACGGAGGGATTATTACGCATCACAAAAATCAAAATGACAAATAGAAACACTGAGTGCTCTTTATAATGAGCTCAGAATACGAGACAGCATCGTCAACTGTTCTTACTATTTTTACCAGCCCACAAATTTATCTGAAAAAACACAAAACGCCTCTAAACATCAGCTTTCAATCGATTTTTTTAATTTTTTTTTTTAAAGAAAATCAGACCTTTAAGGCCACAAAATCCCCAAAACAACCCACAACATCCAAGATCATGAATTAAGTCAAAAATAAATCTGAACTGCTGTGTAAATGTGTAAATTAGCTCAGTTATTGATGCACTTAAAGTCGAGTTGATTCATTTATCTTTTATGGAATATAATAATTAAATGGTGTCACATTTAAATCATTTTCTAGAGCACGCAGTGGTCCTGAGAGTTTTATACAAATCTTACTGGACAAAACTTGAACGGAAACTTAAAACTTTGTTATATTATTTAGTCTGGCAAAACCTGCTTTACTTTTGTTTAATTCTGTTTTTGTATTTCGTCTGTGTTTGGGCTGCATGTTTGGATGAAAGGTGTAAAGTTGGGCTGCAATGATCGTATTCATTTACTAAAGAACTTGTTGCTGCTCTTAAAGCTCGTTGTTGTGGGTGAAAGGTCATAAGTTCTGCAGTAGAAATTAAACTTTGGATTTTTTTGCATCTCTTTAACACAGAGACATTTCTGGGGCAAAAAGAAAAGTGTTGTTGTTGTTGACGCAGCTCTCTGAGCGGTTTTCCTCCTCTGATGATAAACAGGAAGTGGCTCTGTAATAAAGTCTGTTAAAGAAATGCTGAACTCAACCTTTAAGCCAAACACTGAACAGCCTCTCTTTCTCCTCAGATTTAAGCCGGAGTTAAGAACCTCAACGCCGACGTCGTCAATTAGCTGGTTTTGCTTTAAGCGGAGCTAACCGGTCTATTGTGGAGCGCTGACCCCGGGAGACTCTCCTCGGGGGGCCGGACTCAGGTCTGAACATGAAAAGAGCCTCCAGTCGTTCAGGGGAAGGAGCTTTTCTTTCTGAGGCTGTTTGGGGAGGGACGGGGGGGGACACACAGTGACGGCAGGAATGAACCGGCTGGAATGTGTTTCCGCCGGGCAGAGTGACGCCCGATGGACGGACGGAGGAAGAAAGAGACCACAGAGGAGAAAAGAGGGCCAGCGAGCAACACAGGCTGCTCATGTCAAAGAGAGACAGAGAGAGGGGGCTGCTGGGAGATTTTTTCCTGCCCAGATATGGAAGACATGACGAGCGACTGAGCAGAGGACGCTGCAGATGAATGAGGGGGTTTTCTGTCCAAGGAGGAGGTTCAAACTGCTGAAGTGTCAGTGAGCAGCGTCACATGACCTCTGACCCCTGAACGCATCACACAGAGAGCAGATGGATGTTAACTCACTGTACAGGAAGAAACACATTTCTGATTCACTCATCTCAAAATCAAAGTTAAAAAAAGTAAATGTCTGGATAAATCCACAGACGTAATGTTCATACTGGTAATCCTAATTAACGGATATTCATGTACTGACATTTTGCCAGTAGTCGGTCTGTAACTGATTTTGTGTTCCTGTTTTCACCATGAAGTCACCTCTCAATTGTTTAGTAGACGCCTACATTTAAAAACTGCAGGGTGTGTGAAAAAAAACAACAAAAAACAACTTTTGTTATTATTGTTAAATAAAAAATGCAAAGACAAAAATAATAAAATAAATAAATCAAAGACAAAAATCTCAAAATAGAAAACTATTTCTGGTTATCTCCAAAAAATAAGTTTTGCAAAATATTCTCATTATTACAAAAAATATTTTTAGAAAGAAAAATAAAATAATTAGAAAAAATCTTGAGAAAACTACTGAGATAAAAGAAAATAAAAGAGACGGCCTTTAGGTTTTAAATAATAATCTTGATTTTTCAGGAAAACAAAATGTGTTTTAAAATATTGTTTTTAATCAAGATGATTTTTTTTTTTTTTAAATTACTTTTTTTTCCTTGAAGAAATTACTGAGATAAAAAGTAAAACAGATACAAGGATAAAGAAAACAAACTTTACTTTTCTAAATAATTAACGTAATTGTACAAGAATTATATATCATAATCATATACATATGTGTGTGTGTGGGTGAATTTTGTTTAAATGACATTTTATTTTTTCTTGAGGAAATTACAGAAGTAAAAGGAAATAAAGGATCAAGAAAATGGCTTTTAGTTTTTAAATCAATTATTTGATTTTATGAGAAAATCGTTTCTCAACATATTCTTATTTCTAACGACGACATTTTGATGAGATTAAAAAAACACATTTATTTTATTTTAAGAAAATGACCTTTGTGATGCTAACATTTTTTTTATTATTTGATTTTACAAGAAAACAAAGACGACATTTTGATGAGAATTTAAAAAAAACAACATTTAATTTTCTTGAGAAATGACATTTAATTTCTAAAAATAATCATCTTGATGTTACGAGAAAACAAATTGCTTTTTGGGATCTCAAGAAAATGCCATTTCCTTATCTGAGTATAACAAAGACATTATGTCCAAGATCATTTATTTATTTTATCAAAAGTATTCTACTTTTTTTTTAATTTTCACAAAACCCGTCTGTAAAACTAGAAAAGTGAGATATGAATAAAATCACTTTATTTTAAACGTCTCAAAAATCTATCTTTTGTTTT
Organism: Epinephelus awoara; assembly: GCA_035609425.1. NCBI lineage: Eukaryota > Metazoa > Chordata > Actinopteri > Perciformes > Serranidae > Epinephelus > Epinephelus awoara. The sequence continues at coordinate 1,714,069 of CM069306.1, read as the reverse complement.
GAAAGATAATGAGATGTTGTTATTTTGGTGATTAAATTTGTTCCTGAACATGTGATCATAAGATGATCTTCAGGTAACAGGATTTAAACCTGACTGGCACCATCATGGCCCCTCTCAGCTTCCGTAGACTTTACTAGTGTCATTTTTTCCTGGTCGATACATGTATATTCAGATTCTGATATACATTTAATCAGAGCTTTATGAGACATTTAAACTCTGATATCTTTGTTTTTCTAACCGTGAATCGACTTCTCTGGATGTTGAAAAGGGGAAATGAGAAGTTTATGAGATTAGAGGAGAGTAAACTAAGCTGCGGTGTCCCACATGTCTCGTCTTGTCTCGACTCTTCATCCTCGCCATCCGTCCTGTCATCAGACCTGCAGAGCTGCGTTACAGCGACGTGTCGAGACGTGTCGGGAGGACAGAACCTCGGCAGACCAGACGCTCATTCAATCAGCAGAACAAGAGTTTGATAACGGAAAGATTCAAATGCGCAAGAGGTCCAAAATGGGACAAATACTGCTGATTAATGACGGAGGAAACACTCAGTGAGGTCTGCTGGAGGAATAATCATCAAATATTCATTTCAAGGAACTAAAAGTCGGCGCTGAGGGAGGAAACTGATCATCTGGCAGGATGTGACCGATGTTTCATAACCTATAACCTTATTATATTAATAACTTCTACAGAATCTGAGCTTTTTATTCCATCATCCTGTGGTCAGAGTCACTTTACAGGCTTTTCCACTGAACTCAGTTTAACACGATACAAATCATGTGTACGTGTTTAAACAGAATATCTACACGAGTGGAGTTTGAATCTTGTGACCTGCTCTCCATAAACAGAGGTCAGAGAAGCAGATGTTTGTCTTCCCATGAAGAGGAGGCAGATTATTTTAACGAGGAAGACGTCCTTGAGGAAGACAGATTAGGACGGAGGAGGAGAGACACCACATTCAGCTCAGAGTCCAAACACGACTCCTGAGAGGAAGTAACGAGCTCTGCCGTCCTTCACAATGTCAGACAGGAAATCTTTAGGTTTTGATGTAAAGATGCAGCTGCTGGAGACGAGACTTCACCGACACGTACGGGACTCCATCACATTTCTTTCCGGGCAGTTTGTGTGTCGGATCACGTGATCGTCCAAAGTCTTTACACATGAAGAACGTTAAATATTCAACCAGCATTACATTTAAGAGGAGCAGCTGCGCAGTCTCCGGAGGAGAAGCTGCATTGCACGTTTCTGCAGACCACGCGTACGTCGCATTTATGTGTTTGTAGCTATAATACAAGCGAGTGTTTCCACTGACGACTGTGCCACCAAACACGGGTTGTTAGAGAGAGCCGTCACTGCTTTCCCAGCAGCCTTTGTGTCACCAAACGGAGGTATTTATTAGCACGCAATCATCCTTTGCGCCACCGAACATGATGTTTATATAGTAGTAGTAGTATAGTGGTGTTTGTGCCTGAACCAAACCACATTTTAATGACAGGGTTGTTGGAATGAAAAGTTTCGATGAATCCGCTTCATAGTGACAAACAGCAACGTATCCGCCATTTGCAGAAATGTACAATGCCAACATTTTTCCAGGGGTTGAGCAGAGTCAACTCAGGCTGTGAATAACAATTAATTACATCATCAATTATTCAGATTATCAGTGATTACTCAGTTACTCCTTAAATCAGGTGGTTAAAGTTATTTCTGTGCTACTCCAGGTTGCCGGTGATGCCTCACCTGAATAATGAAATATATCATTTAAATGACATATTAACCATCAGGGAGCAGAGCGGAGACACGTCACACAGTTAATAGTTTGGTGTTTACTGGTTTACATTTCTGGCAGCTGCACATTTTGATCATTTTACTCTTCACAGTTTGTTATATTTGCACTGTACATGCTCACAGTCCTTCCTACTGTGTAATACACCTGCTGCACAGCTGTTTCCCTCATGATACATAAAGTTTGACTTCATGACGATGAGATGCATCATTTGGCTGAGCTAGTTGCACTGCAGTACCACAACACAACATTCAGACAGTTTATGACACAGAAAACTATCCCTCACTTAAAGAAACACTTTCTATATTTCTTGTTGATACATTTTGTGTTAATTAATCGATCCATTTATTATCCATTAATAAAATCAGTCTCAGTTCTGTTCTGATTTCTCTTTGAATATTTTTTTATTTTGATGCAGCAACAGCACAGAGGCAGATTCCTTTAAAACTTTCAATAAACCTGATTTAGATTCTTCATGAATTTAATTCAGTTTAGATTTGATAAATTCAAAACACTGATTTATTTCTAGACGGTGGGAACACATGGAACCAGTTCACCACAGATCCGACATCTTTTTATAGTTTTATATTTCAAAATAAATCAGTCTTACAGTTTGCATTCAGACCAAGTTCTTGGTACGGATGTTTTTTTACAGTACATTCCTGTGAATCGTCTTCCAGCCGGTGGAGCGGAGCCTCGGGGTCGGCCTGAGGGCTGGGAGGGGGGGTTACAGTTGTTGTGGAGGGGGAGGAGGAGGATAGGGGATGAAGGTCCAGGGGGAACGCCCCAGCTCGCAGCACAGCCCAATTAAATTTCCTCCCATGACCTCATCGCATTCTTCTCCGGAGGAACGAACAATGGCCGCTTTGACTTTTGAACGCGTGGGCACGACCGAGCGGCCGGTCGGAGAAGATCATCTGCGGAGGATCCACGACTCACAGCGAGGACGCCGCTGACAGTACAGCAGGTACCAAGCAGAGCAGAGGTCAAAGGTCGCCACTCTGCGTTTACATGCACTTCAGTAATCGGATTATTCTGAGCTGCACAAAACTCATTAATCACACACAAACACACCGGACTAGAGTCCTGCTTTGTTTTGAAGTTTTATTAAAATCAAAGGAATAATTTTTGTGGTATCAGTTCTGAAAATCTGTTAACGGCATCTCTCTAACGACACGGCTCTGAAGATGGCTGTTCCTTAAAACACACGAAAGTTGGATTCTTTGTTTTACCGAAATGTCCAGGAGACACAAAACATTAGAAATGACTCAGTAAGTCGTGTCCTTTTATTCTTTTAGTGAAGCAAAATAAAACCGACAAATTTTCAGAGCCAGTTCGGTGCCTGTGAGTCTGCATGAGAAACAAAACATGACAGGGTTACAATTGTTTAAAAAAAGAAGTTGTAAAATGTGATTTCTAAAGATGTTTTTAACATGTGCAGGTCCAAGAGTCGGGATGCAGAAAAATAACTGACAGACATGGTGACAGAAACCGACCAACTGACGGAGAGAACAATCGTTACGGGGAGGAAAGAAAGTTTGTGGGATAAAAACAGTTTGTTTAAAATCTAAAGTCACACATTTGTAAAGCTGTGAGACACACGAACAGCAAAAAGTTTCACTTGATGGTTGAGTTCATGTTTTGTTTTAAATGACTGACGGCGGCTGTTTCTGCTTTCACGCTGAAATGTTTCATCACAGTCAAGTTATTTCTGAGCGACGCAAAATAAAACTGAGGAACTTAAAAAGGGAGTTTGGATCCTTTCTCGCTGCATGACGAAGATAACTTCACTGAACGTGGGTGAGTTTTAGTACGTCACATCATTTCCAGCAGCATGTGTGCCACCAGGCGTTCAGTGCGTTGCTGACGCTGTTTGTGCCACAAAACTTGGGTCATCTTTAGCGACACATCGCTGCAATTCAAATAGTGTCTGGGTCAGCTGAAATGTATGACACTTAGTGAGCTATCACTGCATTTCCAGCACCGTTCATGTCACCAAACATGGGGGATTTTTAGCGAGACATCAGTGCAGTTCAAACAGCTTTTGTGCCACATAAAATGGGTGATACTTAGCGAGCAGTCGTTTGTGTTACCAATGTGAATGATGTCAGTGCATTTGCAGCAGTGTTTGTTTCACCAAACGTTACTGATTTCAAGCGAGTTGTCACTGCATTTGTGTCACCATAACAGCTGTCGCTGTGTTTCCAGCTGCATTTGTGCTACCAAACGTGTAAAGGGGACTTTGGTGCCCTTATCCCCACGTGACAAACAGAACATGTCAGGGTTACAGTTACTAAAAAGAAGTTGGAAAATGTGATTTGAAAAATGACAGACCAGGCTTTTTACACACGCAGGTTTAGATGGAGAGAATAATTGTTATCTGCAACCTGAAACAGGATGAAAGAAACGGGGTCAAGGAAAGAGTCTAAAAGACTTCAAACATTTAAAAACCAAAGTCTCACATTATCAAACGCTGAGAGACAGACGAGGAACAAATGCTTTAACTCCATGGGTGAGTCCATGTATTAATATTTCAGCACCAGCTGTGTTTAAATCAAATAAATCAAACCAACGTCAAGTCCAGAGCAGTAAAGTGAAGCAGCGCAGCACTGTGGGACCGTCAGAGAGCAGGTGCTGAGGTCAGAGGTCAACAAGATAAAAACACTGAATGAATCAGAGCGAGGAATGTGAGGAATGTGAGCTGAGTTTAAACTCCATGAACATGAAACAGTTTACTGATGAGACTCCTCTGATCCCACACAGAGAACCGGTCCGCTCGCTCCGAGGTCAGAGGTCGCCGGCGCCGCCTAAGAGAGTCAAACGCACTTCATTCAAACGGGGAGCAAGTCACTGCACAGCTCGCACTTTGATTCCTACAGTTTCCTTCTCTGCAAAATGTCGTCAGCAACATTTCAAAGTAAAATCAGTTTGTTGGAGTCGAACAGCCGCAGGAGGAGGAGTGAAGCTGAGAGGAACTGGGCTGAACTCTGACCCACAAATGTGAAGATCAGCAGCGAAGCGTCCTGACAGCGAGGAGGACGCCAGCAGAACAACGTGTTCGGATTAATTTGTCAGTTTGAATTTAACCTTTTTGCAAAAGCCAAAAGAGCCCGACATTAATGAGAATAATCTTCACTGTTAACCGTTTACTGTGCAGCTGTTTGTGTGTTAATGACACGTACAGTTCATCTGATGACACCTCTGACACTGACTACATCTGCACCTTATTGTTTATATTTCGTAGAGCTGCAGCAATTAGTCACTGAATTAAATTCATCAGCAACTTTTCAGATGATCAAATCATGTGTGATGTTGCCAGGTTGTCACATGTGAGGGCTGGAGAGAACGCGGAGGGTCTGCGTCCTCTGTGATGACGCTGATGCTTTGTAAGATGAGCATCAGGTTTTGTTTGAATGTCGGCTTTTTGAATCACAGAGAAAATGTGACATATTTAAACCAGCCGTCTGTTTCATCTCCTTCTGTTGTCAGACAAAATGTAAGTGTAAACTAGGAGGGACGCGTCTTGTACTTTGGCCGCGCTGTGTGCCACCGCTCTGTTATGGTTGTGTTTGTGCTGCGCGCCACGCGACAATCACAATTTGCTGCTTTTCTTGGTCGTTTTCAGGCCGCAGCTACGGCGAGGCCGAAGGCATCATGTGTTTGGTTTGTCCCTCCGTGCGCCCCATCCTTGTGAACATGAGATCTCAAAATCGTCTCAAGGGAATTTCTTCAAATTTGGTACAAACGTCCACCTGGACTGAAGAGGACTGATTACTGAGGACCTGGCGGAGTCATGCAACCACAGGGCGATTACTCCAGTTTCTTTATTATTTGTAAACCTAAATCACTGAAAGACCAGTCAGTGCATGAACTAAGTGTTTCACCAGAATCCCGCTGGCGTCACGTGTTTGTTTCTGCTGGTTTCTCATGAACCTGTTTGCTGCTCGCTCGCTCACCGTGTTTCTGAACCTGAGAGGAATTTTAATCGTATTCTCTTGTTACAGACTGTGAGCAGAGTGAACACGGCTGATGTAAAGTGGGTCAGTTACACATTAATGTCTCAGTTAATGTGTAACCTGCTCCTATAGAGAGGAATGCACACACAACCATAAAGGTGTGTTTGGTTTCCACACATGAGCGGCCCTCTGGATATCAGTCAGACTGTTATCAGCGCCGAGGAAACATGAATACTGTACATACACCTGAACTTATCTCTGCGTGAGCATCTGGAAACGCTGTGCAGGAATAAATCACACTCACAGCTGGAATGTAGAAATAAACAGAGAGGAGTTTAAGCTGGAGGCTTTCAGCAGTGTGAGCACGCTCAGTACAGCGTCTGCAGGATGCTGCTCATATCACCTTAATCTCTTCTTCTGTGTTTGATAAACAGAGCAGCCACCGGCCGTGCGCTCCGATTGGACAAGAGGAGATTAAAGTGTGTGTGTGTGTGTGTGTGTGTGTGCGTGTGTCGGCTCCAGCTCTGCATCGATAAGAGCTCCAGGTGATAAAAGTCTGCAGAGTCTCAGTGAAGCCAACACCTGGTACAGAGCTGCTGTTACATATTTACTGCTGACGGGTTTCACGAGAGGTTTTGTTTTAATGAAGCATAAACACATTAACACAAATGATCTAACCCATATATCACAGCTAACCTTTATTAAACATGTGCTCTGATTTTCGAGCTGTCATTTCCTGTAATGACTCCCGGCAGCGTTCCTGTTGAACGGGATTTATCCTTCTGCTCCTACTCAACACCGTACCTGCGGTGCTGGCTGTGTGTGTGGACGCGTACGCTGTGCTGGAGCCTGACGTGACCCGACTTAAGCCTGATTTATGGTCGTGCGTTGAATCGACGACGTCGCTATGTCGTAGGGTACGGGGCTACGCAGAAGGCTCGCTGTAGCCCCCGGCGTAGCCTGACGTGCACCTCCCCAAAAATGTAACTACGCGTCGAGGCGACGCAGACCCAGCGCAGACCGGCACGGCTGTGATTGGTTTGCTTGGTAGCAACGCATTTCCGGTCCCGTATTTCCAGATTCCGCCATCCCCGCCAACTTTAAACATCTTCTATTGCCATGTAGATGTTGTTAAGGCTCATTATATATATGCCATTATGCTCAACGTTCAATACGGATACGGCCAGAGCCGTCTGTCCGTGCTCCGCGTTCATTTCTCTGTGACCGGAAAAGCCGGAAGCTAAACAAAGAATCAACTAGAGATGACGATAACCACTCAGGAAAGGAACGAAGCCTCCTACCGCTCTGGCGGTGAATTGCACTGCGACGGAATGGAGTGACGGAGAAGTTCGGAGGGTTCACGACGGCGTCACGGCAACCACGTAGCGACGTCGTCGATTCAACGCACGACCATAAATCAGGCTTTAGCGAATGTTCGGTCACGATGGCTCATAAGGAGGATTTATACCTGTGTGGTGGTGCGTCTGTGTCGCTCTGCAGTTACACCTCCAAAACACTAGTGGGCAGCACGAAGCTTCATAGAGACAGTGTCAAACAAAAATCAGCTTCACTATAACTCGCAGCATTCACAGACAAACACTTGTCTTTATCTGGACACATTTTCCCACAAATACAACATGCTAACATTATTAGCACAAGCCTATTGCATTTTACATTGTATAAATTAGCCAGGCTGACTTCTGACTTCTCCTCTACTCATACTAACGCTAGGTGCACAATCTAACGCATTGACGGACTGACGCTGACCAGAAGTCATTCGTTCCAATGGAGGTGAAAATGACGGACAGTAACGGACTAACGCGCAGCTCGGCAGCAGTTCTGTTGACCGTTGGACCGTGGAGGCGTTGGATTTTTCCTACTCGTGCGTTGACAAGATGGGAGAAACGGAGCGTAACGGTGCCGAAGTAGGAAATAAATTGCAATCGCAGTTTGTAAATGAACAATATCTCATTTATTTATGCAAAAGAAAAATAAGCATAAACTTTTTTTCCACTATTATAAGTGATTGTTGACCATAGGTTGATTTTTTATGTGGTTGATAATTACTATATTTTTGAATTTCGTGTTCATTTCTATATATCAGCTCTTTCAATAGTACACTACTCAACTCGTCTCAGTTCAGTTGGTACAGTGTCAGTCAACATATTGCTAGCTCTTCTGCTAGATGACTTCGCTAACAGCTCTCGCAGACAGCAAGCTAGCTACCTGCCCACATCTGGCCAGGTCAGTAAACGACGGAACCTCGCGGCGTTGCTCTGGGGGTGAGGAACGCGTTGGGGAAACGCTCCGTTAAAACAGGAAAAATAGGTCGTGCACCCGGCGTGCAGAGATTTGCTCTGCTCATATTTCAGCCAGGATAAATCACACACAGTGTGTGGAGGCTTTATTGTCTTCACTATTTATTGTTTCTTATCTGTGAAATTAAAGTAAATCAAAGCTTTGTTTCCACTGAGGGAAATGGTTTCAGGTGTAACTGCAGAGTGACACAGCAGCGCACAAGTATAAATGCTCACAATGGCGTAGGCGTCTTGCGCAGGCTACGCCGTAGAGCCGATGCCCAACGATGAACCAACCTTTAGTCCATCGTTAAAACATGTCAGTGTGGTTTTCATCTCCGTGGAGCCACACGTCAACATTTAGGAAACGGTTTTTGATCCTCTGCAACACTTGAGCCAAAAATAAAAACTGGGACGTCGCCAACGTTCATCCAGTGAATCTTTAGTAAACTCACAAATGTTCACATCTCCATTTAAAGACATGTTATTGTGTTAAGTGCCATGAGTAATGCTGTGTGTGCGTGTGTGTATGTGTGTGTGTGTGTGTGGTGGGGGGATTTCCAATTAAATGTGTGAGGGGGAGGGTGGGCAGGAAGGGAGTGAAGGTGGGAGGCAAAGATAGTTTTAAAGGCTGAAGAGCAGCCCTGTCATCATTCATCCATTCACTGCTGCCACAGGTCATTAATGTGAGTGAAGTGAGAGGATGAACTACATTCAAAACAGAATCTTTATTATGTGAGTTTGTACTAACTGTGTCACTGACACATTTGTTGGAACGTTAAATTACGACGATAAATTGCGAGTTATGTTGTGAAATAAGGTCAAAGGTGAAGTTAAGCTCTAAAGTCAGTTAATTGATCTTTAATGAGATTCAATTTATTTATTGAACAAGTGCTGAGATTAATTTTTGTTTAAATGAAATCACTACAAGGTGCTTAATATACCTATACCCTATTATAGAATCTATAATACACCTGATATTATATCCCATAATATGCCCTGTAGTATACCCTATAATATAATCTACAATATACCCTACACTACCCTCTATATCACACCCTATAATTGCCCTAATACACTCTATAATATACTTCATCATACATGCTGCACTATATTACATGCAATAATTTACCCACCAATATGTCATATATAACACACTATTACTACTCTAATATAACCCTATAATAAACTCTATAATGTGCCCTACATTACAAGCCAAAACTACACTTCTGTGCCCTAAATGTACCCTGTAATATACTCTATAATATATCCTTTAAATATACACTATGATATAATATAGGATATAATATGCTGTAACGTACCCTCAACTTATAAATAAGAGGTTTACTGTTTTATTTCTCACATTTACAGTTGGCAGCATTTTATCTTTCTGTCATTTTAGCTTTTTGAGACATTTGACTTTGTCTCATAATTAATATCTACAGTTTATTTATTCATCACCAAACCTCATTTTGTGATCGATGGTTAATGTGTTAAATCAGTTTGCTACTTGTTATTTAGAGGAAGTCCAGGAGTCCACCTTAAGGCCTCAGCTGTGATGAGCCCCCCCCCCCACACACACACACACCAGGGTGTCTGGTAAAAAGATTTAACAGCAGAGCAGAGACCACCAAAGAAGCAGCCGCCCCGCCCAGACGTGTCACCACACCGGGACGTCAGGAACAAACGAAAACAGCCCTCATTATCAGAGACAAAGAGTCCCAGCAGGACGCAGAGTGCCCCCCCCCCCCCCCCCCCCCCCCACACACACACACACACAGAGGCTCCACAGCTGCCGATACCAAACCCTGCACGTGAAGTCACACACTGGATTTATATTTCTCAACAGCTGAGAGCCTGAGAATCACTTTTTTCTTCAAGTCAAAGTCACATTTTTATATCGACATACAATAAAAAGTTCTAACAGCTGAGAGAGCAACGTGTTGGAACGGCACTAAACAATCTCAAAGACTCGTTTCAGGACTCGAGTGCACTCAGATTTAAGACACAGGCATCATATTGAAGTGGAGGACCTGAGGCATCATGGTTACGCTAAATGTGGACAAGGGAATATTTCTGCACACTGTGGCCGCCGAACTGTCTCAGTGACGAGTAGAAAACTGAGACTTGATAGCGATATACTCTTCACACTATTTGAGTTCTGCACACAGTCTGACCCATGTGTGTTTACAGCAGCGTCAAGATCGAATGAATAAATGAAAACATATTGGTCCATTTATGACATCATACCTTGCAGTAATTCTTCTTCAATCAGTGTTTGATTTTTACTTTTTATCGTTCATAAGAAACAGTTTTTTAGCCCAGAACACACGTGACCACCTCTGCTTTTCAAAATAAAGTCTCAACACAGGGTTAATACAAAATAAAGGTGGACATATGATTAATTGGATTTTATTCACAGGAAGTTTAAAACTAATGAATACATCCAACAAATCCAACTAACTTGTGAGAGAAAGTATTAATTAATTAGTTACAACAGTAAGAAAGTTTTATCTAACAATAACTAATATATTGCTTGGTAGCTAAGCTAATTAGCACTAGCGCTATCTGCGTCACCAAGAGGCTATCAACATTAAACAATCAGAAAGTTTCTGATCTAACTTCTCATTTCTCCACTTTTAGTCAAAGTTCTTTTACAGCTGCTCGTGTTTATACTAGAGGTGTCCCGATCTGATTTTTGTTGCATCCAATCCGATACCGAGTCCTTTATTTTGAAACCGAGTCCGATACGAGTCCTTTATTTTGAAACCGAGTCCGATACCGAGTCCTTTATTTTGAAACCGAGTCCGATACCGAGTCTAATCCGATACTTTGCAAAGCATTAAGAAAGAAACAAAAAAGAATGCATCCAAGTTGTCCCATAAGGTTTGTTTTTTATTAAAATAGTATCCAAAAAGCTCATCGATGGTTCAGCGGCACAAAATGTGAACCAAGTCAATATCTTCTTCTTGTCTTCAATAAACAAAATAGGTCTATATCTTTTTTAGCAGTTTGTCACATGAAACAAATTTTTCTTTTACTCAGTCAAACCCCACAAAGAAACCATGACACAGGTCCCTCAACACCAAAATTAAATTGTTTTTACCTGGTTTCTGTAGAACAAAACAATTATACTCAATTTACAAAAATGGGTGAATGCCGTTACGCTCTGGCGTTGTTTCGGGCGAAGCGTAGGATCCCTTGATATCCAGGGCAGAATCTCTGAGTTGAGGCCGGTGGCCGGATGGATGATATTCCACGGGGAAGCGCACCTATTTCGCGGACTTTGAACGGTGTAAAATGCCGTGGTAGGCCGAATACGCAGAGGACTTCTGGCTCATTTCTCACTCGACTCTCGCCATCCTGCCAGGAGCGGCATAATGTAGGGGCCGGTCTACCTGGGCTCAGCTGATCGAGCCGTCCCACTGGCCGATAGCACCGGTGGGTGTGTCTGGAGGTGAACAAGCCATCAGCTGACTGATAAATTTAACCACTTTGGTCTCCATACAGTGCGAATACCTGAAAGTTACGACATGTTTCTTGATAACCGAAGCTTTATTGTTTCATTTTGACCTTAAGAGCAAACGCTGAGTTAGAACTGAGATTTTATCAGTTTAATAAACTGTATCAGGTTTGCTTCAAGCAACAGAAAATAAAGATGTCGGATTTAAAAAGGAGTTTTGTGACATTTTGCTGGAAGTGTTTTGGTGTCGGTACCACAACTCAGGTTTCAACAATATCCCGCTTTAATCAGGAGGAAATTATTTATGTAATAAAAACTGTTATCATAGTCTCATGAGCTGCTTCTTCAGCCACAGAGTCTCATTCAGGCTTTATTAGTGTATAGCTGTGAGGGGTGGGCGGACGAACATGAACCTGAACATGACATCCAGGAAACAGGCTGCTGGAGGTCGCTCCGTCTGCCCGAGCCAAACCTTGTGTCGTCTTTGGGATTAAATCAGGAACATTATGTTCTCTGAAATAACCACCAGGGCAGACAAAAACACACATCTGGAAATCTTCTACAAAAAATAAAAACCCACATCAGTGGAGCGTCTCAGGTCTGTGAGACATAAACAACCTCAACAGTGAATGAATGAATGAATGAATGAATGCCTGAGGACGTTCAGCTGCTCCTGCCACCAGAGAGACGAAGGAATCTAAACACACCTAAATGTGCAGCTGATCGTGGCGCAGATTGTCTCTGTGTAATCTAAGGAGGGCGCCAGGTGATCAAAGATTTAATTAAGTCTGGGCCGCCTTACAGAGTCTGAGGATGCACATAATTCATTCTGCTTTACAAATAAAGAGTGATGAAGTGGTGAGCTTTGTTTCTGTGACCTGATTTACAGTGTCTGGAGTTGGATCGTCGCCGAAGTCGTCTGGTTTAGTTTTAGGGGTGAAAACCTGCAAATTAAAGCGCGGCCGCGTGTTTATGTTGCAACAGCAGGTTTACACAAAACCGTCGCTGAGAGGAAGCTCAGCACAACGACGTCAGAATAACAAAACATCCACAAAGCCTCCAACACAGTGACACAAACTAACAGCTGCATTCGTCCTGTGAGTATTTCCTGCATTGCTTTGTTAAACCTTAAAGATGAAGCAGACTTTTTTTTTGCTTTCTCATTATGAAGTGATTGCACAGTGTTGTGGCTGTAAAATAATGACATCTGTGTTTAGACTGGCTCCCTGCTTTCACTCGTCAGCTCTGCCTGGCACCAGGAACGATCTCTCGGGAGAACCAAGGCTCCATTTATGGCACAAAGGCAAAGCCTCAAGCACTGCGCGACCAAAACAGGGAGAGGATGGTGCCTCCATTTTCCCTGGTCGCTATCATGAGCTATCCTCAGTCACCAAAGACTGTCGGTGTAGGTTTGCAGTTATTATCCCCACACGAGGAAATGACCGGTGGTGGAAGAACTGAAGTCACTGTGGAACCAAATGCAGCGTGTCCTGTGTCGTTGCTCCGCTCTGAGGAAAACACAAAGAGATCTGGTCGTCTTTGTGACAGTGGTGCCGACGATGACACCACCACAAACCTTAGAGGCTGGGAGGCTGAGATACTGTCCTGCTACTTTAATGATTCTCCTCATATTACATGTATTTTATTTTATGATTTCCTGTGTTTGACAGTGGAGGCAGAGCACCTCGCCTGAAACACAGACCGCCTCCTCCAACCTCCAAACCTGACTGAACGTTGATGAGATTAAACTTCTTCAGGGTAAAGGGCCAAGATGCACAAAAAGTCATCATGTTTTCATTTGTTATTTAAGTTGTAGAGTTACAGGTTGTAAATGAAGTTGTAAATGAATGTTACAAACGTAAATTAAGTTTAAAAGATGTAAAAGTTGTAAAGTCAGACGCAGTTCATTAGATTGATAGACAGATAAAAGTTGTAAAAAGACAAGTTGTAAATGAAGTCGTAAAGTTTTTGGTTTTTAATGCGTCTGTATTAAATCACATTTCAAACTGTCGGCTCTTCAACAGCTTCATGATTAATTGATTGTGTCTTCTTTGATAATTAAGTTCTGACGTAACGTTAAAACTTTACAGCATGTTGACACCTCCAATCTGTGATGTCACATGAGGGGTGACATCACAGATTGGAGGTGTGGCCAGGAGGAAAACAAGGTTTCGGTCTTGAATTTCTAACAAAGGTTTCAGTGGGGGAAAAAAAAAGAGTTTAAACTTGGAGCTGAAGGAGTGAAGACATGATGCTGAATCATTTTAGACCGCCGTGTTTCTGCAGATTTAAAGCCACGAGCTGGTTCTGCACAACCGTCAGACTCAGGTGGAAAAAAGATGAACAAAGGCCTGACGATCACGTTTCAAGCGGAGCATAAATCAGTCCACACGTCTGCACCCTTATTATCTGTTTACCCTCACGCTGCTTTGAAACCCAGTCACTTTTTACTCCGTCTCTTCCTCCACCACCGGTCCTCCTCCCGCACAGCAGGGCTAAAATTACCCTGCATGCATCTGCTTGTCCCTGTAATGCATCTCTGCTCGTTCACAGACTCTACGCCGTCTGTAATAATAGAAAACCCCCTTCTCTGCTCCCTCGGCTCTCCCTGGGGCCTTGAATCACTTCCTGAGCAAAGCAAATCACAGAGTCTCAGCAGGAGCGGGACCGCGGCCCCCCTGGAGCCCCCCCACACTGCCGTAACACACTTCTGCTCAGAGGTCAGGAGCAGCTTCTCTCTGAGCCCAGTGCGTCCAGCCCAATTCCCACAGCCATGTTTCTCTTCCCACAGGACAGGAAATACTTCATCATGTCCGTTTACAGTCGGGTCAAAGGTCAAAGGTCTCTACAGCCCGTCAGCTCTGTCAGAACAGGAAGTTATGAGTGAGTGAGCGCAGCAGAGGCCACGCTGGAAAAACACGTTTTGAAGAAAGACGGCGACAGAGCGTTTTTAGCTACAACCTGGTGCGAGTCAGGCCGGGACCTTCGTTACATGACGCTACACTTTAACAACCACTCGCTTATTTTGTTTCTGAGTGAAACATTATTTTTTAAAAGATTTATATCTGTGAAATGAATCTGATTAATAAAAACATGTTTATTTAACTGCTGTCAGAAAACAGCCTCGTGCCAGACAAAAATTCACAGTTTTAAACTATTAAAAAATGTGTTAAAATAATAAATAAATAAATAATATTTCTATATCAGGTGTATCTGAACCATGACAGGTCGACTCTGCAGGCCTTCTAAATCCAAACTAAAGAGGAGCGATGGTTTAAAAATGAGTCTTTTGATTCGCATTAAGAGAAAAACAACATGTCTCCTCATTACGAGGGCTATTGTGAAATAAATAAACATATAACTTTTTGCCAACTCTGACGTTCGTCATGTCTGATATTCAAGAACACATTCAGTCACTGGGAGGTCGGTCCGTTACAACATTTAATAATCAAGAGTTTGATCCTTAAAAATTGATTTTCCAGACTAACAAACCCAAAAAGGTTTTGTCTCACTTCTCAAGAGCGAGTGATCAAATATGACATTTGGTCTTTGCGGTTTTTGTCCCGCCCCTCCTCCACTGTGACTGGACTGCTGGTTAAAAAGTGACAGTGACGAGTGCAGCGTTTTACCTAAAGCTGAACTTTTTTTCAGCTCTTGACGACCAGAAAGAAACAACACCAAACACACTCAGACGCTCAGCGCATCGCCACGCTGCTGGTGTTTGTAGCAGAGTGTAAATATGCGGCGCTCTCGATACAAGGAGCCAAATAACTGAGGAGTTTAAATTAATCTAGATTCACTGATTTATTGTTTACTCTGTAAACATTAGTAAACAACAACAAAAATCCCTGTCCCAATTCAAGCTTCTTATATTTCATCTATTGTCGTGTTTCGTCCGATCTTCACTTTATAACGATATAAAACAGAAAAACAAGAGTGGATGTTTTTGCTTAAAAAATGTCTCTACCAAAACTTTTGGTGATGAATTTTCTTGTTTGAGGTTTTTTTGTTTGTTTGTTTGTTTTTATTTAATTTTGTTTGGTTTAATTTCATTTTTTTATTTGGCTTTAATTCAGGTGTGCTTTTACTTTCACTTTATTTTGTTTTCTTTCTGTGGTTTTCTCGTGTGTCGTCTTTTATTGGTCTGTTCATCTTATTTTATTCTGTTTTTAGTTCTTTCATTTTTTTAAACTCATGTATTATCCTTTAAAGCTCTACTTTTAGTGTTAATATTTTATTTATTTTAACATCTTTTTTCCACTGACTCACATGTCTTTGTATCGTTTTATTGGTTTATTGAAGTTTTATTCTCAGGTTTAATGATGTGAATCACTTCTCTGGTCGGTCGCTGGCTTCCACCTCACTCTGTGCAGCTCACTGTGCTTCTGACTGTAATGAAATGTGTTGTGCTTGTTTTAATCCTGCGTGTTTGATGCACCACGTAATGAAACCATGAAGAGACCTAAAGAAGAAATGACGGCATCATTTTGTGTGATACTCTTGGAACATGTAACTGCTGTGTGGAGTCAACGGGAAAATCACAACATGGTCAGCACAGCGTCCAGATTTCATCCCTGTCTAACTCCAGTAACTACTAACTGCTCTTGAACGCAGCATCTCTGGGATTTCGGGGAGACGTGGGCCCGTCCGCTCTGCGCTGCTGACCTTGAGCGACCGTGAGGGGCTTTGCAGAGGGGAGTGTGTCTCTAAACCCAGTCATGTGAATTTCAAGAGCCGACACTCTCAAAATGTTGGAGGGTCCTCGAACGCACCAACGCACCAACGCACCTGCTGTGAGCGCCTCACAAAATGAAAGCAGCAGTCTCTCCTCTGAGTCAGTGTGAAGGATGAGTTTGATCTTGTTCGAGGTTTTTCTAATTGTTAACAAATCCCTCACGGGGAGTCGAACCAACAATGTGTCCGTCTCTCAACACGCTCTGACTTCCTGTCTGCGGTCCGTCCTGGAGCAGACTGATTCTTTATAGAAACCAAAGTTCACAGAGACTCTGAAAGCTGATAAGAGGACAAACGTCGTCCCTCTTTGGGCCCAGCGCCTCCTCACAGCTCAGCTCCAGCTGATTGTATCTGAGCTGTTTAGTCTGAGCCAACATCATTCACTTTTCTAATCTCAAGGCCGGAGAGAAAGACTTCTGGTGTTTACTCAGCTCTTTGTTGCAGCTACGTTAGTGCCGCAGGCCGACACCTCGCTGTAAACTGCCTCTGCGTGCGTTCAAGGACACTCCGACACCCAGGCTTCAACCTCAGGCTGCTGGACATCACATTTAATGGGGAGACGCTTAATTTGTCCTCTAGCTTTGATTATCTAATGAATGCACCTCATTCTGTGACATTAAATGCAACTTCAAGATGAAAACTTTAAGCAGAGAAACATCAGTGAGTTGAGTGAAGGAGGAGCTGAAGTCCATAAGGTCAGATCATTTTTCTCTTCAGCACAAACGTTTCCTGGTCTCACTCCCTCTGGACTTTAATCAACTCACTGATGTTTCTCTGCTGGTGCGCTGAGCTGAACTGACAATCAGAAGGATTTATTCTCTGCTGTCTCTGCCAAAGGTGCAGGACACACTGCAAGAAGTGGGGTGACGCCTCAACACTGACTGACTGCTGACAGCTGGTCTGATGCACCAGGCCCTTTACTCGAAGCAAGAGATGATGTCATTAACAAAATGTCCACGCCTTAAATGTCCGTATGTCAACTCTGACTTTTCCATCTGTTGTTATTGCGTCTCTTGCTTGAGAAAAGCTTCAGTGATGTTTGGATCTTTACAAAATGGACTGTGAATGTTCTCTCAGCATCGTTCCAGCTGTCAAATACAACTCAGCCGTCCGTGTGTTCTGATCTGAACCCTGCAGACGATGACCGAAACATTCAGCCTGTCATTTGATGTTTTTCCTGCAGACCAAATGAACGTGTGAGCAGAGGGCGTGCTGCGTTCACTGCCTCAAGCCAGGCGAGACCTGCAGGGACAATAAACTCTCATCAGACTGGATCCATCCGGTGGAAAAGTTTCAGCGTGCAGAGATGAAGCTGTAATTACAGTCATGAGGAACACCCGCACTCGCAACTTCCTGTGACTTCATCATCTCGCCGCCAAGGTTTGATCCAGATGTCAGTTGGGTTTAATAACAACCTGTCGCACGAACAACAGCGACGGGCCACGAAGGAACCGACAAGCTCGAACATGAACCGACGCTGATCAGTTTCCTCTCAGCTGAGGTCACCTGAGACCTTGAGTCCGTCAGGGACCAACAGAGCTTCACAAGTCATCTGCAAACAAACGGAGTCTGAACTGAGTCCACATCAGGCAAAACTCCAAAGACTCAGTGACTTTACTTTGAATTATAGGACTGATTAAATCATGACACAATAGCTGCTGGTTTTCCACCATAGGGATGTTTTACACTTCTGGTCTGACCTGTAATCACAAACAAATCCTACTAAATTAAGTTTTACTCCGAATGCTTTTTGCTGCTTTAAAAATGAGTTAAATTAAAATGTCAGGCTCGTGCTGATTGGTGAGTATCGATGGTTGAAAAGACGACTGATCGGTTTTTCCTTGGCTGACATGAAGCTCTTTACTATCAGAGGTGATAACCTGTAGAATCGGCGCCCTGATGAGCTTTCAGATGTTTCTGGTGGAGCAGCATGTCCGTCTGCTGAGCCCCGTCAGCACCAGTGGACTTTAAATCCCATCTCCGTTCTCCAGAAGCCTGCTCACCGAAACTTTGCTTTGTGTCGCATATGAGTCGTTAATATTATGGATATCTGATGTCACAGATAATAACATTAAAACTGTCATGATTATCGACGTAAAAAAAAAAAATTAGTATTCAAATGTCCTGTTTATACATATTTTAGGCAACGCATTATCCTAAAAATCTCAAATCAGAAAATAATAATCAAACATCGTTCATCCTGCATCAGCGTGAATCATTTTTAGTTCTTCTCAGACAAGAACATTTTAACTTAGAGACAGTTTAGTGACTCCGACTCTCATCTAACGTCAGCGCCTCTGAAACGTGACAGATCAAGTGTCTGGATTTGTTTTAAAATTCGCAAAGATGACGCCGGTGAAGTCCAGCAGGAAACTGGAATATCACAAATACACAACTGCTATGCAAATCACCTCAAAACTGGAAGCAACAGCTCAGCCACTTACACAGAAGTCCCGTCTTTACGCCGCCTTTGCATTTCCTCAAAGAACCAAACGACGGCGGCTTCATGTCGCTTCAGTGTGTGATTTTAGACACTGATTTTAATGTGACATCTTCAGAGTGAAACAGCGCCTCAGCTCCTCTTTACGCTTCATTTAAACACAACTTTTCTCAGTTTGAGGCGAAGCTGCACGTCGTCACAGCTCGACACAGTCATGTGTTCATATTCTATCATCGCCATCGATGGATAAATACGTTTCAACACAAAACATCCAATCCTTAACTTCCAGCATCATCCAGCCCTGATGACAACGGTCCAGCTGTGACCCTGAACGCACCACAGGCCTTTTAATTAGCACACGGTGACAAGAATGTGGAGTGTGTACTTCAAAGTGACGTGCGATGAGTGAACAGAGCGGCAGGTTAAACATCAGGAGGTGATTCCTCTCACAACAAAAGGACACTGCTGTTTGTTGTTGCGGGGGAGCGTCAGCAGCTGGAAACGTTCCTGACTGAGAGTTCCTGTGTCGGGAAGTTTCCACTTCAGACATCTAAACGTCTTCATACTCAGCAACAAGAAGAACAAAATGTAGAGAAGGACGCAGAAACGCGTCACGGTTTCTTTATCAGACAATTCTAAGGTTTGAATTTCAGCAGCACAAATCTGCAGCGATTTCCTTCCACATCTAAGAAGAGCAACGAGAACATCACTCGTCAGTGAAGCTTCAACTTCACACACGAGCTGAAGCAAACCAGGAGACTTTCAGCCATTTTTCTCCTCTAAAGGGTTTTTGTTTGGGTGTTTGTGATTCTGTATGAAAAGGACCTGATGAAACAAAGACAGAGGACAGTCCTCCTCCTCCTCCTCCTGCTCCTCCTCCATGTTAACGAAAGGAAAGACAAAGAGGTTTGTGAGGTCTGAGGAGCCTCTGATCTCCTGATAGGACCGTCCTCTCTTTGATGACGGGAGGAGCGCTCTGAAGAAAAGTCTGAATTCCTAACTTGAGTTTCAGACCTGACGGTGACAGAACTGCAACGATTTATTGATTTAAACGATGGAGTTAATCACCGACTAATATTCTGATCAGTTAATCTGACAGCAGCTTCTTAATGTGAATATTTTCCGGTTTCTTTCATCCTGTGACAGGACACTGAATCTCTTTGTTTTCTAAGATGTTATCAACCAAACAACTCGACTGAGTTAATAATCAGCTGATTAATCGGCAGACACTCGTTAGCTGCAGGCTGAGACGATGCCACAGTGAGGAGGAGGTGTTTGTTTGGTGACTCACTGTTTCATATTCAGACAGAGTGTGACGTCGTCTCGGGCTCAGGGCTTTCATTCACCTGCAGGATCATCAGACAGGTGATTACCTGGCTGCTACTGAGCGTGTGCAGAACTCACACCCCTTCGTTAGTCTGTTTATTGATGAAACTTTACTAGGCTCTCAAACATGTTCGATCGACAAACGTCTTGATTATTGATTCATCATTACAGATATTTTACCGGCAGAGACGAGGAGAATTTCCTGTTTCCAGCGTTTCTTTGTGTTGATGTGAAATCATTTTTAAAAAGTCTGAGTTTCACTTTCCTGACTGTTTTGAGACCAAATGATAAATCAGTAATAAAAATATTACTTAGTTAGTGGAACACAGTAAAGCACGGCGCTGCTGTTCACTTCAACTCAGACTCTTGAAGAATCAAACGTTGGATTCGTGCCGACCTTCAGAGCTCCACAGACTGACAGAGCTCGCTGTGAAGTCCGCGGGTCTGAAACCTGCTCAGATTAAAACTATTTCAAACACTTGTCTCTGAAGGAAGCATCAACGTCAGAGAGAAACGTTCACTCCCTGCTGATGGTGTTCATTCTGACCGCACCAAACAAACATGTCATCCTGACCTGAGACGCCAACAAGCTCCAAGGTTACAGAGATATCTGAGGGTCCCTGAAGGCCTCACATTCCACCTGCAGCTCTTTCTCTTCCTGTCTGAGGAGATCTGACCGCCATCTTTGTTTACAGCCCCACAGAGTATAAACTGTCATCACGGCGGGACACTAACACACAAATCCATCTGCGACTGAACACTGTTACTGCTCTGCCTTCACTTCACTGATTCATCGTTTATAAAATAACATTTAGAATAAATCAGGATCTCCGTCTTTTCAGATGTGACTTTACAGGGTCAAAGTTAACGGTGGTTTCAGCGTCATGAACATTAAGAAGAAAGAAAAGCTGTTCGCTGGCTCCAATCTGAGCTCTCAGGATTCTGCAGCTCTCGTCTGAAGAGGGCTGAATATTCATGGAGGAGGGGATCGACTCGGGGCCCCTGAAGTGTCAGTCAGTGAAACAATAAAAGGCCCCTGGAGACCTCAAGTGCAGCCGGACTGTTCCAGAAAGATCTGCAGCGAGAAGCTGAGAACAAACTGTTTGAGTGCACGAGCTGCAGGTCTGTCTGTCTGTCTGTCTGGTGAATGCTCCACCTGTCCCCCAGATAACACCCAGTGACGACTCCGTGACTCATTCTGTGTCTCCATAAAGTTTTAGTGACGAGTGCAAAAGGTCAAAATCTCCTGAGTGAGACGTAAACAAACTGTCCGTCACCTGAACTTTATTAGCAACGTTTCAGAGCTTCACCGGAGCAGATCGTGAAGCCAAACGACACAAAGATAAATCTGTCTGTCTGTGAGCTCGAACAACTCAAACACTAAAACTCTGAGCTGAACTTTACGGCTGCAGAAACCAAAGTCACTGAAGTATCAAACACATTTTCAAACCTTTTCCATCACTTTCCCTTTAAAATGTTTCCATGACTTTACTGGTGTGGTTTAAAGTGAGCAGGCCTGCACGGCCACACTTTGTCAGTGTGTCTCAAACGTCTGTACTAAACACTGAGTGTGTTCACGCTGCATAGCACGGGAAAATGCAGCGTACTACTGGTGCGCTCAAAACTAGAGTTGGGTATCGTTTGGGTTTTTTCGATACCGGTGCCAAACGGATATATGGAGGTTGAAAAGTGGCACAAATTTAGCTAGCTCCGTTGTGTTTGATAGCATTGTTGAACGTAAACAGAAGTGACGCCCAACGGTGCTTAGCGTGACTAATAATAATAACATACACTCAACGAATGAACGACATATTCTCTTACGTGCAACGTCCAATAGAGGGAGACAGCATTAAAAAAAAAAAAAGCACTTAAAGGAGGCACCGTAATGTGCGTTTTGTTTCGTCCCGGTACGTATCGGTTGTATATAAGCATCGACTTTCGGTACCCAGCCCTTCTCAAAACAGTCTAAAAGCTGAGTGTGGAGTGACGGACACTTCTCACCCTCAGCGGTCGCCATCTTTGTGCCGTAGCAAACTGCTGGACAACAAGGAGCCTGTTAGTTCTCCATGTTTTCTGTTAAAACTGTTGTCGAATAGAAGCTGCTAGATAACGTTAGCACTTGCGAGCTAGCTAACTTGTTCCTAGCTATGGCAGCACATTTTCATCAGCATTGACGTTGTGACGTAAGTTTGGTTCATGTCTGGGCGTAGACAGCGCCATTTGCAATCTGTCCTTTAAAAGAAGAAGAAGAAGAAAAGGCAGTTTTGAAGCTGATGTCACTTCCAGTTAGTGACGTTAGAGACACATTTTGAGAGTCATTTGCAGATCAGCAAAGTGCTGACACCTCCTAACTCTGATCACTCTTTAGACGCCTGTGCTTAACGACCAAACACACGCAGGCACTCACAAAACGACAAAGACACACCCCTTTTTGGGGGGATAGAAACCAAAGATGCTGTAGACAGACGTCAACACAATTTGACATGTTTGGATTACAACCCTGACACGTCTGTATTCATTTATTTTTGTTTGATTTAAAGACATGTCTGATGAATGTTTTATGACTTTGCCTGAGAGTTCATGACACCCTACTGAAAGAAGGCTGAGCGCCGTCATGTCCCGTTTAAGTCCCGAATGTGCCAAAGGTCCCACCTCAGTGGGCAGATAGTTCATTTATAGAAGTCCAGATCACTGGCTGACAATCCGATCAAATATACATCTGATGGAATCACCAGGTGATGTCAGGCTGAGCGTCGTCTGTAAATAACCAGCTGTGTGATCTGCACATTTAGTCGGAGTCGACTTGTCTGTCTGTGTGACTGAGCTGCGGCTAATGTCAGCCCTCCATCAGTAGTAACTGTCACCAGTGTCCTTCATCCATTTACCACACTCATTCATTCATTCATTTTCCTGTTATGGGTGCAAGGGGGCTAGGGGAGATCATGTCGGAGCACATATAGATAAAAATGTCGCTCAGCGTCACGTTAAACGTGTTTCTAATCTGGTGGAAGAATTTTCCCATCAGAGGTGAAACAGCAGAGATACGACAGGTCACGTCCTTTCCTCGTTCTGTAGTTTCTTTGTGTGACAGCACACTTCTTTTTACCAAAAGGGGGCGTGGCCCTGGAGACAACACGATGGCGGTGTGGTCTGTGTGCATCACGTGATACTTGTGATGTTTCAACAGCCGCACAGCGCAGCACTAGATCTTAAATCAGTAAAACAAAGAAGAGAATTTGTGCAATGTTTTGAGGTTTTCATGAACATATTTTAAACTATAAGCAGATCTATCTTTATTCAGAACTTTTCCAGAACATTCTGTTAATTTCAAACCATTTCAAGGCCTGGAAAATGTTTTTTTAACCGACCGTCGCTTTGTGCAGATCAGCACCAGAACTGGACGGAGGACAAACAGGAGCAGCAGACGCAGTAAAGGTGCTGCAAGGTTTCGAGCTAGCTAACAGGAAACAAAGTACTCTGACGTGCAGCAGCATCAGAACATCACTGTCCAATCAGAGGCGAGTATGGAGGTCATGTGCTCAGAGCAAACACACCTGAGAGCGTCAGACAGGTGGAGGTCGCTGCGACTGAAGCTTCGGGATCTGATTAAGGTTTTCTGTCAGAAACAGCTGATGAACGTTCACGTGTTCATGTGACTGCAGCGTGTCTTACAGGAAGATGTCGTGTGTGTGTGTGTGTGTGTGTGTGTGTGTGTGTGTGTGTGTGTGTCAGACAGCAGAGACAGCAGCAGTGCAGTGTGGGAAAACCCTGCTGAGAGTTTCTCTCCTCGTCTTCAGGCTTTCCCAACAACTCCACACTCTGTCCCTCTGCAGCAGCCAGCTGTTGTAAATTATACCAATCTGAGAGTGTGTGTGTGTGTGTGTGTGTGTGTGTGTGGGGGGGGGGGGGGTCTTCTGGTCGGGACTCATTGTTTTGAGTCTGAGGAATGAGCTCAGCGTGGGAACCTGCGATGTGAGGAGCTTATGAGAGCTGCACAGCTGGACCATCGGCTGTGGAAACCACTGACGGTTTATTGCAGCTGATGACAGAGACAGACTCACTGAAGCCCTTTAAAATACCCTTAAACTTCCCTTAACATTCCTCCGGGTGTGGGCGCCTCCCGCTTCGTGTCGGCCTGACGTCTCACAGCAGAATTCAAACCACAGATCTGAGAGGTTTTTAATCTTCTATCTTTCTATCTTCCTGTTCTTTTTTTATCTTTTGAAGGATTCGGGATGTTTTGCCTCCATGTTCAGACTTCAAAAGAGTCACTCAGGTACTGGAGCGAGTAACACCTCCTCCTCCTCCTCCTCCTCCTCCTCCTCCTCCTCCTCCTCCTCCTCCTCCTCCTCCTCCTCGCTCAGACAGCTGTTTTCACATGACCTCATATTTGTTAAGTTTCTCTGTAATTAACATAAAACACACTGAAAGTTCACAACAAATGATCCTTTCATTAGAATCAATCCTGAATAAATCCTGTCTGTGACCAGACTCTCATTAGACTGAGGCTAAGGGCTTTATTAAGGGTTAATAAATCATTTACTCGTCAGTTATAAACCTTTAATAACAACAACAACCTTTTGTTGCCAGGTTGGTTGTGCTTCCATCAGATCATATCTCCTGCAGCAGGGTTAATAAAGCCGACAGTTTGAACACTGAAGGTGTCGTTTTTAAGGCTGTTCTCACACACCCACAGATTTTGGAAAGCTGTGATCATGTGACCAACACGCTGACGGGAGTAAAGGAAGCAGCACCGTGAGGAGGCAGCCTCTCGACCAGAAGATATAAGCTCCTCCTGGTCACAGCTCCTTCAGTGTTGCTTGTTCAGGAGCTGACTGATCCTCAGAGGTCTCTTCCTCTCACACACACACACACACACACACCAGCTGATTTCAACAAAACAGCTTCATGTTAAAAATCAGTGTTTCTCTGATGCAGTTCGTCACATCAGGGTCTGGAGTCGAGCTGCTGCTGGCGTTTGCTCAGCTTGTTGCTCTGGTAACTTCAGGCCCAGACGTCCGACGACTAAAATCCTTCATTTGGTTAAAACACAGAATTAAACTGATCTAAAAATGTGTCTTAAAACTGGATGTAAAGTCGATTAATAACAGCGTCCAGCTGACGAACACGACCCTGACGCGTGAGCAACAGGTGAAGGCGACCAGATGACACGGAGCGTGTTCATATCTCTGTGGCTGAACAGCGTTGGAAACGTTTGGACTCAACTGAATATAAATATATTTAACATATTTAAATGCAGAACTGTGACAGATTTGATCTTTAATGACGCCTCACTGGGAACAACTTTGCGTCTGAAGCTTTGCAGTGTTTAATAAATCATGAGTGTTGTCTTCATGAACTCTGTCCTGAGTCCAGGTGACTGATGTGTTTGTTTAGAGTTCAGCTCATGACCGACTGTGAACGTGCTCACTACTTCTTTCTGTTCACACCAGACTTCATTCAAATTCTTGCTGGTTCTGGGCTGTACGTTGTGCAGCTGCATTTAACATTTTAAAACTTGGGTTTCTTCTGTGAAATGATGAAGTTACTTTGTGGGGTGAGTTGTTGAGTGTCGGTGCAGAAACTCCCACTGATGCTAGTAAACGTCTCTAGTGTGAGAGTGAGGTCTGGTTTCCTGTGTCTGCTGAATGCAGATGAATGCAGGAGGCCCCTCTCCGTCCATCTGCAGGTTTCTTCTTTGTGGGTCTTTCATGTCGGACTCGACTCTGCAGTCTGAGCCGCAGAGACGAGTCCGGACACGTCGCCTTCCTGCTGCATCAAAGAGTCCCAGCGCACAGAAACACGACCAGACTTCAGCTCCACAAACACATCATGTTTCCTGAGATTAGGCCTCAGAGTGAGCTTGGCAGGGACGCTAAGACTCAGCTTCACATCGACTCACTGACTCAAAGATGTGAACGACCGAACCGCCAGAATAAATGTTGGCTTACGTTTCTGCAAACCATGGTCACGTGACATTTCTATGTTAATATGTGGCGAATACACTGAAACTTTACGTTTCTTAATGTTTCAGCAACACTGTGGTTAACGTGTGGTTAGATTTAGGCACAGACGCCATTGGTGCTGAACAGCTGTTG
The DNA here is from genome assembly GCA_035609425.1 of Epinephelus awoara. Classification (NCBI taxonomy): domain Eukaryota; kingdom Metazoa; phylum Chordata; class Actinopteri; order Perciformes; family Serranidae; genus Epinephelus; species Epinephelus awoara. The sequence goes on along the minus strand of CM069306.1, from coordinate 1,687,975 downwards.
GTCTGCAGCACCCCTTCCACCTCCTGATGACAAAATCAGCCTAATACACTGCGTCACTTTGGGAACGTTGATGTGATATGTTTGAAACGTAGCAACGTATCTGTGACCTGCAGAAATGTACAACGCCAACACTTTTCCTCTTCCTCGTGGAGACATGGTGGACATACTGGTGCGTGAGGTCGAAGCTCAAAGAGATTTTTGGAAACAAGTGAATATTTTGTCATATTTATGATCCTGCTGACTTGTCTGATCTGATATTTCCTGATTTAAGGAGACAGCTACAGGTGAAATGGAAAAACTTAACTAACAGATATTTTCCAGTTGAACACTTGAATTAAGACAATTATTCTTTTGTATTTCTACTTTTCCAGAACAGAAACTTCAGGTTCAAAATTCTTTTTGTTGACATATTCGTGTCAAAGGTTTCCACAGAGGGAATTCAGGACATCTCTTTTTGTCACTCCATAAATCAGACAATACTGTCAACAGCCATAAAACACGTCACCATGTCTTCAGGAATAAAATCGTCTATAACTCAGGCTGTGAATGACGTGTGAACAAACTGCTCAGAATATAAACAGGAAACTGGAACGTTTTAATGCTGCTGAAGTGGAGATTCATTTACAGTTCAGGGGAGATTATTTTGCATATTTTGGTTTTAATACAGAAATCAGAACTAAATAAACCTAAATGTGTATTTTGAATATTTTCTTTATTCAGGCAGAAACATCTTACGGAAGCAAAATGACCCGAAAACTCAAAATTGACCAGTGCATGAACAAAAAACGTTTTCACCTGAAGTGTCTCGACTTTAAAGGTCACTTCCTGTCGGACACATCCGTCCTGTACAAATGTTGTATAGACAGACTAAATCTGTCTCTGGATTTCCTCCTGGCGTCACAAAGCCCGCCCTCACCGACGTGACAACAGAGGAAACTTAGATGAAATACTTGGCCATAGGAACAAAGGACGCATAGTTAATGATTGAAGCACTCGTGTCCTTCATCGTCGGGGGTCTTCCTCCTCCACTGACCGCCTGAGGTTCGTCTCTGTTGAAAATTATTTTGGCAGAAAGGACTAAATATTTACCGTCTCCTAAACAGGAAACAAACTCTTGATGCAAACATGAAACTCAACGAGCCCTTAAACTTTCGCAGAACCACTTCCTGTCCAGACGACAAATATTTAGGAAATCTCACTGAATGATGTCACCACACGATCACGGCAGCTGGAGGAAAACACTCCAGTTTAACCACGACGACTCCGCTACTCAGAATCTGTCGTGAAGCTTTCTGAGGAAAGTTCTGGACTCCCTGTGTGGAGCAGATTCTCCCACCGGTGACCAAACTGACCACGACACAGCTGACTTTAGGAGACTCAGCTGGTGGCGATCAGACGCTCACTTCCTGTTTCAAACTCAGACGCCAGCTGCTTTTTAAAATGCTGATTTCATTTGCACTGGTTCAGACTCACCACGGTTCCCGCAGGATAAATTAAGTTTTATCTTCCAGATCTGCTGAATCAGATCTCGGAGCTGTTCTGCCTTTACACCTCTGAGATCATCCGTCTGCCGCAGAACAAAGCCTGAGCTCTAATTATCAAGCAAGCAGCGACCCAACAATGAAAACTAGGCCCGAGGAGAGAAACCTCAGCGTGTAATTAAACGCATTTCCATTTGAAAACGAGGCGCTGAGCTCTAATCAGACTTCAGTACCTGAGGCTACAGAGACAGCAGCTCAGCTCCGACCGGCAGCATGACTGAACCACTCAGGAATGTCAAGCACTGTTAAAAACAGTAGTGCTGCTGGGAGGCCCGAGGCTCACCGGCTTCACAAATAGACAGGTATTTTTAAAAGGCCGGCTCGGAGCTCCAGGAAAACTAAGACGACGGCGAACAGAGCTGCAACGAGAGCTGCACAGAAAGACTGACTGGATCCTTCGTACAGACTACAAGACGTTTAAAATATGAAAAATATGTCCGACACCATCGAAGGTGACGTCTTCAGAGGTTTCAGTTTGTCTGACCAACATTTAAAACCCAAAAATGTTCAGTTTACTGAGATCTGAAACTGAGGAAAGCAGCAAATGTTTGGTCGTTTCTTCCATGAAAACTGTGAGGAGGACCATGATGTGTGACTGAAAGCTCCAGAAAAGGCCAGTAAGTGAACTGTGCAAGGCTGCAGGCAGGATTATAGAAGTATTCAGTGAGTCCAGAGTGTTTATTCGTCACCAACCAAACCCTGTTCAAATTCCTGAGCATTTAATCTGACGAAGGAGACAGCTGCTGCAACCATGACGATAAAAACCACTTCCTCTTTGACAGATTCTCAACTCAAGGCCCACTTACTAGATTTCTTTTTTTTTAAGTTTTTAGTCACATGCTGTGACCTTCATCAGCAGAATGAGTCTGACGTTTACGAAAGGTCGCACAGTGACACTTTATTTTTCCATTTTTTCTTTCACGTAACCACTCGACACGACTGGGCTAGAGGAGGACCATGATGTGTGACTGAAAGCTCCAGAAAAAGACCATTTAGTGAACTCTGCAAGGCTGCAGGCAGAATTGCAGAAATATGAGTGAGTCCAGAGCCTCCCAGCAGAACGCCACAAACCGAAGACAGCGTGTTTTATGTGAGGTATTTTAGTCGCAGGGCGGCGAGTGAAAATCAGTGAAAACGGTTTCCGGGAATCATTTGGTTTAAAAATGCCAGAAAATGTTTAAAAATTACGATTTCTCACTTTCAACATTCCCTCAAATCAAACGGGGAATGTCTCGTTTTGTCCAACGAAAAGTTCAAAACCAGAAGACGTTCAATTTATCGTCACATTTGAGAAGCTGGACGTTTAAAACTTTTGGCATTTTGATTGAAATATGACTTTTTGTGTCAAAACTGGACTCAGCTTAAGATTATTTCAGTTCCAAAGTTTCAGTATCGGCCTTTAAAACTCATCATGTGTCACTGTGGAAAACAAACGCCTCCTCACAGCTCCTCAAACGACTGTTTCCAAAGTCAAGACACTTTCATGCACTGCGTCCGCCTGCAGACTTCCTCTGCTGCTGACTGATGTGCTGGAAGTGATTCATGAGGACAACTCGACTTGTCTCAGTCCCCGAGGAGACACTGAGAGACCAGCTGTCCTCAGAGGACACCTCGGAGTGGAGGTGACAGACACCAGGCTGCTAACCTCACACCTCCAGACCAGAGCGGCTCGCAGTCTCAACAGTTTGTCAAACAAACGCTGGAGATCACAAAGTGAGCGTGATGGAGGAGCAGCAGAGCTCCAAGTGTGCTGCAGGGAGAGGCTGACCCTACAGTCAGGTCAGAAAATAGCTGCAACCCCCTACACACACACACACACACACACACACACACACACACACACACACACACACACACACACACTCCACCCCCAACAATGAAAACTATGTCCTCCATGATACACTGCTGGCAGCAAAAATCCCTCATTCCCAAAGTTACATCACTGATTTCCAGCTCAAACTTTATCCTGCTTCTGCCAGCTTCACTTTCACATTTCCTTCATGTAAGTTAAGAAAAAAGCTCAGCTGAGCAAAGTCTCCGAAAGAGTTAAGCGACCGCTTTTACCTCCGCACAACAGAAAGTCAAACCAGACTCCTTAGAAAACTTTCACAAATTTAAGGTTTTCCCTCTTGTTTGAAACCGTGCTCACACTTAATGTCACAACTGCGTGTGTTTTCTCAATTGGGACAACGTTGACTTCTGTTCGGCACACAGCTGCTTCACTTACAAGCAGCTGAATGTGTAAACTTTTCAGACAAAACCCTTTTGCAGCGTCACTGCTGCCCGCTGAGGTGAACTTCGACGTGAGGCGGCAGCGCTTAAACCTGCTCTGAGAAGTTGGAATTTAGTACAGAAAGAATGGTTTGAGGGCAAATGGGTGTGTGCCGAATAAAAGAGTGGTTCGATAGAAATGATAAAATATAGGTAAAAGTGTTGATCTGTGAGCATGATGTTCTCAACAAGGGAGAAAACCTTAAATTGCACATTTTCCCAGTGAGATTCGGCGCGGTGGAGCTCGCGCGGAGAGAAGGGGATGTTATCGGGGGATCTTACCGAGGTGCAGGGTGAGGTTGATGGAGTTCGGGTACTGGATGCCCGCCAGCATGGTCTGGCTCTGCCACCAGGTGGTGTCCTGCTGGTTGTTGTAGTCGGTCAGGTCCACGGCGCTGTGGTGGTTCCGGGGGTCCCGGGCGTCGCAGATGTGGCAGGACTTGGTGACCCCGGTGGCGCCGGTCTGCACGCAGTACTCCTCGGGCGGAGAGCCGCAGGTGTTGGTCGCCACCACGGTGACGTTAAAAGCGGCGTTGACGAACTCGGGCATGCAGCGCTGCGCTCGGTTCTGCTCGTCCGAACACTCATCCATGGCAGCGCGCACACACACCACCGCCACCCAGCTCCAAGCCACCAGAGCCCGGATCACACTCCGCATTTTTTCAGTCCTCTCCGTCTCCGAGCGCAAGAAAAAAAAACTCTCCCTGAACTTGTCCAAAAGTTTGCGGTAACGATCCGGTTACCGACAGGAAACAGCTTCAGCCACCGAGTGAGAACATGCAGCGGCGGATTGTCTTCGCTCCAGGCCGCGTCCAGAGCTCGTGTCCCGGCCGCTTGTGCCGTGTGAGTGTGTGTGTGAGTGTGTGTGAGAGCTCGGGCCTCAGCTCTTTGTGTCCGCCGCCATGCACCAACTCCAAACTCCAGCAGGAAAAGACGGGACTCCAGACTACACCCAGTCCGCTACTGCGCAGGTCTGAGGCGCAGAGGACACTCCGGCCACTTCCGTGACACAACTCCAGGACAATCCTGCAAAGTCCCGACATTATCCCGAGGCCTGCTTCACACACAAATAACGGGTCACCTAGAGAGAACAAAGCACCAGCTCACATCTGCTGTCACACTGGGATCAATCAAATACCAATCAATCAACCAATCAACCAATCAATCAATCAGTCAGTCACAGACCTCACTAAACAACTTTTTAACCTTTAATCAACATTTCTTAAATAATTAAAACATGTGGAGGCCCACAGACACAAAACGCTACCACATCTGAGAAAACACTCATAAAACACACACGACATGTCACAAAACATTTTAGAAAACACAACAAACACTTCAGAAACCAGAGAACACCAAATGTTGTCGACATGATTTGTGACATATTTTTGTGTTTTGTGAAACGTTACGTTTTCTAACATGTGTTTTCTAAATTGTTGTTTTTTTAAAAAATGTCAGGTTTTCTAAAATGTCATGTTTTCTAAATAGTTGTTTTTTAAAAATGTTGGGTTTTGAAATGTTGTTTTCCAAAATGTTTTTGTGTTTTATCAAATTGTTGTTGTTTTTTTAAATGTCATGTTTTCTAAAATGTTGTGTTGTGCGAAATTTTGCTGTTTTCTAAAATGTTGTGTTGTCTGAAATTTTGCTGTTTTCTAAAATGTTGTTGTGTTTTACGAAATGTTTTGTAGAACTTTTTTTTTTTTTAAATTGTCGTGTTTTGTGAAATGTATTTTCTAAAATGTCATGTTTTCTAAATAGTTGTTTTTTTTTAAAAAATGTTGTTTTTGTGTTTTATCAAATTGTTGTTTTTTTTGTCGTCATGTCATGTTTTCTAAAATGTTGTGTTGACAGAAATTTTGTTGTTTTCTAAAATGTTTTGTCTGAAATTTTGTTGTTTTCTAAAATGTTTTGTCCGAAATTTTGCTGTTTTCTAAAATGTTGTGTTGTCTGAAATGTTGTTGTTTTCTAAAATGTTTTTGTTTTATCAAATGTTGTTTTTAGTGAAACGTGTGTTGCAAATTGGGTTTTTTTTTTAAATGTCATGTTTTCTAAAAGGTTGTGTTGTCCGAAATTTTGTTGTTTTCGTAAAATATTGTTGTGTTTTGCGAAATGTTGTTTTCGTAAAAAAAAATTTTTTATTGTTCTGTTTTGTCAAATGTTTTGTGCAAAATGTTTTATAAATTGTTGTGTTTTGAAATGTGTTTTCTAAAATGTCGTCTTTTAAAGAGTTGGTTTTTAAAATGCAGTCTTCTCTGAGACATTGTTGTTTGTTGAAATGTTGTTTTGTGAAACATTGTTTTTTAAAATGTTTCTTTTTAAATGTTGTGTTTGAAGTGTCACCCTGTTTTGACCCTCAGGGCCACCATAGATATAACTGTGTTTGTGATTTATTGTTGTGTCATATCATTCTGATTTAAGAAGTCAAAATGTATTATTGTAGTATTTCTATTTATTCATTTTTAAAATTCCTAACTTTTTATTGATTTGGTGTTATTTTCATGGCAGAAATGAGCTTCCATACAAAGAGCATCTCCACAGCACAGCTCCCTGTGAGCAGATACAGGACATGAAGATTTAACAAATAAAGTTGTTTCACAGATTTTTATTTATTTATTTTTTTGCCTAATTTGTGATATTTTTTTGTCAGTATTTTTTCAAATATTTCACATTCATAAACCATTCAAATGTAGGTCACTGGTTTGTTAAGAGCTTTTCAAATTAAGATGTTTTAAAGGGCTTGGTTTTTCAAATTAAGGGACACACGAAGGATTAGCGGCTGATTTAGATGAGGACGTGTTTTTAAATGTTCTTCCAGGATGAGTTAATTTCATGAGGTGAGAAGTGAGACGGTAAACGTGACTTTTGGACCTGAAGTGAAACAACGTCACAGATAACGAAGAGGCGATGAAGAGTTTGTTCATCAACACACAGTTCAGCTCTGATTAGATCTTCATCAACACATTTACTTTCAGAGTACAGCTGTGATGATGATGTCAGAGGTCAGAGGTGAATCCCGTCAGTGTGGACGACAGAGGCTGAATGAATGAATGAATGAATGTAAATGAGTTCATTAATAAGATGCAAAGACCAGTGTCTACAGACAGCAGCCGTAAAACAAACATGTCACCAAGTCGCAGAGACACTGAGGAGACGTGTCCAGCGTGGACACATGAACACAAACACAGAGGGGACATGTAGAGTCACTCCCATAGAGACTTCCTGTTCAGGTGGAAGTACTCAGATTCCTTTACTCAAGTAAAAGTACTGATTCCACACTATGAGTTAACGCCTGCATTCACACCTGCTTTAAGGTGGAATGCATACTTCTGTGTAGAGACTACGCTGCAGCCTGGCGTGCACCTACGTCACAGTGACGCAGACCTGCTGTCTGTCTCTGTGAGCTGAAACCATTTCCCTCAGTGGAAACAAAGCTTTGATTTACTTTAATTTCACAGATAAGGAACAATAAATAGTGAAAACAATAAGCACTTGACAGAAGCCAGAGTACGGGGTACTGGGCTGGCTGCTATGAGCCATCCGGTCCCTGTATGACCACAGTGAGAGCTGCGTCCACATACTCTGTGTGAAGTCAGACATGTTCTCAGTGGGTGTTGGGCTCCACCAGGGTCGTCCCTCGTCACTGATCCTGTTTGTGATATTCATGGACAGGATCTTAGGCTGCAGTCGGGGAGGAAGGGTCCAGTTTGGGGACCTCAGAGTCACATCAGACATGATGTGGTTCTGTTGGCTCCATCTCACCGTGACCTCCAGCATGACCTGGGGCGGTGTGAAGCAAGTCAGCTCCTCCAAATCTGAGGTCATGGTTCTCTGCTGGAGAACGGTGGATTGTTCCCTCTGGGTTGGGAGAGAGTTACTGCCTCAAGAGAAGGAGGTCAAGTATGTCGGGGTCTTGTTGATGAGTGAGGGTAGAACGGAGCGTGAGATGGATTGGCGGTTTGGTGCGGCGTCTGCAGTGATGCGGGCGCTGTGCTGGACCGTCGTGGTGAAGAGGGAGCTGAGCTTTATCAGCTTCTCTGCTCATGTTCTCATTTTTCCCACAGTCAGTAACTGCAGCTGGTGTGTTCAGGTGCTGACGTGTCCATTTATGTTTACTGGTCATAAATGCAACACATTAAAGATCAGTCTGTGTAAATCTGGATGTTAACACTGAGTTTATTCTCCTGCAGCAGCCAAACCTGTGGACATCTAAACATTTTACATTAAGGTCTTGATGTTCCCGAGGAGCGGCGGCGCCCCCTGCTGTTCACCTGCTGCAGCTGTCTGAGTTGATTTTCTGCAGCAGTGGAAATAAATCTCAGAATAAACTTTAAAATGTTTGAATCATTCGTCTTTTTAATTTTCACATTTCACACTGATTTTATTGTTTGTAAAAAAAACAAAAACACCAAACAGTTCGAGAGACGAGATAAAAACTGAACGGGTTAACGTGTGACTGACAGCAGCTCCACAAACAGACAAGATCACATGTTGGTTTTAACAGCTCAAATAAGAAGAGTTTCCATCTGTGTCATCACCATCAGCAGCAGCAGCAGCAGCAGCAGCATGCTCTCTGACCTGATAACTAACATTTGTCCTCACAACAACAACAACAACAACAACAACGTGTGCGGTCACTAATCAGAAAAAAAATCCAGATTACATCGACTCTCTTCATCACTTCCAGAGATGTTAATAACCTCCTCCATACCCTCCTCCTCCTCGGTATCCGCCACCTCCTCTGTAGCCCCCACCTCCCCTGTAACCTCCTCCTCCCCCATATCCACCTCTGTATCCTCCTCCTCCTCCTCCTCTGTAACCCCCGCCTCCCCTGTACCCTCCTCCTCCTCCTCCTCCTCCTCCTCCTCTGTAACCTCCCCCTCCTCTATAACCTCCCCCTCCCCCTCCTCTGTAACCCCCCCCTCCTCCTCCTCGGTAGCCTCCTCCACGGTAGCCTCCTCCATCTCCTCCACCTCCATCAAAGCGTCCCATCTTTGGAGGTCGTGGACCGTCTCCCATCCTGAGAAGAGAAGACGGAGGAGAATCAGTGACAGTGAGCTAACGTTAGCTAGTACGTTAGCCTGAGAGCGTTTCACCAGACCTCTGGGACCAGTTGACCCAGTACAGTGACATGCAACAGTCTGGCCACCCCGAGACACTGGAGCTGTCAGACAACTCTGCCCAGGGTCTCAGACATTAACGAGCTCGTTAGGGCTCTGGCTTGTTCATCGTTAGCACACCTGTACAAATACGACCTTCACGGACGAGTCATCTTCATCTTCTACTCACTAAACACTCACAGTAAAAGAAATTTTGACCAGAGGTGCCCAAACTTTTCTATGCCACTGTATGTAGACAATAGCAGCTAACGTTAGCTAGAAATGTTAGTCTGACAGCGTTTCAACAGACCTCGCTAAATGGTTAAACTCACAGATCAACTGTTCAAGGAGTTCAGTGTCACCCAAACCAAAGAAGTGTGTGTGTGTGTGTGTGTGTACCTCTGGTTGCTGGCCATCATGTTGAGTCCAGCTGCGGACGGTTTGGACATGAGTCTGATGAGGTTCAGCAGCTGCTGGTTGGTCTGGTCCATCTGTCTGATGTATTCTGGGTCTTTGGTCACTTCCACCACCAGAGCCTCCAGTCCGGCGCGCAGGGCTGCGATACCGCCCGCCACCTCGTGAGGAATCCTCAGCTTGATCCTGCACACATTATTGTGAAAGGTCATGACTCACTTCCTGCGGGACACTGAGTCCTTAGGTTGGTTTGATGACGATCATTAAATATCATCACATGTAACTACACTCAAACTAACGGCCTTTACAAACCAGGGATGAAACTAAAATATGAAAATACTCAATATCTGTTGACGAATCTGTGTAAAACTTTTCAAACCAAGACCCCCCAGATGACTCGTTACGTGCACTGTCGCTCAGATATAAAAACATTCGGTATCTTTCACTCGTTGCCATTTTTCATTATTTTCTGATTTGTTTCAAAGACCAAACGATTCAAACACCAGCTGAGAATTCACTCCGCACATTAGTGTGATAATAAAAACACATCAGACCGCCGTCGTGTGTTTTCTCACCATTCGTCGAGCTCCACGACGTCTCCGTTGGAGTTGATCTTCTTGCAGGCGAACAGCAGCAGCTGCAGAGGACTGACCAGAGTCATCCCTTTAGCCGAGATCGCTCGGGTTCGAATCTGAAACAGCACAAACACACTCAGTAACAACGTCACAGCCGATCTGTCATCAACACGCCAGTCACTCTTCATTAAGGACATGAGATTTATTCAAGATTACTTGAGAAATGTGAACACTGTGGTGAGAGAGGTGTCGCACAACTTTGGTACAGAAGTATTTTAAATTACAGGTATCAGTTTGTAAAAATCAATATTTATGAATCACATTTTAGAGGAGTAACCTGTGGTGTCCCGCAAGGTTCAGTATTTGGAGTTGTTTATATTATATCTAAATGATAAACATGTTGAAATTTGTAACATTTGCTAATGATACAAACTTATTTTGTTGAGGTGAGGACGTGAAAGAGTTTTTAAAAACAGCAGAAAGGGAACTGATCATGTTGAGAAAATGGTTTGCTGTTAAGAAGTTTTCACTGCATGAAAATTAAACAGAATTTATGGTGTTGGGTGGCATCAGGCCTGATGTGAAATAAAACTGAACTTAAATGGTGTTGAAATTGAAAGAGTATGTGCAACAAAAATTTTGGGCGTGATTATAGATCATAAAACTTTGTTAGAAGCTTCACGTCGAACATACTGAACTATCTACATCTATTTCTGTTCTTTGTAAGACACGGGAGCTGTTAAATAACAAGTGTTTGTGTACATTGTATTGTTCCCTTGTGACGCCCTGTCTGTCCGACTGTGCTGAAATATGGAGAAATGCATATAAAACAAATACACACCCTTTAATTAAACTTGAGAAAAGAGTCCTCAGAATAAAACATAAAGCCAAGTATCAACTATCTATGGCATCAGGCATCTTTAAGTTTCCACACTGTGTATTTAAAAACACTGGAAACACTTTTTCTAGCTGTGAACAAAAACCTTCCTGTCTGTAGATTAAAAGAAGGAAATTATAATTTAAGAGGGCTGTTTATTTATGAAACACGTAAAGTGAGAATGTAAGGTACAGATGTGTTTCAGCGTTGGTCGTCAAACTGTGGAAGGGACTCAGCGCTGAGTTGAAACTGTGATTAAAATGTGAGTGTTATAATTCAGAGTATGATGTATTTGATTATTTCCTTTCTTTCTTTGGTTGATTGATTTATTGTTGTTTATCCTTTGGTTGATAAAGGACAGGCAAAAATTTGTTTTTCACTAACTGACTGTGTGAAAATTTCTTTGTTTCTCCAGATGAATGTGACCAAAATAACAATTATGTTTTCATTCATTCATTCATCTCCTGCCCTGGAGATGGCAGTTAGTTTTGACATGTTCAGTAAATGAGAGGGTGCGATTAAAGATTTCAGGTTTTCTATAAATGTGGTCATTCATGTCTTTTATGAAGATTTCAAATATCTGTTATTTATAGCCATTGATATTTTCATCATTCTCTTAAAACAAAATGTTTCCCATTCTGTGGTTTTTAGGTCTCTGACAGCATCACTCTGTTCACCTGGAGAATTAATAACAGACACATAACTGATGTCTAAGTGTTTCGTGAGCAAAGAGAGAAACAAAGAACACAAACAGCTCCTCTGTTCAGTTTCTTAACTTATGAACCCTGATTCAAAAAACATTGGGCCGCTGTGTAAAATGATGGAGTACTGTACAAAGATCTTTAATGTTCAAACTGAGAGACTTTTTTTGTAAATATACACTGAATCTGATGCTGCAACATAGAACAGGTCGCGTCTATGGAAGCGTTTATTTCCTTATTAATAAATTATTCCTTAAAGTTTTTGAAGATGATAATATTTGACGATGGAACACAGCTGCTTTATTTCACCTTTTTAAATGAAGTTATCCAACAATATTACACTTCACTTTGCTGTGAGGATGACCTCTTTTTACCTTCTCACTGAAGACGAAGAACGGGGACGGGTAGGTCATGTCGTGGCTGCTGAAGGGGCAGTTAACGGAGGATTTGTGGATGAGGGCGTTGCGGCCCTCGGTGGTCAGGATCTTCCTCTTCTCTTTGTGGTAGCAGACGTTGGGGTACGAGCCGAAGGTCAGCAGAGAAACCACCACGTCCAGGTTGTTGTCCGGTCCCACGGTGTTGAACATCTGAGTCATCAGAGACTCTGACGGGGACGCAGGAGGACAGAGATGCCTTAACATTACTCTCATTAAAACAGGCAGACGCTCCTTCTGAGGTGCGTTCAGGTACCTTCAGGGAATCCTGCGTTGACCAGGATCTCCTTCAGCTGGACTTTGGCCTCCCAGGTCATCCTCAGAGTCGACATGTTGAGACGTTTGTGTTCACAGAAACGGTTTTCTGCTTCCTCACCGTTAACCCTGAACAACAACACGGGGTTAATATCTCTTCTGCTCAGAGAGGATTAGTGCTGTTTGATGCGTTTTTAAAAAATACAGGTGGAGTCGACCTTCATCAGCACATTACTGCATCTAACACTAAAACACCACCTGCTGCAGTTTGTCTCATGTCACCAATGTGCTCGTGGCGTGCACGTTCACGGGAACTTCCTTCTGATCTGGAGCTGCTATTTTGTAAGAACTGAACCAAGCTTACAGTGAAAACAAACCGACAGCTGACAGACCTGACGTCGTCCCACGCCTGGAAGACGGACAGCAGGGCCACGTGATCGGAGAAGCGGCTGCCGGCAAAGTTTCTGTGGACGAAGCCGAGACGTTTTCCCTCGCTGACGAAAGGCTCCGGGAAACACGAGGCGGCCGAGATGGTGCACATGGCATCTCCAACACTGGATTTTTTATTAAAGGACACAGGATGTAAGATGAGACATCAGGAGAAGACGTACAGAAGAAAGACAGAGAAGGAGAAGAACAAAAAAAGCAGACAGAAGAAGACATGCCTCCAGGAGAGCTTCTCCCGGTGGCCACTCACAGTATTGCAGCAAAATAAAATTGCTTTTATGGTATGACTGTTGTTGTTTCCACGTGTGTCATATTGAACTTTGTAGTTGTATTTCATTGTTTTGATTCATTGTATTATTGTTTGTTTTTTTGTCCTATGTTTTAATATTCTATCTATTCTTGATGTACAGCACTTTGTTTCAGCTGTGGTTGTTTTTAAGGTGCTACAGAAATAACGCTGGACTGGATAAAACAGACAGGACACTTCGGAAGAAGAAGGAGGAGGAGATGAAGAAGAAGAAGACAAGTGAGGAAGAAGACGAACGAAGACAAAGAAGAAGAAGAAGAAGAAGAAGAAGGAGAAGGAGGAGGACGACAAACTGACTGGAAGATGCAGCCCATGATCATCATCTTCCCCAGCCGAGGTTCGATGGGCAGTCGAGCCAGAATTCGTCCAAGAGGAGTCAGTTCATCGTTGGAGTCCAAAGCATCCAGCTCTGACACACAAACAAACAAACACAGAGTAAAAATGTTTACAATTTTAAAAACACAACAAACCCTCTGAAACATTTCTGATGTTTATTCCCTTTCTAAGATACAAAAAGTTATGAAGAGGCTCAGATGTCTTTAACACAGACAAGAGTTTCAGGGTGGTCCAGTTATAATGCAGCCACTGTCATGTCTCTGTGTGTGTGTTGTACCTTTCAGAGTGTGTTCAGCCTCGATGACAGCGTCCAGCGGCGGTGGCTCGATGGCCTTGGACAGGAAGTGTCCGATGGCTCCGAGTCTCAGCAGTTTGATGCTCAGAGCGACTTCATGCAGCGGAGTCCTGAAGATCTCTGGAGTCATGTGAGTCTCCAGCCTGCACACACACAACACACACACACACGTTTGTTAGGTACAGTCACTTCCAATCCGGTTTGATATGAAGCCAAACACAGGGCCGGACCACTATACCAGATCTTCACCAGGTGTCCCTGCTCAGAGTGAAACATGACACCGTGTCCTGACAGCAAACAAGTGTCAGACTGTGGCGTCACAGTTTCTCAGTTTTCATGTCATGTCTCCTCTCATCACATAAAACACGCAAACTTTGTTGTAAACAAACATCTCGTGCACCGCTTTGTCTCTCCCACCTCTACTGACATGTGATCTCCTCCATGTTGGTGACATCGGCCCACATGTTGGATTTAGCACTGTGATGTCATCGGCACAGGCTGATGATGTAGGAGACTTTTAAAATTTGCAAGAACGTGTCATGAGCCGGTTCAGCTCATACACCAGACTGGAATGGCAAAACCTGAACTTTTACCCAACTCTAGTGTTAGGACACGATCAACAACACAACCTGGTAGACTGAGGAGCAGTGAGGAGCAGTGAGGAGGTGTCGGGGGGGGGGGGGGTCTTACCTATCGAATCGAGCGCGGCTGCAGAGGTGGAAGCAGAAGCCTGGCCGCACTCTGCCAGCTCGGCCCTTCCTCTGCTCCAGGTTGGTCTTGGAGGCCCAGACGGTGGCGTAGTTGGTCATGTTGTTGTGGGAGGTGAAGAGCTTCACCTTCTGCCTGTCAGGACACCAAACACACATCAGACCAGTTTGATCTTGAAACTGGGAGGTGGTCTAATCCCACTCTGACCTCACATGCTTACTTGCAGGAGTCGATGACGTAGACGACGTCGTTGATGGTGATGCTCGTCTCTGCAATGTTGGTGGATAGAATCACCTGCAGGTTAAACACATGGATCATTAAATATTAATAAGTCTTCTCTCCTGACGACACACAGCAGCTTCCTGTTACTTATCAAACAGCTGATGTGGTTTTAAACACTGAGGGGTCCAGAGTAGATTTATTTCAGACAGGGAAAATATTCGTGCCAGTTTCTCTTTAAAACACAAAAACTACAAACCATGTCAAATTTTTTTTTTTTTTTTTTTTTTTAAATGTGTGTTTCATGTGTGTTTTGAATCAACTAAACTTAACAGCACTTCACAGAAACCCCATTGCCACCTACTGGTTTGGAGGTGTAACTGAGGAGTGACACAGACACACCACCACACAAGTATAAATGCTCATGACGGTGTAGGCTCTGGTTGAAGTGTAAATCCCCCTTAAAACTTGAAACCACTCTAATCTGAATAAATGGATGTTTTAAAGTCTCCTCTGTGTGTGAGACTGGTTTGAATGTGTTATATTCTGAATCTGACCTTTGTGATGTTGTCGGGCACCGGTTCAAACACCCTCCTCTGTTCCTCTCGGGGGATCTGTGAGTGGAGCGGCAGAATCCGGTACCGGTTACTTCCTGGAAACAAATACAGAACCTCTCATCACTGACCTGACATTGCACTCTGTTTGCTTTATACTCCATTATCAGTCCCTGGCTGTTTTTGGGATTGTTGCAGCCTGAACTGTCTGACTTCATGGCAGCTTTTTGGGGCTCTCACACATTTTCATGGACAAATTTTCCATGACTTTCCATGACAGTTTTTCATGCCCCATTTGCCCAGCGTCTTTTAACATATCAGATTCAAACTCTATTCACACACACAATTTCAGCTAGCTGGCAGACATTTAGGGAGACACTAACCTAGTTCACATAATCTGCTCCAAATTAATCTGTATTTTTAAAGTCATTACTAAAAGTGTGTGTCATATAAAAACTAAAGTGATGGTCAAAGTTGTCACAGTGAAATTTAAGGTGTGCTGATGGATTCACGTCATCAACTCATGCATTGAGTAACATTACAAGTTAACGTTCCACCTTAAAAGTTGCCGGCAGTCGGCCCAGTGAATGAAGTTATTAATTCTCTTTCATTTTATAGTTGTAGTTTACTGATGTATGAACAGAGGTTACATAAAACCAGAGTGACCGTCCTCTACTGACCAATCAGACTGCAGGGTTTCTAGCTCCACCTTTTAGTACCAGATCTGTGTGCTAGGTACCCCAACAGAGGGGGGACCAAACATGGGGACGCTAAGGAACGCTGCTGATGGGACCATCCACAACTTTTACTGTGGAGACAGAAACTATGCGTACTGAACTGAACCATACCGAACTGCTTGGTGGAAACGAGGCTCAACATGATGTGGTAACGTACCAAAATGTGGGTTGGTCTCCAGGTGTCTCTGCATGGAGTAGATGAGGTTCCAGCCGGGCAGGAAGATGAGCACGGCTCCAGCCACCTGCAGCGTCTCGATGTACTTCAGAAGAGCCTCCACCAGCTCGAAGGACGTCTCCTTCTCGTTAATTTGAGCCATGGAACGCTTCGTCTCCACCGTGTAGTCGGGACCACAGATCATGTTACAGTTAGTCTGCACAGACGGTGAAGAAAACAAACAGTCGCTCAGAGTTTTATCTCCTGTGGAGCTACAGTGACAGCAGAGGATACAACAATGACTGTGGCTTACATCATCATCTCCTCCCTCCTCGTCCTTGTCTTTCTTCTTGCGGTCATTCGGTGGAGGGACAAAGTTGGTCATCTGGATGCAATCTTCCAGGAAGTACTCTGTTTTTAAAGCAAAGAATTAGTCACAACTCTTTATTCCTGCTGAAGGTCTCAGGCTTTGTTTATTCGGACACTTCATTATAATGAAAAGTCATTTCTTTGCATCAACTGTTTTCCTCTGAAAACTGATGGAGCCTCGCAGCAGGAGAATCAGACAAGAGTCAGATCTATTGTGTCTGTGAACGGCACCAGAGAGCTCTGACAGGTGAAATGACCCAAACATCATATTTAAGAAGCCCTGAATAAATTTTTACCTTGCATTGAGTTTTAAAGAATAAATGTTAAAGGTTATTTGGATTTTTATAAACTCTCAACTATAAATATTGTCATCTAACATAAAAAATCAGCTGGGGGTTGAATCGAGGAGAGTAGATTAGATGATGCAATTTTCTGATTCTCAGAAAGCTGCAGGTTTACAGTGAATCACATTTATTCAGATCCTGCTGCTGCGAAGATGATTACTGAGCTCATGAGGCCTCACAAAGGGGAGCAAACTGATCAGGGAGAAACACACTGCAGGATGACTGTCATCTCACTGCTACAAAACTAATTTAAGCCCCTTATCCACTGCATAAATAACCCGCTAACACCTGCTCACATCTGGCTTTGTGATGTAATGGGAAAGGTTACAATCAGCATTCACACTCTGGTCACTAATTTTAGCCGGCGAGATGCAGTGACGCGCCACCACAAAACGCCGCCGTCTCCACCCAGCAAACATCGTTCCAAATTAGACTGCCCTGAGTCTGAAAGACAGAATGAGTGAGTAAGAGTAATACAAAAAGGAGACGCATTTAACCACATATTTTTTGTAGTGTAAATGTTAACACCATCTTGATGCGTCCCTGAAAAAGGACTGCGTCAACAGTGAAGGATGTGATGGTTGTTTTGATGACACTCTGTAACTTGTCCATTTTACAACGAGCTGGACGAAGTGTTGCGTGACCATCTCTTGTTTTGCCCTGTGGAAGGAGATGTGTTCAATCTCCAGCTGTACTGATACAACTACTGATGTGACCAGTAAGCATGCTACACAGGAGCTAGTCAAAGTGTGGATGCGATAACTGTGCGCAGGGCAGTAACGAAATCTGGACACAAGTGATCAGCTGGAGACGTATGAGAGGTGCAGGTGTGAACAGCGATGTGTGTCCTCTGGTGTTCTGATCACCATAAGGTGTATTCATACAGGTCTAAACAGGGCCTAAGAAAGGGGTGTCAAACATACGGCCCGGGGGCCAGAAGCGGCCCTCCAAAGGGTCAAATGCGGCCCACTGGATGACTTCACACATCTAATATATAGTCTCAGAGGTCACACGGGGGTCAGAGAGGTACCTTGTACGGGGAAGGTGCGTCCAAACACCTCGATGATGGGGGCGTTGAAGAAGTACTCTCTAAACATGGTGGTGTCGATGGTGGCCGACATGAGGATGATGCGGACGTCCGGGTAGGCCTGGACCACATCTCTGAGGACCACCATCAGGAAGTCCGTCTGCACAGACACAGAAGGTCAGACTGGACAGGAAGTGACTTATCACCAGTTAATATTAGGCTATAATAAATGAGCTCACATTAATGTCTCTCTCGTGGATTTCATCAACGATAACGTGACTGATGCCTCTGATTCCTGCTTCGAGCTTCCGCAGCAACACACCTGAAACACAAAGCAGACTTGTCAACATCCTGCTGAAATTATGTTCACTCTGGGTTTAGTGTGATCGGAAGAAAACTGAGCTTTTCGGAAACATCTGGTGAGAATCAGTGCCATGTGTGTTTATGTACCGACGGTGCAGAAGAGGATGCTGGCGTGCGGTCGAGGCAGGAAGGACTCGAAGCGGACGCTGTAGCCACAGCTCTTCCCAATATCCTCTCCTCTCTCAAAGGCGACTCGCTCAGCCACCGACACGGCGCTGATCCTTCTGGGCTGCAGGGAGCACGAGATGAATACACATCAATAGGCTGCTGAGCTCCTGTCAGACAAGTCCCTCACCTAATGTATGTAAGTATTAGCAGCTCGCTTTTCACTGGACAGGAAGAGGAGGAAACGCTGAACATATGTCCGTGTCCTTGAGTGTTGAGCGTTACCTGGGTGACGACGATGTTGCAGTCGGATGCTTTGCCTCCCTTGATGAAGCGGTCCAGGATGTACTGAGGGACCTGAGTGGTTTTACCGCAGCCCGTCGCTCCTCTGATGATCACCACAGGGTTATTGTTGATGGTGGTCATGATCTCCTCCTCAAACTGTTTGACAGGCAGCTGGTCGCGTTCCATCAAAGTCTGAAACACATCATTTATATTTTTCTACACTCTCGTATCCTTCTCACTTTTGTTCTGAGTAAAGCAGCAACAGCAGAAGAAGAAAGCAGACTGACCTTCTGCAGGTTGTCGTCATGTTCCAGCTGGTACATCAGCTCGTCGTGAAGGTCGCTGCTGATCTGCTCCGGAGTGCACTGAAGACGGTACAAATAACACACATCAGCTGTTGTGCAGCTCGTCAACTCCACACTCAACAATCGACTGTACTCATTAACGTGGAGGTAATCAACAGAAACATGACAAACAGCTGCTGGTTTGTTGGGAGTGTATCTGCAGGTGAACCACCTGGACTGATGCATTAGTGAATATCTGCCCATAAACAGAGTGCAGAATCAAACAGCCTCTGCGCTACCTCGGGTTAAAGAACACAGACTCACGTAGGCCAGCGGTCCCTCGTCAATGTTGCTGCTGGTCCAAGGGTTCCAGTTGACCTGTGGAGGCGACCAGGGGACGACCCCAGCTCCGCTCTGACGCTGGGACGGCTCAAACGTCGCCATCTTCCCCTGAACCAGAGACACGGAGCTGGAGGGGTCTGCAGGCTGGACGGGACGACATGAAGGGTTTAATCACAGAGTTATACAGGTGATATCAGGACGTAACTAGAGCTGCTTCCTGAAAGTCAAAGAGTCGCGTCATCCGTCAGTGACCCTTCAATCAACTTGACATTCTTCAAGTCGAGTCATCGTTTGTTTTGTTGTCAGTCACATCATATTTAAATGTTGTAGCAGGGTCAGCGCACTCGCTAAAAATAAAAAAAAATCAAGTGACAACCAGGTTTGCTGTGGTAGTCAAAGCGTGGGGAATATAATCAATAACATATCTTGCCCACTGTTTCCACCTTTGTTTGCTCTTTTTCAAATTAATACTTCATCAGATGCTACAATTATAAGATGAAAGTGTCTGCCCCGAACAGCAGCAGATTAACATGAGTCAGATCTAACTGACAACGTGACGAGAGAGTAGACTGACAGCTGAGGATCTGGGGTCAGATTTAAACCCAATAACATCAGGGAACCAGATAACGTCAACAAGGGGAATTTAAGTGTTTAATGTCGGCCTCGCCCGTGAGTAAAAAATCAAAGTCAAATCTTTGTATTAAACGACTGAATCCGACTCACATCAAAAGACTGTGATCTGGTACAGCCCTAAATATAACCAATATATTAGCTAACACTGATCAACGTCAGTTTCGGGGGCTCAGGTGACTCACAGGTGGGGGGATTTGGACTTCGAGCTTCTGGACGACAGCGGCTAGCTGCTGATGAAGGTCTGGAGACACGTTGACCTCGAACACCTCCAACTGGACACAAAACACACGACAGCGCAGAGTGAGACACTGAACGTCACACAGGAAACCGTGTTCAAAGTCAAGCTTTCGGCCGGCTCACAGTTTCCCCCTCCTTCTTCTTGGTGACTCCGGAGTATGCCTCCAGGACTCCCAGGTGGTACAGCTGCCGCACCAGAGACAGAGCACACGACTGGGCCGCCAGCTTCTTGTTGGAGCCGTGCTCTCGAGCCGTGATCCCTGCAGAGCACACGGAGCACAGTGACCTTTGACCTCCTGATAAAAACGACTCACATGAAACAACGCTGACTAAGGAGAAAACATCTTAGAGCCTTACTTCTGCCGAGCTGTCTCACAAACAGCTGCATCTCTGCTATGAAGCTCCTGCAGACACAAACACAAACATCACAGCTTCACTTCCTCTGAGCTTTTCAAAATAAAACAGAAAATAAGCCGTGAACAAAGGGATGAACTCACCTGCCGTGCTCTCAGGAGGAAGCCTGTATGTTTTTCTGCCAGACTTGAGATTAAAAAACACCAATCAACAGCTGAGATTCTCCCCGCTGCTCTGTCTCTGCCCTGCGGTGACACAGTGACACCAGAAATCACAACCAGACTCATCTGAGCCCCCAACTGCACCCATGGGACAGCTTTAGTGCACCTAAACGCTGTCCCATGTCTTCCTTCAGTGTGGCTGTGAGTTCTGGCGTCACCTCCGTGTTCCCTGACGAGGCAGCACTCTCTCTTCGTCCAACACCTGTCCACCACACCAGCTAAAGGTTGGTTAAGTTTTTACGAGACAGGACGACTGACGGACAAAATCTGGCAGGATTCATCCTCGTCTAACACGCTAAACACACACTAAACCGTTGTTTAGTTTGTGTTTAGCGTGTGTTTAGTCGCTGAGTTTTTCAACAAGGTAACTGTAACTTTGGCCATTTGATTGGATCTCAGACCCACTGACCCAACAGAGAGAGTACGGGTCAGGAAACATCAGCCTTTGTTAGGGTTAGCTTGTCAGTTCAAGTCGACCTGTCCTCTGCTGACAAAATGTCCCGCCGCTAACAAAGACAAAAAGGGTCGAGTTATTTGATTAGACTAATTTGTGCTGCGTTGAGCACATAAACTTTTTCTCCCAAGACTTCACGGGGCTCTACTGATTCATTCTTTAGTTTAAAAGAAGTTTTCTTTTCTCAGTTGGTGCACGGACAGGAAGTAGAAACTACCTGAGATACTTGAGTATAAACTTAATATCTTACTGAAGAATTTAAGAGAAACCTGCAAATTTGCTGCAAAATTGATTTTCAGTTTTTGGGTTTAACAGCTGAGCGTCAATTGATTTGACGGATTTAAACTTAAAAAATTAATTAAACGTTAAACCATGGTGTAGCTGGTGTCTGGAGCCCTCTCTCTGTCAGCCTGCCCCCTGCCCTGGTTTCAGTCTGGGTTGATGTGGATCAATCACACAGTGAGATCTCTGTGGTGTAGCCGACACACTCTCGAGGTCTCTGGGTTTACAGCAGCAGTCCAGCAGAAAAACATACAGGAACATCCTGAGCCACATCTAAACACCAAGAGAGGGACTTCAACTACCAACCAACCTGTCTCACACACAGACAGACAGACAGACAGACAGACAGACAGACAGACAGACAGACAGACAGACAGACACAGGCTGGGCTCAGCAGTGTGAGCTGAGGAGTGAAACTGATAAACCTGTGAGCTGTGGAGTCAAGACGCAGCTGGTGTGAGTTGCCTTTAGTACATTTCATGACATATAACAGAAGAAGCTAACGGTTTGGTCACGACAGGAGCAGAGAAGGAAGAAGAAGAAGAAGCAGAAACAGTAGATGAGGAGGCAGCAGGAGAAGAAGCTAATGATCAGTTCAATAAGTCGACCTGAGGTCAGAACAGGAAGCTGCTGAGGCAGTGAAGACAAACTGACATGAAGACAGTCTGTTCTGGCTGTTCTGACCAGAACAGACAATAAAGTTTGACCTGTTGAAATAATTCTGCGCAGTGAATGCGACTCATGCTGCATTAACATCATTTTCACGGCAAAAATCAAAAAACAAATATCAGCTGACTCCAGCTCATCAAAAACAAAGATTAGTTTTTCTATCTTCCATACTCACTGCCCACGTATGATTTACAACCCGAAAACATAATCCCTGTGTCCACAGCTGTCACCGGCGCAGAGGCAAAAAACACCCATAAACACGGCAACATTTGCTGCAGTTTTTCTTTAGAAAAGCGGTCATGAAATCAGACATTTCAGGCCGCAACAATCCCCAAAATCAGCTGTGAAAACCTGGAGGGACTGATTTTATATTACATAAACTGTGGAATTAAATGGTTTTGAACGTCATGTTAGATTCTGGGATATTTTGACATTTAACAGATTAAAGAATTGATAGTTTTATCAATAGATAAATCAGCTAACGAAAACCCCCGACACGCTGACGACACGCTGACGACACGCTGTGACTCAGTCTGTGTGAACACGACAAAGATCTGTGCAACATATTGGACTGGACGTTCTGTGATCCAGACCTGTTGTGGTCTGGTCCCACTTGGCTGTATTTATACTCAGCGCTGGTTTTCTCCTTCTGGAAGAACTGGTTCAGACGGGCCTTGGCGTTCTCCAGCGTCCAGTTACCATGGAGATTAGCGTTCAGGTCCACCTCCTCCGACTCCAGAGTCTGCAGGGGTGAAATAAGATATTGGTGACTGAGGTGATGCAGCAGAGCAGATCACCCTCTCAGCTGGATTCTGTCACATAGCAGAAATAAACAGGAAGTACTGTACCGCCTGAGCTTCCTGTTCATCTCTCTTGGCGTAGTACTCCTTCAGGTTGGCTCCTCGATCCCACTGACCTCCTCCTCCTCCTCCTCCTCCTCCTCCTCCTCCTCCTCCTCCCCCTCCCCATCCAGAGTTTCCTCCTCCTGAGTAACCGAGTCCAGTCACTCCTGGTACCGGCCCGCAGCTGCTGTCCTCTAACAACAACAACAGCCACTCACATAATTAACACTTTATACTTTCTACATGTCTCCTGCTCACCTGATCCTGGATCAGTGTCAGATCTTTGACTTGTATGTATTCAGGGAGGAACAGGAACAGCCTGACCACATTCACACAACCACCAACAATCAGCACCATCAAAGGAGCCTTCGGCTCTCTCAGGTTGTTTCCCACCACCTTTCACAATCATTGTCAATGTGCTCGGGGAAGGTGGAGAAGTTGGATCATCAGACAGGTGAAGCACAATGGAAACAGACTGAGTGAATAAATGATGACGTACAGTCAGTGCAGAGACTTCATCGTCATCATTCAGCAGCTGATGTTTAGCCGAACTCTTCTAACAGCTGTAATATTCAAACTCTGTTTCTATCGTTCAGTGTGCTCTGACATCACACATCCATTGTTTTCCTTCCTTTCAGGTTTGAGCGATGCTCTTTCAGTAACTTCATCTCGTTGCACTCTCTTCTGCAGCGCCACCTACTGCTCATCTCGATTAACCAACTCCCAACATTCACAGAGCAGCAGTGGAGGGAAAAGCATGAATTTGCATTTTCTTTTGCAGATTTTTCTGAAAATGGGGTTTAAATTTTTGCACTACTTTCAGACAGAAACCCGACTTCAGCCTCACTCTGGGAGCTCTGACCTGCAGTGAGGATGACACAGTGCTGCTCTACAGAGTACCAGGAACATGACACGTGTGTTCGCAGCTCAGACTAGGGGTGGGTGATATGGCCCTAAAATAAGATCAGGATATTTCTGAGATATGTCATCTAATGTCTTGTTTCGTACTCACTCACTTTAAGTAAAATCCTAAATGACTGAGGTGTTTTTTTCCCACCTGGACCTTTATGCTCTGCCATGTCTCCTCTAATCAGGCTGTAACCTGTAACAGGCTGTTACGAAGGAAAAACTCATTTAGAGTGTTGAAAGAGATTTTACAGCGTTAAAAGTTTCCCTGGAGATGATTTAATTGCTTGGAGTCACGCTTATGGCGCCTGTTGTCATTTCACAGAGTTGTCTGATACTTAAACAGTGAGAAAATTACTAAGAAAATAAGACAAGAAAACCATCGTGGTCAGAGGAGGAAAAGATTAAACTTCCGGAGGAATACAATCATAGAAACAACAAACTGCAAAGTGAATCAGATCCCCAGAAAACGACTGTAGGAAGAAGCAACAAAAATAAATTCAAATTTTAAGTGTAAAATCAGAGGTGTATCTGTCGTTCTTCTGGTCGCAGTATTAATTTCACTTCTTAATCTGTGATATGCCACATTTCCACTTCATGGTACGGCACGGCTCCACTCAGCTCAGCTCGCTCTGTTTTGGTTTGGACAAAGCTGTGGATCGTACCTGGTACTTTTGACACCACCTCTGCCGAGGGTCCGAGCGAGCTGAGCCGACACTAGAAGGTGAATTTAAAACACTGCGGTGCTCTAATCGGTCCTGCACAGACCTGCCATATTTAAACATTAAAGCTACCGTCAAAAGCGACCACAATTTTTTAAATTCACTTGACGCAGGCTTTAAAAAATGTCGGCCCGCAAAACTACGCTGTGCTCTACATTATACACTTAACGAACACTCAGACATTCTTCTGAAGCCTGACACAGACCCGCCCCCCTCTGCATCAACAGAGCATGTGCGGAAAGGGTGTCGTTTTTAAAATCCTGGGAGTCCATGTTTCTAAGGACTTCTCTTGGTCACCCATTGAAAAGAGCGCAACAGGAGCTTCACTTCCTCATAGTGCTCAGGAGGAACAACGTGAGGAAGCTGCTGGTGGCGTTCTACCAGGCAACCACTGAGAGTGTCCTCACATATTGCATCTCAGTGCGGCATGCAGGCTGCACTGCTGCAGATAAAAAGACTCTGCAAAGAGTCATCTAGTCCACAGAAAAGATCCCTTGCTGTCCCAGTGTTGCATTTAAGATGATGTCACGGCAATTTCATATTGCGTCAATATGGCGAACAGCTGAGAAGCCCACCTACACTAAGTGGGTGCTGTCCACCATGGAAAACGTGGAGAGAAAAAGCGGCTGGTACCAAATGTGAGTCGAGCTGAGCGGTGCAGTGGAAGTGAGGCGTTAGAGAGATGACGATACCTTGTTCAGCTTTTACTACAAGGTGAGGTGGCAGAGGACCGCTGGAAGGGAGGCTTCCAAAGCCAGCGTCTCCTCCTCCTGCTCCTCCTGCTCCTCCTCCCCCGTCAGGTTGGTCACCAGCTGGAGCGCTCACCTGGTGACACAAGACACAGATTCAACCTTTGAGCAGCACTTTAAGTTTTGTAATGCAGCATCAAGCTCGTCACTGACATGTCTAACACTCGTCTTTACAAAACAACATGATTAGTGTGCTGCTGACCCCGAGAGCTGGAACCTCTGCTGCGCTCATTTCCCCGATTCGGACCAGGTAGTTGACAAAGTCTCTGGCAGCGTTGGTCTGAGCGTCCTTCTTGTTGGTGGAGTTGCCCATCCCGATGTAGTTGTGGCCGTCAATGCGGACCTGAACAGAGGAGAGCTGAGAGTTACACAGAGAACGCGTTAAACTTCGACAGATGTTCAGAGCAGACAGAAAACTCACCTCACACAAAAACTTCTGCCTGTTTTTGTTCCCTGCAGCTCGGATGTCGTAGGTGGGAGTCAGTTTCTTTTTTCCACACCAGGCATACAGGAAGTTCTTGATGTCCGCCATGGTGGAGTGGCGGGTGGGGGAGTTTCCTCCTCTGTAGGCTCTTTAATCTGAGAGACAAACAAACTCCTGTCAGTTAACCAGCAGACTTCAACAAAGTCACGTCACACCTGGTTTTAGGGATGCAACCCAATGCTGTATGTTTCCTACATGTGGTGCTTTAGTGTCAGAATGATGTGACCAAACTCCTTTCATCAATCAGTACATTTTCTGTGCTGCTAACTCAGGGGACACAGTCAGCTGTAATATCGTGACTACTTTGATGTTTAGGAGTAAACTAGATCTCCTGTTGGATTCGGGATAAAAACAAAGACTCGGACAACATGATGTTCTGTCAGCAGAAGAACCGACTGATGGAGATGATCCTGTGGCGCAGCAAATAAAGATATCTGCTGTAAGTTCCCAGATTTTTCCAATGGAGTTTGGCCTGCAGTTCTAGATGAACAATAAACCTGAAAATGGCTACCCAAGGACAAAAATATATTTTTAATGTCAGACTTTAGAGACACAAAAAGCCATAATCAAACTTGGGGACATACTCAACTTATCGTGACTGCTTTTGTTCTTTAGGAATAAACAACATCTCTCATCAGATTTGAGATAAAAATGAGGTTATTTCAGCAGTTCACTGATTTGCAAATGGCTGTATGGCGCTGCAGATGTCTAACGTTACTTTAATTTACTAGATTTCTGAATGGAGTTCGGCCTGCAGACGTTAAATAAAAGAAGTAAAATACACTGTTAATATCTCTTAGTCTTCATTCCCTTGAAAATGACGAAATTAATTTTGTGCTGCTGGACTTCGAAGAGACAAATCACAATAAAGAATGTCATCACCAAACTCCACTCACAAGTCAATGGAGTGTTTGCTCTGCTGTCCTATGGGACAAATTCAGTTGTATTATCATGATAACTTTATTTGTCAGGACTTAACAAAATCTCCACTCGTGTTCGGGGTAAAAACGAAGACCATAACAGCCGACAACACAAATATCTTCCAGCAGAAGAACCAACTGATCTGCAAGTGCTCGTCTAAGGAGGAAGCTTTAAATCCCCAGTTTTCTGAATGGGGTTTGGCCTGCAGCTACAGACGAACAACTTGAAACCGTGCAGTGGGACGTCACGTTACACATGTCACGAAGCTAAAGGCTGTTGCGGGTTTCTTACAGCTGAAGTTAGCGTTAGCACGCAGACCAGTTTGGCTTTATGAACGAGCCGCACTCGGGCTAACGTTAGCGCGTTGAGGCTACATTAGCTTTTTGCTAGCTAGCTCTGCCGCCATTTTGTGCGACGCACGAGTAAAAGCTAAACAGACTCTACAATTAAGTAAAAGAATGAATGTTTTAAGTGTAGATTTGTTACCACAGACCGGACAGCCGGCAGGTTACAGGCTCACAGGTCCTGCAGGACGCACCGGCGGGTTGATGGTTCGTGTCTTTCACTCACACTTCCTTCCTGTGAAGGTGAAAGACGGTCGGATCGTTTTGTCAGTAACGTTACCGCCCCCTGCTGCACCGGAGGACACATAATACATATAATACACTGCTCAAAAAAATAAAGGGAACACTAAAATAACACATCCCAGATCTGAATGAATGAAAAATTCTTATCAAATACTTTGTTGAATGTGCTGACAACAAAATCACACAAAAATTATCAATGGAAATCAAATTTATTAACCCATGGAGGTCTGGATTTGGAGTCACACTCAAAATTAAAGTGGAAAAACACACTACAGGCTGATCCAACTTTGATGTAATGTCCTTAAAACAAGTCAAAATGAGGCTCAGTAGTGTGTGTGGCCTCCACGTGCCTGTATGACCTCCCTATAACGCCTGGGCATGCTCCTGATGAGGTGGCGGATGGTCTCCTGAGGGATCTCCTCCCAGACCTGGACTAAAGCATCCGCCAACTCCTGGACAGTCTGTGGTGCAACGTGGCGTTTGCGGATGGAGCGAGACATGATGTCCCAGATGTGCTCAGTTGGATTCAGGTCTGGGGAACGGGCGGGCCGGTCCATAGCATCAATGCCTTCGTCTTGCAGGAACTGCTGACACACTCCAGCCACATGAGGTCTAGCATTGTCTCGCATTAGGAGGAACCAGGGCCACCCGCACCAGCATATGGTCTCACAATGGGTCTGAGGATCTCATCTCGGTACCTAATGGCAGTCAGGCTACCTCTGGCGAGCACATGGAGGGCTGTGCGGCCCCCCAAAGAAATGCCACCCCACACCATTACTGACCCACTGCCAAACCGCTCATGCTGGAGGATGTTGCAGGCAGCAGAACGTTCTCCGCGGCGTCTCCAGACTCTGTCACGTCTGTCACATGTGCTCAGTGTGAACCTGCTTTCATCTGTGAAGAGCACAGGGCGCCAGTGGCGAATTTGCCAATCTTGGTGTTCTCTGGCAAATGCCAAACGTCCTGCACGGTGTTGGGCTGTAAGCACAACCCCCACCTGTGGACGTCGGGCCCTCATACCACCCTCATGGAGTCTGTTTCTGACCGTTTGAGCAGACACATGCACATCTGTGGCCTGCTGGAGGTCATTTTGCAGGGCTCTGGCAGTGCTCCTCCTGTTCCTCCTTGCACAAAGGCGGAGGTAGCGGTCCTGCTGCTGGGTTGTTGCCCTCCTACGGCCTCCTCCACGTGTCCTGATGTACTGGCCTGTCTCCTGGTAGCGCCTCCATGCTCTGGACACTACGCTGACAGACACAGCAAACCTTCTTGCCACAGCTCGCATTGATGTGCCATCCTGGATGAGCTGCACTTCCTGAGCCACTTGTGTGGGTTGTAGACTCCGTCTCATGCTACCACTAGAGTGAAAGCACCGCCAGCATTCAAAAGTGACCAAAACATCAGCCAGAAAGCAAAGGAACTGAGAAGTGGTCTGTGGTCACCACCTGCAGAAACACTCCTTTATTGGGGGTGTCTTGCTAATTGCCTATAATTTCCACCTGTTGTCTATTCCATTTGCACATCAGCATGTGAAATTGATTGTCAATCAGTGTTGCTTCTTAAGTGGACAGTTTGATTTCACAGAAGTGTGATTGACTTGGAGTTACATTGTGTTGTTTAAGTGTTCCCTTTATTTTTTTTGAGCAGTGTATTTCATATTTTACACTCTGTGTCTGCGGCTCCATAGATACATGGAGAAATAATTAATTAATTAATAATTAATTTTATCCGGTTGGGTGATCAACAACAACTTCTTACACAATGATTATATAAAAAGAAACTGGAATTATGGCCCCATGGTTATGTGTTAGTGTCTTTTATTGTCATGCACATGAAAGTGTCCAAACCTCATGGGTTTATTAAAGAGACACCAAAAGAGACGTTCACAGATAATTCATAAAAATAACCAATAAAGACACAAACATACTGTAACAGCTCATTCTTGAAGTAAATATTCTGTCTTCTGTCTCGGGCCTTGCAAACAAAATGTGCAGCCAAAAAGGTTTCCTTCCTGAAACCTAACAGCTCCCTCTGAGCCTCATAAGCAGGACAATAAAACAAAAACTGAACTTCGCTCTCAGTTTCCTCTAGTTCACACAATAAACACAGTCTGTGCTCCTCTGGACAGTTGCTGACCCCACCAGGCTCTAGAGCCAGAGGTGACGCTCCTGAACGTAGCCGTGCACAAAGAGATCTTTGTCTTGTGTTAAAATCACACCTTACAAATCAACACACCATTCGTCTTTATAAGTAAGGAACATTTTACTCCTAATCTCCTGAATATCACAAGATAACCTCTTTCGAAAAATAAATAACATATCATTCAAGTAAAATAAGGATTTCAGCTCCTTAACCCCAGGATGACCATGTGAGAGACCCCAGCTAAATATCTTTTTACTGAACCTTTGATCAGACATCTTCACAAGTCTATTCCAAAACCAAATCATTTCAAATCTATGCCTAATGTCTGGAGGTTCCCATCCCATATCTCCACTAATAGATAAAACTGAGGTAAGTTATGAACTCCAGGGATCAGATCGCTCTAATGCACAGTGTTACAACTTTCATGTTCAAGCAGCCACAGGTGGCCCTTGAGCAGCAGGTTGCCGACCCTGGTCTGTGGCCTGACATCTTTTCCTCTAAACTTTGCCAAACCGTAACGGCGTGCTTACTTTGAGCCTCCTCAGCTCGGCGAGCAATGGACTCCAAATCAGAAAAAGTAAGATGAAAATACAGAATATAATTGTGTGTGGACAGATGTGTTCATCGCCATCGCTGCAAAGGTAAAGTACCAAATAACCATAATTAGCCACCTTGCAGTAAAACATATTAATGAGTGCTCATTGGGACCTATTGTTAATGTAAATAAGTTAGACTTATTACACAGTGTAATCAAAGGCTCAAACATGCTGACGAGGCAGATTTTAAGAAGTCACATGGTTTACACAGAGCGTTGATTTGCCCGTTTTGAATAACCAAACAAATGGTGAGACACTGGTCTTGTGACACGTACAGACCTGTGCGATGAAGGAACATTCTCTTCCTCTGCATCCCAGCTAAGCTCAACTTACCCAACAGTCATCCAGCCTTTTCCAAAATAAGCCATTTTGTCTACATTTCCCAGTCGCCCCTGAATCACACGCTGATGAATGCCTCACCCTAGACTTTGTTCAAAAACGGCTGATATCAGCTATTGGTGGAAAAATGGACTCCCTGAACCCAGCTCACACGACACCTGTCAGAGACTCCTGCGAACAAGACCGTCAACATTTCTGACACCCAGTGGAGTGATATTCTTGGCCTGGTGCACTCCGCGCCACCATGTGCCAGACACGGCTCATTGCAGTGCATCGTGCTCCACAGAGTCCACGTCACCAACGCCAAACTGGCTGGAATTAACCCTGACCAATGTGACGTGTGTAACAGATGTAAGAAATCCCCAGCTGTTTTGGACACGTTACAGGTTAACTGACTTTTGGTCTAAGGTGTTTGACACCCTCGGACAGGCCTAGAACACAGTTCTTGTTCTACGTCCCAACCCTAGATGAACCAGGAAATGGAAAGCTGTCCGTTTTGGCTCAGCTCCCTCTTCACCATCACAGTCCGGCACAGCGCCCACTTCACTGCAGACGTCGCCCCAAACTGCTGATCCATCCGACGCTCCATTTCCCCTCACTCGTGAACAAGACCCTGAGATATTTGAACGCCTTCGCTTGGGGCAGTAACTCCCTTGCAGCCCAGATGGGGCAGTCCTCCGTCATTCAGAGTCGACAGAAAAGAAATAAAACGAACAGGAACCGTCTTGGTTCGTCTTTCCACTGCTCCAACAACCACCAGCTCTGGTTTGGTTGAGATAAACTCTTCATTCACTCAGTTAGATGTGAAAATATTCGACTCCACACACTAACGTGCAGTTCACAGATATCTGGAGCAGGTACGCAGTCACTTTGAACCCAGAAAATAAAACAGACTTTGATCTTGTAACTCTACTGTACGTGGTCCAATCTTCCCTGAACTTCACGTCAGTGCTGAGGTATACTGAGGGCGCCAACTACTGGCAACAGGAAATGACACATTTTATTCTTTGATGCGCTGCGTCCTATCAAGTTGACCAGGTCCACCTCAAATCTGACGCTCCATTCCTCTGAGACGGAAACATATGTCCCCCCAAAACACGACCAATGGGTACAGGAAGTCTTACGATGCATTCAAGTGTAGGAGTTCAGACTTATTAGGCTTTGCACTGTTGTGTATTGTTCTTGGCCCCAAACAACTCAGAGACTCTTTATCTGATGACATAGTTTCTCTCGATGGCATTGCTCTGGCCTCTACCACTACCGTAAGAAACCTCGGAGTAACATTTGATCAAGATCTGTCTTTCAATTCTCATTTAAAACAAACCTCACGGACTGCATTTTTTCATCTGCGTAATATTGCAAAAATTAGGCCTATCCTGACCCGAAAAGATGCAGAAAAATTGGTCCACGCTTTTGTTACCTCGAGGCTGGATTACTGTAACTCTCTACTCTCTAGCTCTAGTAAATCATTAAAAACTCTTCAGCTAATTCAGAATGCAGCAGCACGTGTACTAACAGGAACTAAGAAACAAGATCATATTTCTCCTGTTTTAGCTTCTCTGCACTGGCTCCCTGTAAAATCCAGAATTGAATTTAAAATCCTACTGTTAACTTATAAAGCTCTAAATGGTCAAGCTCCATCATATCTTAGAGAGCTCATAGTGCCTTATTATCCCACCAGAACTCTGCGCTCTGAGAACGCAGGGTTACTCGTGGTCCCTAAAGTCTCCAAAAGTAGATCAGGAGCCAGAGCCTTCAGCTATCAGGCTCCTCTCCTGTGGAATCATCTTCCTGTTACGGTCCGGGAGGCAGACACCGTCTCCACATTTAAGGCTAGACTTAAGACTTTCCTCTTTGATAAAGCTTATAGTTAGGGCTGGCTCGGGCTTGCCTTGTACCAGCCCCTAGTTAGGCTGACTTAGGCCTAGTCTGCCGGAGGACCACCTTTAATACACCGGGCACCTTCTCTCTCTCTCTCTCTCTCTCTCGCTCTCGCTCTCTCTCTCTCCCTCTCTTTCTCGTATCCTATTACTGTATCTATTTTACTCGGCCATTCTGGATGTCACTAACTCGGTTTCTTCTCCGGAGCCTTTGTGCTCCACTGTCTCTCAGGTTAACTCGTATTGCAGCGGTGCCTGGATAGTGTGACGTGTGTGGTTGTGCTGCTGCCGTGGTCCTGCCAGATGCCTCCTGCTACTGCTGCTGCCATCATTAATCATTAGTCATACTTCTACTGCTATAATAGACATATGATATTATCATACATGTATACTGCCTGATACTAATATATACTTTCAACATATTGTAC
Organism: Epinephelus awoara; assembly: GCA_035609425.1. NCBI lineage: Eukaryota > Metazoa > Chordata > Actinopteri > Perciformes > Serranidae > Epinephelus > Epinephelus awoara. The sequence continues at coordinate 1,655,492 of CM069306.1, read as the reverse complement.
CACAGTAGCCAGAACTATAACGACAGTATTATTACTTTCATGAATGTTGTTGTAAGCTACTGTCATTACCGAGGATGTCATACAGATTACTGTATTGTGTCATACAGATTACTGTTAATTTGTTATGCTGATCTGTTCTGTACGACATCTACTGCACGTCTGTCCGTCCTGGAAGAGGGATCCCTCCTCAGTTGCTCTTCCTGAGCTTTCTACCATTTTTTTCCCCCGGTAAAGGGGTTTTTTTGGGGAGTTTTTCCTGATCAGCTGTGAGGGTCTAAAGGACAGAGGGATGTCGTATGCTGTAAAGCCCTGTGAGGCAAATTGTATTTGTGATATTGGGCTTTATAAATAAAATTGAAAAAATTGATTGATTGTACAGAACTGTTCATGTCTGCAGAAAATAAAGTCTCTATTGACAGTCAACGCTTGCTACAAGGTCTGAGTCCTTCCTGCGGCTCTGACTGTACGCGTCAGACAAACGTCGTGCAGTAAACGTACGGTGTGTAGCACATGTTACGATCCACACGCTCACAGCTAGTGTAGCTGGGAAGTGAACTCAGAGCTGAGAAATGCAGCCAGGTGTTGATAACGTGTGTGTGTGTGTCTGTTCAGGGTGTGGCGTTGACAAGGCAACAGGAACGAGCCAGGCGTGGCTGAATCAGTGTGTGTGTGTGTGTGTGTGTGTGTGTGTGTGTATTTAAGGCCTGCAGCAGTGTATTTGTGCAGATCAGCGGTGGGGAAAGTGTTTGTGTAACCAGGTATTGGCAGGGTGTGTGTGATGGATCATAATGTGTGTGTGAGTGTGAGTAAGTGTGAGTGTGTGTGTGTGTGTGTGTGTGGTTCAGGGTGTGTCTGCTCGGTCACACCTGCAGCCTCAGGACACACTTTACAAATGGAAACAGATCAGAGCTGCAGGCGGTGATTTACTGCTCGCTGAGCGCCGATGACACAAACACAATCAGAGTCCTTTCAGGTATTTGGACGCACGTATCTGACCTGAGTAATACACACATCCAAATACAAGTAATTCAAAGTTCAGACGGATTTCACAACAATCATAAAGAGGAGCCAAAGGGGAGGTTTGGTATTTTCCAACCTCGACTCTATTTTTCAAGGTTCCTGTTTGTTACTTTCAACGTCCGTCCACTAACAGTGTTTGTGTTGTCACTGACGGGCTCAGGCTGTTATTCTAAGTGTCTGACGGCATGATGAAAGGATCCCTACAGAGAAAGAGCTTTGTGTTAAAGAGTCTGATCCAGAAACAGTCCTGAAATCACCGTCACCAAACCCACCAGACTCCATTTAAACAAACAGTCATTCTATCATCATTAAACACACTTCATTTAAAGTCGACAGAAACACAATAAAACTCTCAGAAACCATCTTGGTTCATCTCTCCACTGTTCCAACAGTCACCAGCTCTGGTTTGGTGTGAAAATATTCTGACTCTGTACACGCTAAAATGAGTTTATTTCACAGGTATCTCGAGCAGGTCCGCCGTCACTTTGAACCTAAAACATAAAAACATACTTTGATGATCGAGCAGAGCAGGAAGTAGTTTGTAACGCCGCTGTACGTGTTCCAATCGGCCCTGAATCTAACACGCCAGTATTGAGATATTTTCAGAGCGCCAACGACTGCGTGCTGCTTCTATCAAGTTGACCAGGTCCACCTCAAATTTGGGCAGAAAGGCCTCAAGACGTTGGCCATACTTTACAGTGTTTTTAATCAAACCGCGTTGCCGTGGCAGCATGGTGAATGTCGAGGTTTTGACAAGACACTGTCGTATCTTGATTTTTCATCATCCAGTCTTCTCCCTAGTTTCACATGCTGCATAAGAGTCCAGGTCTGAAGAGATCTAACGTCAGACGCTGACACAAAAAGCGGCGGCATAATTGTTGGCTGTTGTTGTTTCATGGCGGTGTCGGGGGGAAACACAGCAAACAAACAAACAACCTTTGACAACAACCAAAGTTAAAGCTGCAGAAGTCCAAGTCGCGCAGGTGGGTGAGAGGGGCGGTGGATGGGTCCAACAAACACTGACTTTCACTTGGGAGGCCGGTGTTCACTTCCTGTAAGACTGCAAAGCCAAACCCTGTTCCTTTTAACTTAACCCAACCACGTGTGTGTGTGTGTGTGTTGTATCGACGTAGTGCTTTTACTTTGAAAGAGACTGTACATTTCCTGTGAAAACAGAAGTGTAGTTTGAAAAGACATGATGCGTGTGTTGGTTGTTGACGTCCCAGAACGTCAACAACCAACACACCCAGGGTACCTTGGACGCCATATGTGGACGTGGAAAGTCCATGACCAAACGTGGACATGTGACGAGGTCACAGTGACCGGCGGACAGTGTCAGTCTATACTGCGGCGGTATGATACCTGCTGGACGGCATCAGTTGAAAATATCCCCGACTTTCACCCAGGAGCCTGCTGCTCACTTCCGGTGTGAATGTAGAGCCAATCCATGATGTTCATTTCCAAACCTGACCACGTGCTTTTGTTGCACAGAGAAATAAACGTAAATACGAGGTGTTTTACTGACGTACGTTTCTTTTGAAAAGACTGTCCAACTGGCAGACACGTTTCCTCAAGTGTGTTTTGAAGAGATGCATGTAACCTGTGGTGCCCCAGAACACCAACAGCAGACACTGGAGGATGCACACGAGAGGTCACTGCATAACTCATGTTTCAGTTTGTGTCCCAGCTGCTCTGAGTTACTTAAAAATAAACAAATAGAGAGAAGTTGTGTTGGACTTGATGATATCTGATGTTGTTTTACTGGAGCCATTCGGCCTGTTCAGTGTGGAGCAGCTGCGCCCAGACATCTAATGTGAATTATAATATTTTCTATTTGTGGAACAGAGCGTGGATTCACTTCACGTCCACCACCAAAAGATTTTTTAATTTCTCGTCCTGTGAAACGTCTTTGTTTTATAAAATGTAAATGTGGTGGAAGAGTCCCAGTAAACGTCCAGAACAACGCCCTGGACTGTCCCCGCACACACACACACACACACACACACACCCACACACACACACACACTCAGTCATATCCTCTGACTGTGAGTGTGTGTGTGTGTGTGTGAATCACATGTGAGTAAGTGTGTCTCAGTATGTGCAGCGTGTACAGACCTGCAGCAGCAGAGGAGTTAAAAGTCGACACTTTGAGGAGCTGCAGGAGTTTTTTTCTGCGGCTCTGAGGAGATTCATCTAAGGATTCACTCACAACATGAAGAGCAGCTGGATTTCTTTGTACGGCGTTCTGGCCGCGGTCTGCGCCGTCCAGGCGACCTACACATACTACTGTAAGTACCTGACCCTCAGCTTGTTCCCTGCTCTGTGCTTGTTTTTATGGTGAGACGAAGGGAGCTCCAGTTTCCAGCGTCTTTGAACACATCAGCTGCTGTCACCTTTACTCTTTATTCTTCACTTTACTGCCTCGCACAGAGCACACTGCTGCACTTCACACAGACCTGCTTCTGTTTCCAAACTCAACCAGCATTTTAGGGTTGAAACATTTTTGTCTCGGAACAAAATCCCTTAATCAAAGCCCTTACCTCCACCATTAACTTATTACTGAATCACTTCAGAGAGGTGAATATGGCAGGGTGAGGGGGGAATTAATTTGATCCTTAAACAGCTGAAGATGACATAAATATATTTACAGAACAGTTTATACGTCTTACAGCAAGAAGACAGAACGTATCAACAAAAACCTCTGAGACTTTTCGCAGCACATATTCACACATACGTATATTTCTGTTGTTTATTCTTCTCAGTTTACCTCCATAGGGTTAATGACAGGTTTGATTTTACCTCCTGAGACCTCAGCTCCTGTTTGGTTTGCATTTTTAATTTCTCCCAGCTATCTGGGATCAGTTGGACCTGACGCCACGCCAGGAAAAACAAAAAGATCATCTTGTTGTGACAAGAAAAGTTTAAACCAGTTGACTCAGTTAATAATGTGATCCCATACAGTTATTATGTATTTATACAGGTTTCTTTCTTTCTCTCTTTTATTCATTTATTTTTACAAGAAAAGTTTCTTGTTAGAAAATGAAAATATTTTGTAAAAGGGTAAAAAATATTTGGTTAAATAAAGAAACTTTTCGTGTTGATACGCTGCTGTGGCATCAACGTGCCTGGAAAAAAGTGATGTCATCATTTGAGGACATTGGGTTTATTTTGAATTGTCACAAGTGTGTCATAACGTATAATTTAAAATATATATATATTTAAAATAACAAACAATGCAACATTTATTCAGTGTTCTGTAGATTAGACGTCACTGTCTAAAACTGTTTCTTTCAATGCCTGAACGTTGTTGTGCAAAAACTAAATATCAAATGATGCAACACAATTAAAACCATCTGATATGTTTGTTTCATCGCTCCGGATGAATTTTCCTGCTCCGTACTCCAAACTGGAAATGTCCTTTTGTCTGTCGGGACGGTCCGTCGTACCTGATTGGCCTGTGTGAAATGCTGCGATGATAAAGTCCAAATGTCCTCAAGCGAGACAATATGAAGTCTCAATGTCCTTAATGAGACGATATAAAGTCTCAATGTCTTCAACAAGACAATAATAAAGTACCGATGTCCTTAAACGAGTACTTCCTCATCAACAGCGTCTTAGTTTGCTACTTTTACTAAACTTGGTCAAATCTGTTGCCGTATCAAACACAAACAAGTTTCAATCAAAACGTGTGATAAGGTTTCGTACCATGTCCACGTTTGTGTCGGGATCGGCTGCATACTGACCTGGCAGAGATGGCGGCCATCTTGTTTTCACATGGATTAGTGTGTTGTGCTCTTATTACCACTAGAAGGCAGAAAAACGTGTCCACAACCGAGGACAACAGGTCTGAGCTCAGCACAGTGAAGTATAAGATGCAGCAAACCCAAAATGTGATGTCCTCATGTGGGGACGCAGGGTCGCAGGACGTTCAGAGGACGTGTGTGTGCGTCATGTGATTCATTTCTTACAAACTCTGCGTAACAGCAGGTAACATGTCATTAAAGGACAGACGATAACATTTCTGCTGAAACTGGTGTTTTGTGTAAAAATGTAAGAGTTGGGAAAATCTCAGAAATGATTGAACAAACTTTGAGTGAGTCTGAAACGTCCGCTTTGATATAAACTCTGTGTTTGTTTCATTACTGCTGTGAATTCATTAAAATCTAAACCTTATTGTCAGTGCACACCGTGAGTGAGATTTTGAGTCAAGCTAAACGTTGAAATACTAAATCAAAATTATGACTTCTTCGGTCCAAATTACAGGACTGCAAGTTATTAATTTATGGAAGTCTATTTGTGCAGACGTCAGAAGAATTTAAACGCCAAAACAAGAGTTCTTTTCATTTTTCTTAAATTTGTATCTTTGTGTAAAAATGATCTTCCGTACACGAGACGTCACAGCAGCTGAATCCTTAAATCAACCTCTGCCTGAAAAGGGAGGATCCTGTGGGTGAGGCCTGAACCTGAACACCCCCCCTCCAGATGACTGACGGCACTGACACTGAGGAAAATTAAATATCTGTCAGCAACAAAGAGATTCAATAAATCACTGTAGTTATTAGCCTCACCTGTGCACAGGTAACTCATCTGAGTTTTAAAAGCTGAAATTAAAAACGAAAAACACCTGTGTACAAAGCGAATGCGTAAGAAAACAACATCATCCAGGTGTTACATGTTTACCTGACTGAGAGAGAATATGCTGCAGTGTTCATTTAAAGCTCAGTTCTTAACTCATCTTAACTCAAGGACAACTTATTAGCTTTTTCCAGGACTTTAATCCGCACCGTGCGTCAACACACGTGGCAGACATTTCTGGAAAAGGAGGTAATATGTGGATTTATTTTAAAACTATTTTTAAAGAATGAATTAGAAACTAAAGCACTCATGAGGAATAATAATTTTTCATGCACTGGTCAGTTCAATCAGGAGAGACACGTCTTTATGGTAAAAGAATATTTATTAACATGTGAACGAATGAGTGAGAATGTGAAAGTCTTTGGTGATTAGACCCCGTATAGATGGTTTGATTTAAGGAGGGGGATGAATCCATAGTCGAATAGGGAGCTCAGATTTCTCTTCTGGAAATTTAATTAGATAAAACATCATTTGCATATTTAAACCAAAAGTTTCATAAAAATGACAACATAAAAAAATAATCTCCACTTCAGCAGCACTTAATCCACCAAATTTCCCAGTTCCACATTCCTGTTGTATTCTGAAGGTTTTTACAGAGGCCTTTGTTCATGCGTCACTCACAGTCTGATTTATGGAACTTTTTATTCCCAAACACATGACGAAAGTTGATTTTTCCCCCCCTGTGGTTGTTGACATCATTTTCTGATTTATGAAGTGATGCAAAGATTTATCCTGAACTGTGAAAACATTTGTCTCGAACATGACAAAAATGGAACAAGAATTTCTAACCTGACTTTTTCCAGTTTTTCAGATTTTTGCACGTAGTTAATTAGATAACACTTAATTTTCATATTTAACCATAACATTTCAGAAAACTTGAAATATAAAAATGAATTCTACTGGGGAAGTTTATAAGTCAGTGTTTTTTTTCTGCAGCAGAGACACAGCATCAGTTCAACATCAGGCCTGTAACTCTCAGAACACTGGGAATCACTTTAAAATCTTACGGTGACATATGAACATAATAATAATAATAAGTTCTGTCTGGTCTTAAACAGTGTTAATCTGGAGAGTAAAGAGAACATGAGGTTTAATCCAGATGTTTGGAAACTGTTTTTGCTTCGTTCACTTTGACTTCTCGTCATGTTGTCCATACACACACTGTGATGTTTCTGGGTGTGACTCCTGTGTGTTTTATCTCTGCGGATAAAAACTCACATGTTGGAGTCATATTATTTTTATTGTGCCGTGCTGTATGTTTACAGAGGAATCCTCTCAGACAGACGTGTGTTGGAAACTGTCTTATCAAAGGCGTAACACCTGAGCTCATGGCGGCCGCCGGCGCCTCAGATGAACATTAAGTCTTATCACAGAGTGAGTCACAGTGAATCACCCACTGATTTGTTCTGAGCCGCAGTGACCGAGCTGAATCAGAGGCTGAGTGATCTGAGGTGAACCGCGTCCAGACACAAGAACAAACAGACGCACCTTAATCTCAGCTCTTCCTCCCTCTGGACGCTTATATTAGGCTGTGAGGAGAAATGAACCACAGTCACACCAAACACTTAACTATCCTTTTCTCCTCTTGTGCAACAGTCCTTTAAAATCCTGTGATTTCACTCAGGCCTCCAGGAGCGCCACTCAGCTCTGCTTCCAGTCAGTCATAGACCTCCATTATAAAAGAGACGTCTGTGCACCTCCAACTGCAAACAAGCTCAGTTATGATCCATGGAGATTTTCTATTTGTGAAACTTTCCTCAAGCCGAGAAAATCACCCTCGAGTTCACACCCGCCCAAACGAACAGCACTGAGGGGGCAAATGAACCTGTGTTCAACTGAACCAGACAGGGCCGGTGTGAGAGCAGCCTGAGTCTCTGGGTGCTTTCTCCACGGGCACTCCGGAGACTCTGATCATTCCCAGATCATCCACGTGATTTCATACATGGCAGTGAAATCATTTTGACAGGCCCAAGGCCCCACGCTGTAGCAACTTCCCCATGTCAAGAGCCACAGTTGCTCGCCAACTGAAGGTGGATTTATACTTGTGTATCAGACCCTACACACGTGGCCTACGCCATTGTGATGTATTTATACTTGGGTGGTGGTGTGTCTGTGTCGCTCTGCAGTTACACCTCCAAAACACTGGTTGGCGACAGAGTTTGTGTGAAGTGCTGTAAAGTTTAGTTGATTCAAAACACACATTAAACACACATTAAACATGGCTTAATAGAGACAGTGTCAAACACAAATCAGCTTCACTATAACTCGCAGCATTCACAGACAAACACTTGTCTTTATCTGGACACATTTTCCCCACAAATACAACATGCTAACATTATTAGCACAAGCCTATGGCATTTTACATTGTATAAATTAGCCTAGCAGCTAGCAGAGATTTGCTCTGCTCATATTTCAGCCAGGATAAATCACACACAGTGTGTGGAGGCTTTATTGTCTTCACTATTTATTGTTTCTTATCTGTGAAATTAAAGTTTCCACTGAGGGAAATGGTTTCAGCTCACAGAGACAGACAGCAGGTCTGCGTCACTGTGACGAGGAGTCACATCTCTGAGGAGGTGCACGTCAGGCCAAATCCCCCTTAACTCTGCATGTAGTCACTACATCACGAAGCTTCTTGCACTACCTGCAAACTAAAGAGATCAATCTTGATTAATTCCTCCCTGAAACTCTCATTCTTTCCATCCTGTCGTTACATAACTTCACCACTAAATACTGTTTGTGGGGATGAACCTGCCCTGGCTGCTGACAGCAGTAACAAGCAGCAGCCTGTTGAAACTCTATCAGAATTTAAAATGAAGCTTTAAAGCAACATTGCTGGAAAAAAACAGTCTTATCAGATCTGATGAGTGTTTGTCAGCGTGACGGAGACCTGTGAGCTCGCTGCAGGCAGACGGCTGTGTTGTTTCCTCAGACGAGGCGTTGGCTGGTTTGGGTGGGACTCTGTGGACTGGGATGATTTGTCCGCAGGGCTTCAGGCTGGGAGGTGCGGCTCTCTCCGGGATTTCTGAACAAACCACAGAACATACGAGGCGCTTCACGCTCTGTAAACATTTCTAAGGCTCAGTGAGGTTTTCAGGAAAAGAAAAACTGTGATTCTGTCTCCACCTTCAGTCTGTGCGACTCTCTGCAGCTAAAGATCAGATATCATTACATCTACTGTAGATGGTCCATGAGCGTGATTAATAATAATATAATAATAATAATAATAATAATAATAGTACATTTTATTTGGAGGCGCCTTTCAAGTCACCCAAGGTCACCTTACAGAGCACAGAAGATAAAAGACATCATTAAAACAAAACATCAACATAAAAACAAGTGTAGTGCACAGTGTCCACTTAGAGTCAATATGACAGTCCGGTGATGTTCTGAATATGAGGTGCAAATGAGAGGGTGCTGTCCAGAATGGGAGGAGGAGAAGGGTACAGGGAATCCGACGATGATGATGGGTGGAGCTGGGGTGTGTTGTGACTTGGTGAGGGTGGATTTGGAGCCGATGAGCAGGGCCTCGGTTTTATTTTAGCTTCAGGAAGTTCCTGCTCATCCAGCTCCGGATGTCTTCAAGGCAGGTGGTGAGGGAGGTGGGAGGGATGGCAGTGGTGGGTTTGGAGGAGATGTAGACCTGTGTGTCGTCGGCGTAGCAGTGAAAAAAGGACCCATGGTGACGGAGGATTGTGCCCAGGGGGAGGAGGTAGATGATGAAGAGAAGTGAACCCAAGACTGACCCCTGGGGGACACCCAGTGAAACACCCAGACTTGTGGTTCCTTGATTACTAAAGATCTGAAAGACCTCCTGATGTTTCCTCCAAAACCACCATCAGAACAAAATCAGGACAAAATGTGTAATAATTCAGAGTTTAACAGAAATATTATTACAGCGATGGAAAAGCCTGAATCCTTAAAGCCAACCAGCAGCTGTCTCCATGTGTTCATGACGCGTTTTTTGCACCCTCAAATCCAGAAATCGATTTTTGTCGGTGTAGACACCTGGAAGGTGCGCTCAAAAGTGTGGGCAATGCTGTCGTGACGCACAAGAGCTCCCAAGTGCTTCACCCTGAGATAAACAAGGTTCAGCTACTGCAGCACAGCAGAACAAAGTGTATGTCACGTGACGAGGAACAACCAATCACAGCCGGCAGATAGCTTTCCTTTCTTTCGTATCCTCCTGAGGCCTGAACTTTTGTTTGGTATGCATTTTCAATTTCTCCTAACTATTTGGGATCAATAGGACCTGATAAGTATAAAAAACTTAACACTGTCAACGATAATCGCTGACAAACGCTGTTATCTGCTATATCCGCCCTCGAGAAGGTAAACCCATCCCGCCAGTGTCTCTGTTTGTTCTTCTGTGAAACAGTCAGCAGAAATCTGTAACAAAATCATATCATTATTTTACATAATGTAAAACTGCAATTTAATGTCTAGAACCAGTTAAAGGCCCAGTATGTTTAACTGGCCCAGTGTAGCTACACATTTTGACAAGTAAAGGCCTGTCTCTGTTAGAGGCCTTCTCTCGTCTCCAAGCGGCTTTTTCTTTGGACACATGAAAGCAGGTTGTTGCTCAGGTTATGTGTTCATTCCTGAATAACCCTGTAAGTTATTTATGTTGCTTCAGTCTAAGCGTCCTCAGATCAAAAGAATCAAAAGGGTTTTTCATAAAAATGAATCCAAGTTGTGAGGATTGTTTTAACGGGATAAAGTGGCTCGATCTCTCTCTTAAACAAGTAATATTCAGACCGGTTTAAATAAATAATTTGATTGTATTTCCTGATTGTTACAGAGCAACAGTTTTGTGTGAAAGGAATTTAAATATAGGCCTGTTGATGATTTAAGGATAAAGTCGCCCGGGCTGCTAACTGAAGTTTTACGGTATATAAACTATAAATAAACGATTTTTAAAAATCCATTTAATGAATAATTTCTTATTTTATTCGTTTGTTTTTTTGTCAGATACAGATTTGCAGTGATGGTTGGTGATATGTGTGTTGATGTTGTCCAATGTAAAGTCTGTATTTGATCATGTGACAACACTATAAAACATATGGTAGCTTTGGGCCCATCCTAACTAGCGCACGCCACTGCTCCGTGCCCAGTGGCTGACCTTGTGTTTCACTGGGTGGTGAAAGATGCCCCATAAAAATAATTAGGACCAACCAAAACAAAAAAAGAAGCAGACTGGAGTCTCAATTAGCCCAAAACACCTGAAAAGAGAAAGAACTTCTGCAATGAATCGATAAATGATATTTAAATTCTACTTGAAGAAAATAACTTTTATTTCCTGTCTCCTGCAGCGATAGCGCGCTGCGACTGTAATGGGAGGTCTCGGTACTGCCTTCGGGACAGCTTGGGCCTGCACTGTGTGGACTGTCAGGGAAACACTGAGGGACGCCACTGCGAGCGCTGCAAGGATGGATTCTACATGGTGGGGGCGGCGGCGCTGAGCTGCACACCCTGCCGCTGCAACCTCACAGGTGAGACACCTTTTCCTTAACACCTCCCAACGTTCGGATCAGAGATGAGACGTGATCATGTCGGACGTCTCAACTTGTTTCTTTGTCTCCAGGTTCTGTCAGTGCATCATGTGACAGCAGGGGGCGCTGCAGCTGTAAAGAAGGCGTCACGGGAGACAAATGTAACCGCTGCCGAAACGGACCGATCGGACCGAACGGCTGCACGCAAAGGTGACGAAACACTTCTGATTGACAGATTCTTTAAAACTCTTTAAGACTCTTCAACGCCTTTCAACCCGGTCTCACTCCGAAGATGTCGAAATCTGACGCTCGGGCAGTGACGTCTGGCGCCAGACACTGATGAAAGAAAGCCCTCTTGTAGTGTCGGCGTGACACGCGCCTGGTTGCCGTTAGAGTTTAACAGCGGCCGGTGTCGTCAGAGGAAAACGCAGTGGGACAAGAATGAAAGTTAAAACGGGGAAAGTCGGAGACAGACTCTCACCATGTAAACACAGCCACGTGTGTGTTGTTGAAGGAAAAAAGACCGATGTAGTGCTTTTATTTTGAAAGAGAGTGTATGCAAACTGTACATTTCTGCACTTTGTGTCTGACTTCCTGTCGCTGCTTGTGTTTTTCAGTCGTCAGCTCAGACAGGATTCTGGGAGTCAGACCTGCTTCTGTTACGGCCACAGCAGCCAGTGTTCTCCACAACCTGGATACTCCGTCCACAACATCACCTCCACCTTCACCAACGGTAACCTTTCACCTCTCCACAATAAAAGACCCCTGATGATCTCAGTGGATTCTGGGTTTGATTTCAAAATAAAAGCCCCACAGTGCATCAGCTGTGACAGACTCTGTTGTGTTTTCAGGTCCGGACGGTTGGAAGGCGGCGACGGCGCAGGACGTCACCCCCGAAAACGTTCACTTCCGCTGGTCACCGACACACCAGGACCTGGAGGTCATCTCCAGAAACTCTCTGCCGGTTTACCTGTACGCCCCAGGTGACAACAAGCCCCGCCTCCTTCATCCTCCTTCTACCACCTGCTCCTCCTCCTCTTCTTTTCTGCTGTTGTTATCTGCTTTCCTTGTCTTCTCTCATTCCCTCACCTATTCACCTCCTTTCATTTCCTTTCCTCCTCACCTCTCTGACTGTCTCCTTCTTTCCTTACCTTCCTTTCTTTTCTTGTTTCCCTTTTTCTCCTTCTCTTTATTCCATATCTACCTTTCCTCTTTCTTCTCCTCTCCCCTCCTCACACTTCCTTCTTTTCTTCCTTCTATCCCCTCTCCTTGTCTCCTTGTTCGTGTCTCCTTTCCATTCTTTTCTGTCCTGTGTTGTCTCCTCTCCTTAATTCTTCTTTCCTTTCCTCTCCTAAAATTTCCTTTCCTTTCCTCCTTTCACCTTTTCATTTCACTTGTCCTATCTTGTTTGCACATATCCCCCTCTCCTCTCCTCTCCTCTCCTCTCCTCTCCTCTCCTCTCCTCTCCTCCCTCCTGACCAGGTGTTTGTCTCCTCCCTCACAGCTCCTTACCTGGGGAATCAGTTGCTGAGTTACGGTCAGAACCTCTCCTTCTCGTTGCGTCTTGACCGTGGCGTCCGACATCCGTCCACCAACGATGTGATTCTGGAAGGTGGCGGCCAACGAGTGTCCGCCTCGCTGGGTGACCTGCGATCCATCGTCCCCTGTGGACAGAAGATCAACTACAGTTTCAGGTCAGAACCTGCAGAGACTCGCCGCAGAGAGACGATCCATCACAGTCAGTGTTAACACAAGTTCATTGGTCCGTCAATGTCTGTCTCACGTCTCTCCTGACATGATAAGCCCCGCCCACCTCGCGCTTCTAACTGGTTGAGTCAAACACCAGAGGGTGGCTCAGATTCAGACATGACATTGAGGGTTTGACCTCCTCCACGTTGCCACTTAAATATTTTCTTTTTCAGTCGAGTGGGAACATTCCTGCATGTCAGAGAGGAAGAATCCTGCTGCTGTAATCAGAGCAAGTAGAAACAAACGTCTCCTGCACAAAGAATCTGCAGTCGCTCAGGATCAACTGCACGAGTGCAGCTGAAGAAGCTGCACGGAAACACAGTGTTTGTTCCGTCAATCTCTCACGAAAATACAAAATAATTTAGCATGGTGTGCGGTAACACTCGCTCAGAGAGAAGTAGAGAAGAGAAGAATGATACATAATCAATCGCTTCATCTCACCGTGACCTCCAGCATGAGTTTCCTCTGTAGGGTGTCTGGGCTCAGCCTTACAGATAGGGGGAGGAGTCAGACAAATCAAAATAATTCTAAACCAATAATGAGACAATATTTCATAAATATTTCTGTTCTGTTACACTTATGAATTACCGATGCACAAGATTTATGAGAGAGAGGAGCTTCAGCTGTAGCAGATAAATGTTGCAGTGTGATATGTTGTTCCAAATGTCTCAGTCAGTGTGAAATCACATCTTGTGTCTGCTGAACAGACTGGACGAGCAGCCCAGCAGCAGGTGGAAGCCTCAGCTCTCCTCCACCCAGTTCCAGACGCTCCTCCAGAACCTCACCGCCATCAAGATCCGGGCAACATTTGGTGAAGATGGTGAGTTTCCCGTTATTTCCATGTGTTTAAACTTCCCCTCTTAAGTTCTTCTCTTCCTCTTTTCCCCTTACTTTCTTCATCCATCCTTGCTGGCTTTTCTTTGGTTTACAACCTTCAGCTTGTTGCAGTCACAAACCTTTTCTCTTGATAAGCAGTAAAATTAGCTTGTAGGATTTGTGTTTGAGGACCCCTTGAAAATGAGATGCTTTCTGTAAAAACTGAAATTCAAATTCTTGATAAGCACCAACGTTCACACGCAGTTCCTCTGTGAAAAGACATTTTGGATCAGATGGTGAGATGCTTTGAATCAGGTGCCTCACCAGCCTCAGCTCACACGTGCATTTCTGATTGCTGAACATTTTGAGAAAATTCCTAATCTTGACTGAACTGTTGCATCTTTTCAGGACGTGGTTACCTCGACAACGTGCGGCTGGTGTCGGCTCGGCGTGGCCACGGTGTCCCGGCCCGCTGGATTCAGACCTGCAGCTGCCCGCCGGGTTACGAGGGCGACTTCTGTGAGCGATGCTCGGCTGGTTTCAGACGCAGGACCCCCGTAGACGGAGCCTTCAGCCCCTGCGAGCCATGCAGCTGCAGAGGAGGCAGCTGCGACCCGCAGACCGGAGACTGTTACTCTGCTGACGAGACGCCCGGAGAGCTCAGCTGCTCCGAGGGGTTTTACCGCGACCCCTGGCAGCGTGGCTGTGTGAAATGTCCCTGTCCGGACGGAGTGTCCTGCTCGCTGCCTGCTGGCGCACTGGCGCCCCGATGTGACCGCTGTCCAACCGGATTCACAGGTCGGTGTCAGGACTATGACATCCCACACAGTACAATCATGATGATGTCATTCTCAGCAACATGCAGAGAATCAGTTATTATATGTAGAATATCATTATTGATATCAAAGTCTTAACGCTTACACCGTGTCTGCAGGTCCTCGCTGTGATGTCTGTCAGGAGGGATTTTATGGCGGCTCTTCGAGAGGCGACGGGGTGCTGCAGCCCTGCAGGCCCTGCCAGTGTAACGGCCACATTGACGTCAGCGTGGCGGGAAGCTGCGACCGCAGCAATGGTGAATGTCTGAAGTGTCTGAACAACACGGAGGGATGGAACTGTGAGAACTGTCAGCCAGGTTTCTACCACGGCCAAGTCTCCGACGCCTGCAAACGTAAGAACAGCCTGGACTGAAGTAATCGATGAGTTGATTATATTAATCAGTTTATGATTGTCATGTAAAAATGTGAAAAACTGTTTTCAGCTTTTCTGATGTTTTATTTCCTGTTATATTGAAATTTAAGTTTTCTTTGTCTGTTGTAAATTAATGTTTTCCTCTCAGACACCAGGGGCTAAAAATATAAGTTATACTTTTTTAAAATAACAATTTAATTGGTATTTAATGATTTCTCTCAATTAGCTTTTTATTCCACTAATCTAAATCACTGCCTCCAAATCCTTCAATACTTTAGATGACTCTGGTTAAATTCGAGCAATGAACTTTAATAAAAGGACTTCCTGTGCTCTTATTTATGATCCAAACACTGCCACTATGTTTTTGTGAGACCAGTTAAACTCTCTGGATGCTAAAAGTTGTTTCTTGTTTTGTGGACCAGCGTGTGACTGTGACCTGAAGGGCTCCGTGTCCGAACAGTGTGATGATTCGGGTCAGTGTCGCTGCAGACCGAACTTCGAGGGTCTGAAGTGCCAAAGGTCCAACTGTCCTGCCTGCTTCAGCCCCATCAAGAAAAAGGTACAAAAATGACATGAAGAAACTCTGGTTTAGCAGAAACGTTCAGCCTTTAACAACCACACACAGTTTCTCTGTGGTTTATAGTTTGTGCTGAACTGACAAGATTAAACAGATACTTTAAATATGAACGATCAACAACAAATAAATGTGTTTGTATATTTTATTTAAAGGATAACTTGTAACCAAATGTGGCTCATCATTCAGTGCAGCTGGCACCAACCCGTCGGGTTTTGTTGGATTAGATTTTAGTTATTTAACAACTTAAAAGCCAACAAAGTATCTGCTTGTTGAAAACGAGGCTGAAGTGACTTTGTTGAACTCTGTGTTGCAGATGGAGGCTTACACTTTCAAACTGAAGGAGCTTGAGACTCTGTTCTCCAACATGGACGGAGGTTTGAAACCAGCCAACAGTGCTGCGATGAACGCCGCTCTGAGAGCCACAGAGGAGCTGGTGGACGACCTGCAGCACGACGCCGAGCTGCTCGCAGGTAAGGGCTCAATTATGCATGTACAGGTGGTTTCACACATGGATCATTAATGAGCCCCAAGACAACACTTACTCCATGAGTTACTGGCGCTAGTGGGATGTAACTTAGTACATTTACTCAAGTAAATAAGTACAAATTCGAAGTAGTTATACTTCACTTGAGTCTTTCAACGTTAGTAGAAAATCCTCCTCCCTCTTCAGCCAAATACACTCTTTAAAAACCCTCTTGGGTCAGCTGGAGAGTGCATCGTCACAAAGCTGAAAGAAGGGCTGTACATACTAATGACATCACGCCTGCTGTGTCCAATAGGATTGGAGAAGAACCTGCAGGGCCGCCTGGCATCCATCAGCAAGAGTCAGCTGGCCGAGGGACAGGACATCCAGAACATCGCAGACGCAGCGGACGACATTAAAAAGGAGCAGCAGATGTACAAGACGAAGGTGCAGGAGGTCAAGAGTTTGATGGAGGAGATGAAAAGCAAACTGGACCAAGCCAAGCAGGACCTCAGATCAGCTGTAAGCCAACAGCACAGTGACGTCACACCATCATCCAATCACAACGTCACATTTGGAGTTTAAATGTGTTTCCATTGACTGTAATATGAAAGAGATTGATCCAAAATATGTGATCAGCTAAAACACAAACCTTTAAACAGTGAGCCAGCAGGTGGTGACGACTGTAACTGTGACGATGACCATGATTTTAACAGCTGATGGTCTCTTTCTTCCTATCAGGAGATTCCTCTCGGAGACGCTCCGCTGGGGTCAAACGTCCTCTCCTCTCTGGTGCAGGCAGCGAACAGTCTGGCTGATAAGTAAGGCCCTCGTACTCTGTTCATGGTGTGATTGATACATTGATAAGATGTTTGTGTCTTCATCACTTCCTGTCTGTCTGTCCATCCTGCAGACACCAGACGACAGCAGACGCTGTGGAGCGAAGCGCCAACGAAGCTCTGAGCGCTTCAGAGAAGAGTCTGGGTCAGGTCCGAACCCTCATGAACAAAGAGAACAAAGTCAAAGAGCTGATCGGAGATCTGAAAACAATGTGAGTCTCTTCTGTCAGTCTGAGCGCCTGCGTTAAGGTTACTCGTTTAAATTTAAAGCTCCAGTGCAAGCGTGTCAGCGAGACATTAGACTTTGCTTTGACAGGTATTCGTGGTGCAGGCTGCTGCGTTTGACTGTTTGTGCAGGACGTGTGCAGAAGTGCTGGCTGGTTGTTGCGTCAGCTGTTTGGGTAGCTGGTCTCGGATGGGGGTGGGGGTGGGGTCACTGGATGTGGAGGCTGGTTGGATAAGCTGCTGGGCTCATGGAGGCACATCTGGAGACGGCATGTTCTCATCCTAAGGCGTCACTTGTCACCACTTTGTCAGTGGACTTTCACGTCTGTCCTTCTGCGTCTGCTATTGACGTTCTGGTACATTGCAACCAACGCCGGTACGTCCACACAAGCTTGTGGTTAGGTGTAGAAAAAAACAACATGGTTTGGCTCCACATTCACACAGGAAGAGAACAGGGGACTCCCAGGTGAAAGTCCGGGGTTTGTTGGGCCCATCTGCCCACCCTCTGGGGACTCACCAGCTCCTTATACTACGTCGTTACCGGCAGCGTCTCAACCTGATGCTGACGGGCAGCATGTCATAACACCACCATAGGTTACACCGGCTATGTTACAAACTAACTCCGCCCAGTGACGTATCAAACTGCCGCAAAAGGTCAGGTGTCAGGTGTCTGATGCCAAAATCACTGACAAAGCAACGGTATTTGAAGTAACATGAAATAAAAACATGAAATAACCTGAGTTCGGTGATTGAGACTTCGGCTCTTATTGGAAAACCAGGACGATGGTTAATCTGTGATACTCTAAACGAATGATGTGTGTCTGTGTGTGCAGGTATGATAAGACTTCAGCCCAGGTGAAGGGTTTGGAGAACCAGGCCATCCGTCTGAGCGGTGAGGCCAAAGATGAGAGCAAAATGGCAGACGGCATGCTGAAAGGCATCGCCAGCATGGAGCAAAACCTACCATCGGCCCTGCAGGTAACTGCTGCTGGAAGAACTCAACATGTGTCGTCCACCTTTACAAAACCAGGACTCCTCACCCAAGAAAAGAATCAGTTCTCATTCTGTTTTCCCATCATGCTCAGGGACAAGTGGACGCCATGGTTGCCAGGTTGGATGACGTGAAGCAGACAGTGGATGGGGACATTTCAGGCATCGAGGCGCTGCAGAATGGCCTTCTGCGAGACAAGGCCGCCACCGAGGACCTGCTGACCAAGGGCAGGGCCTCCCAGCAGGTACTGAAGGATTATTAAATCTCACAAATCCAACTCTGCTCTGCTTCTAACGCTGACGTGCTACAGAAACAAACCAGCACTTTAAAATATTATAGACTAGAACTCTACACGTGTACGACTCTGTCCTTTTGACCCAAAGAGACCAAAATATGTCAGAGAACAAAGATATTAAACAGCACGTGGTGTGGTTACATTCAGGCCACAGAGGGAGGACTCAAACAAACACAGGTAGGATGAAGGGAAATCTACTCAAGGTGATGGTCAGGAACTCACAGGAAGGCAGTCAAACACATCCGAGAGGGGCAGGACAGGTGAGACGGGGCAGGACCAGGGAATAAACAAAGAGGAACAGAATCAGACTCAGGTTCAAATAGCTGAAAAACAACGGCATAAACTTTATTGAGGATCTGACCAGAAACACGTTAAGATGCGCTGGCATAAATCCTTTGGGGGGTAGGGGCTCATTTATGTTCAGTGTTAGGTACGGAGACGGAGACGGACGGAGCCTTCTGTCCATAGTCTGCATTCATTTCCTCCGTATTTGTGCACGTTTTCTTAGAGCTTACAGACACCAACAAAACAGAGCAGTACCATCAGACATCACGGGGGCAGTGTTGTGTAGTTAAAGTGAGAAATGACCTCAGGAGACGACGAAGAAATTAGAACAGTTGTAGAACTGAAGAGATGAGGAGCAGGTGGATGTAGGAGTCATGAGACAGAGACAAGAGTGAACGTCTAAAGGATGAATTTAGAATAACAAGTGCAGAGATGGCCCGACATTGACCAACGGCCGACTGTAGTCGTGGTGTTTGTTTCATTGACTTGATGTTGATGTGGTTCCTCTCTGCAGGTGTTCGACAAGCTGCTGGACAGAGTCAACATCGCCAAGGCCGACACTGACGCCGCTCTGCAAAAAATCAACACCAACACCCAAGAGCTAGATGACGCCCTGAACACCCTGAGAGGTAGGCTGACAGACAGACACGCAGACAGACAGATGAAGAGACTCACTCTTTGTTTTCTCGATTACCGAACGTGACGCCTCCTCGTCTTCCTCTGCAGGGTTCGACCAGCAGATTGACAGCAGCAAAGCTCTGGCCGATGACGCCATCAAGCGTCTCCCCAGCATCAGCGGCATCATCCAGCAGGCTGTCAACAGCAATGCTAAGACAGAGTCTGTCCTGGAAGACGTGTCTGGAGATTACAACGACGCACTGGGAAACACTGACCAGTTGCAGAACCTGCTCCACAGTCTGGAGGTAACAACCAATCATCAATATGCAGCATGAACTGTCTGTGTTCCCGGTGTCAATCAGCTGGTGTGGTTGTCTCTCAATCTTTTTTTATTTGCTGATTATGATACGCAAACAACATGTGCGACCACACCTGCAGGTCCGACCTGCTGTTACCTGGTTTCAGGTGACAGTTATATTCTTGTAGGTTAAAGGCTTCATCTGTTGTCAACTCTGAATCATAGTAAAGAGTCGGTCATATAAACTGGTTTGATTCCTCCGCTCTGTGTTCACTGGGTGTCTTTTTTCTTCAGGGGTCATTTGGAGCTTTGCCTCCTCATGCTGGTCTGCTCAATGAAGCCACCAAACTGAACAAGGACGTGCAGGATCTGAGGACGAAGGCAGTGGAAGCAGCTGGAGATGTGTCCTCAGAGCTGGACGCTGGCAGGAGGCTGGAGACTGACGCCCAGGAGGTAAAGTGTCCCCGCAGAGAGAACCTGTCAGGGATAATGAGTGACCAGCTGCTGGACACACAGTAAACGATGTCAATGTTTCCTTTGCAGGCTGCTGACGGAGCGGCTGCTGCTTTCAGGAATGCCAGAGAGACCAGAGACGCTGTGGGGAAGACACTGCGAGACATCAACTCTATGCTGGCTAACATGAGTGAGTTCAGCTGGAACACATTGTTTCTGTTTTTAAAGCTCCAGTGTGTCGGATTAAAGGGAACATCATATAATCAGTGTTTTCTTTAGTGTTTAATCAGCTGATTATAAGAAGCGTTGTGTTCTCGTTACCTCAGAATGAGACGTTTATATCTGCACAGGGAGCAGGGCCTCGTCTACAGAGATCACCGTGTTGCACCACCATGTTTCTACAGTAGCCCAGAACGGACAAACCAAACACTGACTCTAGATAGAAACATTCATGTTTTCATGTCGGCCACTGTTGCCAGCAGCCCCTCTGTGACGAGCATTTTTAACGTAAAACGTCTTCATTCAGAGTGTGTGTGTTTCTGAGAGGAGTTTCAGCTGGTTGTAATCTGTAATCTTAATCTGACACACTGCTCTGAAACAATCCAACCTGCTATCCGTGGGTCCTTGGAAAGTTTTATTTGCTGATTATGATGACCAAACAACATGTTGTTGGATTAATGCGACAACAGAAATGACCCCAACACACTCCCAAAGGTCCAGACGATCTCAATCCAGTGAAATATTTCATCCAGTCACATTATTACATCCACTGACTGCATCATTTCAAACGTCCATACGTCTCCTCTCCTGTTGCATCAACATATTGCTGATAGCTGTGCATCAAAATGGCCGCCGATCCCTGACCTTCTGATTGACACCTCTCTTGAGCCAATAGGAGCTTCCATGTCCTCTCCACGGCCTACAACAGCCAACGAGAGCCTTGGTTGAAAGGAAGGGCCCGCCTCCCTTCTCAGGGTGCAGAGCCAATCAACAGCCAGCAAGTGGCCCAGTGCCTTATGGGTCCTGTAGTAACGCTTACATGACGTCACAGGAAATGGATTTATTGTGTCAGTCCGTGACCATAAGTGTTTGGTGGAAGCGGGGCTTTAGAAAATCATGTAAAATGTTTATTTTCTGTGATATTGTTATTAAAATATTATTATTGTTGTTATTGTTATTATTGATATTGTTACCAACAGAAGCCACTGTGTTGTGAACAGACGCATAATACAGCCCCATCGTTATTAGGCTCTCAGCAGCACAGCTGAGACGGCGGTGTGTTCACAGTCTGAGTTACAAACTGTGAAATACATCACTGGAAAGTTAATAAAGAAAGATTTTATTAAAAGATTTAATTCTGCAGCTGTCGCTCATGATTACCATGTCTGTTAGCAGTGTTAGCGAGGCAGCTATCCAGCTGCAGCGCGTCAGTGCAGTCAGTGATGCAGCACAATGAACTGCGGCCTTTTATTTAGAGTCTTCGAGTTTTGGGTGAATTTAGGTGAATTTTACAGGAATATTAAGACGTTCAGAAACATGTTGATTTAACGTCGGTGTCCTTCCTCTCTCCTCCTCCTCCTCCTCAGACAAGCCAGTGGCTGTGGATGAAAACAAGCTGAAGCAGCTGGAGGACTCTCTGGCCAGTGCTCAAAGAGAAGTGGAGGGGAATCTGCGGCCTCGGCTCACTGACATGGAGAAGCGTGAGGACGCTCAGCGACGACGACTCAACGGCATCAACCTGGACATCGACACAATCCTGCGAGACATCACTAACCTGGAAGACATCCTGAAGGCCGTCCCTGACGGCTGCTACAACAGTCCCCCCATCGAGGAGGCCTGAGGACATGATCCACAACACACACCTGTCGACGGGAACCCACCTGCTCTCATCAAGCAAATCATTTTGATCTGCTGGTGCCGATTAATCACCACAATAATATATCATTATAAGAAAAATATCATAAATTTGTACTTTAAGAACTTTATATGTTTTACAGCATCTCTTGATAACAAAGTATTAATACGAAGATGAGTCGCTTCAGTCTCTTTAAAACACAGTTTCACTTTACTGTGTGAAAATACTCACCGGTTCCAACTGCTCCTGAAATGTAACACTAGATCCTACGTTTCCCATAATGCAACGTTCATCAGAAGTCCTTTTTCTGAGTCATTCCTCACTAACTGTCCTGTCTTGTTACATTTCTAATTCTGATGTTTTTTAATCGGAGAAAAGTTCACTAAGAGTCATTAAAGGGACAGTTCGGCTGTTTTGAGGCAGGCTGGAGTCTGACAGAAGCTCATCGATGTACTCAGCAACAAAATCTATTTTAGCCACCTAAAAACATCTATATCAGTTTAAGTGTATGATATATGGAAAGGTTGTCTGTCTCTATGTGTCAGCCCTGTGATAGTCTGGTGACCTGTCCAGGGTGAACCCTGCCTCTCTCACAGTGTCAGCTGGGATAGGCTCCAGCCCCGTGGCGACTGACATCTACTGTTTGTAATACACTGACCATAGATAAGTACCCCATACATCTCCACTTCAAAAGTCCAAACTGTCCCTTTAAGAACAAATTTTGGATTTGTAAATAAATCTGAATCTTTCTTTTTCTCCAAAGGACGAACCAGATGACACGTTTGTGATATATGTTTGTATCTCGAAGGGTCAGAAGGTAAATCTGAGGGGTCAGAAGATGATTGACAGCGGTCACGTGACCAACAAGTCACTGTCATGCTGCGTTCAGGTCATGTGGGAGTCACCGTAAAAATCATGACTCGTAAATCAGGTTCATGTCAAGCTGCTGAAAGCCGGAAAACCCGAACAAATATGAACCTGAATGCAGCACGACGGCTCACTGATGCTTTTTTAAAATTACAGTAAACAACAGAAAGATTTGGAAAAACCAGATTTGGTGTTTTTTTAGGAGTCGACTCTGCTGCAGATCATCAAACATATTAACATCAGAAAAACTGAAACTTTACTGAATGTTTTTAACCTGCTGTTTTGCATTATTGCACACAACAACTACTGATAACCTTCTTTTTTATTGAACATCATAAATAATGTTGTTGAGTATAAAATATTTAGAACCTATATCTACCTTTAGACACTGTGTATATTTTTATTTTATATCGTTTGTGATGTTTGTGAGTGTGTGAATGTATTTATAAGTGTACATACATGACATCAGGTTTTTAAATTCAGTGTTTTTATGTGTTCTGTCGTCATTAAAGTGTCTCAGCAGCAGCAGAAATGTTTCTATGTTCTGTCACTGCTTTAAATAAAATCTGCTGCACAGTCTTCGGTTTCAATTGTCTCGTTATTCATCACCTTCATATTTATGTGTTTGATATTTTATATGAAGCTTGTACTGAGGATATGGAAGCCAGAGATGGTCTTCTGCTGCTGTAGCCCATCTGCTTCAAGGTTGGACAAGGTGTTGTTGCTTCAGAGATGGTCTTCTGCACACCTTGGTTGGAACCAGTGCTTATTTGACTTCCTGTTGCCTTTCTATCATCTTGAACCAGTCTGGCCATTCTCCTCTGACCTCTGGCATCAACAAGGCATTTTGGCTCACTGCATATTTTCTCTTTCTGGGACCATCCTCTGTAAACCCTAGAGATGGTTGTGCTGAAAATCCCAGTAAATACTCAGAGCAGCCCGTCTGGCACCAACAACCATGTTAACCACGTTCAAAGTCACTTCAATCACCTTTCTTCATCATTCTGATGCTGCGTTTGAACTTCAGCAGCTCGTCTTCACCATGTCTACATGACTGAATGTTAATGAGCTGCTGACACCTGATTGGCTGATTAGCTATGTGTGTTAATAAGCAGTTGAACAGGTGTACCTAATAAAGTGGCCAGCGAGTGTATACCTACCTATCAGCTATTTCATCAGACTCTACTAGCCTGGAAATCCAGACTCAAGGGGCGGCACTAACTGAGGCATATTAAATGCCGCCGCACGCAATTGGATAGCACGATGGCCAATCAGAGCAAAAAACAAGGTGATGTATTCATTGCACTAAGCCCCATTTGTTAACATATATTATGCTTTTGCCGTATCCCGTTGGCAAAACGGCAAAAACGTCCTTCCTGGAAGCGAAGGCTTCTGGAGCAGGCTTCTGTTCCTCTCTCAAGGAAAAAGATACGTGTAGTTGGCTTAGCGTTTCTTCCAAAGCTAAATTGAATGGACGCGGTCCTTCGGCAGCTGCCATCTTGGCCGTTTACTTTTAGACTCCCACGGCGCAACGCTGTCGTCATCACGTTATGCCCACCCAGAGCCCGCTCGTCTGGGCCAGATTCCCGTGCAGTGCAAATTGTAATTTGTTAGGGGCGGGGCATCTGGATTTCCAGGTTACGACTCTACACCAGTCGACCACACTATCATACTGTAGATAAGACATTATATTTGAATGTCTTTTATGTTTTATGTTGTGTGTGTGTGTGTGTGTGTATATATATATATATATGTATACAGTATATATAAACGAAATTAAATTTCTGTCCTGATCTGTAAACACACACACACACACACACACACACACACACACACACTAAGAACAACACTTGAGTTTTAAGAGTGCATCACAGTTTACAATCAAAAGAAGTTCGAGCAACAGAAGGCAGATTAATACAGAGAAAACAAGATTCAGTTTCAGCTACATGGTTAAAGAAAAGTGATCCACACACACACACACACACACACACACACACACACACACACACACACACACACACACACACACACAGGAAACATGAATAAATGTACAAATCATTGCAAACTTAATGTCACGTTGACGAGGCGTCGATCATTTACAGAGTGAATAGAAAATGGACAGACGTGGGCGATGATGGTCCCCACCGTATATTATATTTATATATTTATATATATTTACTTTTTGTGATGTTTCTTTTTTTTTTTTTTTTGCAAACACGTTCACGACAAATCAGATTCTACCAAGTGATGAACATTCATGCCAGAACCGAACATGTCTAAGCATGCAGTCTAACGAGAGCTAACAGGAGCACATGGAGAAGAACAAAAACAACCCGAAACACTCCGACAACAACACTGCTGCTTTTAGAAAAGTTCATCATCATCATCATCATCATTATCATCATCATCATCATCATCGTCATGTCCAATGATCTCAGGATGTCCTGAGAGTTTAAATCTTCTAAAGTGTGTCTGTGTTCAGTTTACCGGTTGGGTTGAGCCTGAAGCATCGGTACTGTTGCTATGGTTACCTGCAGGTTAATATACCTTCAGCTCGGAGGTTAAACTGTTGACCTGAACTATGATTGGTGTGTAACTATGTACAGTTTGAGCTACAGCTGCAGCAGGACTGAGACTGAGATGGTCGCTGAGCGTTGGTTAGATTTACCTCAGACGTGGACAGACGACAGCAGCGGGCCTCGTGCAAGAACACGTATATGTTCTTATTCTGAACAGATGTTACTGTGTCTTCAGAAAGGAGAAAGAATTCACCAAGAGCGGCGCGGACTGATGCAACGGTGCATCCGAACAAGATCAAAATGTTTTAACTCTCAACATACAGCTGGTACGTTAATTTATCTCATAAAGGAACCAAACAACTTCAGTGTCAGTGCTTCGATGATGAAGTCGCCCCACAAACTGTTCACTGACAAAGATACGATTTGAAACAAAGAGTCGTTGTTGGGTTTAATAGATTAGATTGGACGCCGAAATCTGAACAACTGAAATCTCCTCACATTTCGTTTCATTCGAGAGGCAAAAGATAATTTGATAATCTAAATAGTTGCTGATTTTCGCTGCACTTTGCCAGACAGTTTGTTTCCACGCCAACACAAACTGCCCGCTCTTCAAATTTCTGCAAACGACTCAAAGCAAAAATTCACTTTGACGGATTGTGGCGTGCAGAGTAGGTCAGCCCAGTCATCAGAAGAAAATGTTGGAATTGTACGTTTCGGCAAACCACGTAGCATATCAGCTGACTTTGTCACGAGGAGGTTTCTGCTCGTTACATGCACACAGTCGTTTTCAAAACAAACTTACAATGTAGGTTTACTTCCTCAAGTTTAGGCAACAAAAGTCAAGGTATCCTCGTACAGTGGTTCATATGAAGCCCTACGAATTAGCGACCCACATATGACGTTACCTCAACGTAAAGTTAGGTAATTAAGGTAGTTATGGAGGTTAGGTTTGGGCAAGTTACTGTGAACAGGCTCAGGAAAAGAAACACGATGAGGACGTACTTTCAGATGCCTCAAAGTTCAAACTGTTCCAAACACCAGTCTCCTGGGGAAAGTCCTGTGTTTTGTGACCCATCTACCGCTAACACCTGCCTAATGACTGGACCGCTTCCTTCTTTTTTCAGTGCAATGGTCACGTGATTGCAGCTTGGTGCACAGGAGAACGTGCAAACCAAACCAAGTGGTCTCAGTCTGAAGTCGCCAAAAATCGGGCTTGCTCAGTGACTTCCGGCATCAGACACCGACAATTACAGCCATCCTTGTATGTCAGCATGATACGTAGCTTGTCGCCATTGTTGTTTAATAGTCCCAGCAGCCTCTGGGAAATGTGGCGGCACAACAATGAAACCTAAAGCAACAGAAGTCTGAGTAGGGTGGGCGGGGGCTGGGTGGTGGATGGATCCAGAAGACACCAACTTTCAACTAGGAGGCCGGTGTTCACTTCCCGTAAGATTGTAAAGCCAAACCCTGCTCTTGTTTCTGAACCCAACCACGTGTGTGTTGTTGAGGGAAAAAAGGTCAATTGGTGGTGTCATACCAGCGTAGTGCTTTTGAGACTGTATGTTAAATTTCCTGTGAAAACAGAAGTGTATTTTGAAAACAGACAATGCATGTAACAGGCTGAAGTTGACACGGCGTCCCAGAACGTCAACAACCAACACACCCAGGGTACCTTGGACGTCACATGTGGACGTGGAAAGTCCATGACCAAACGTGGACATGTGACGAGGTCACAGTGAGGATGATGTTGTACAAAAACATCATGTTTGGCGTAAAATAAACACGTTTGTTATTAACATGTTATGACGTCACGACATCGGTGTAACTTTCTTACTCTTTATAATTTAGTTGTTGCTGTGCGCATCAACAAATGTCACCACACTGCGCTCGTCATGCGGCTGAGGGCGCCTGTGTGCTTTGGTGTCTGCACGGTGGGCCATTGACCGAGTGTCGGTATTTGACAAGTCGCATTTAAAAACCTTTGCCTAATACAAAGATTCGTATGATAGCCAACGAATTTGCATCACTGACCTTACGTACTTTACGCAGAGTTACAGAGGTCAGGTTTAGGAAGGGAAACATGGTACAGATGCACCTTAAAATTTCCGCGGTTACAAACACAGCTCTTCTCAAGGGAAAGTCCTGCGTTTTCTGAACCTTCCACCGCCCCACCCCTCCGACCTTTCAGAACCACGTTCTTCTTCGTCTTTTCTCACGTCAGCGCGTTGGTCATGTGATCACAACCTTCCCAAATACATCGATTATACATGAATTCCTGGCTTTGATTATGTAGGATATGCATGAAATTTGGTGCAAAGTCAGCTGGAGCTAAATGAAGCTAACGGCTCAATTAGCAAGTTAGTTGTGAGCAACAGTCGCCATGTCAGCTCAGAACTTCTATGGATGCTGTCATACAAGATGTGCTGACATGCAACACATGACAGGCTGTTTTATGTTACATTTTAATTGTAGCTCTAGTTTGGTAAAATTAAACTTTAATTTAGATGAAAAAACTAAGAATAAATTTGAGGAACAGGGGAAGTTTTCTAATGACTCTATCTGTATAGGTTCTTGCATGAGGCCCAGTAACCCTCTCTCCTTTTAGCTAAATGCCCCCCTGATACAGAAGAAGAGATTTTTTCCCACCTGCCCCTGGTACACTGAGCATGCCTGGCGGTGTGTCATGCACCCCCGAACTTTAATAAAGACAGAAAACAAACAGAGAGAAAAACACTCTGCAGTGAAAATACATCAATGACACCTCTGCAGCCCTTAGAGATGATCTCCACACCTCCTCTCCAACACCGCCATGTCATCCCAAAATGCCCCCCGCCCTTCACCCCATCCCAGCCCACCTTGACCCCCTCCCTGATGGTAAAGTCACATGACACAGACAGAAGGAGGGACACTAATGCTCCAGTCAGAAAGCTCAAAGAAGAGTATATGTTTGACACACAAGACAGAGGAGGAAGTTGTTGGGGGTTTTTTGGGAGGAGGATGATGGTGGTGGTTGAAGGTAGCCCCCCCCCCCTCCACTCTGCCTGTTGTCATGCGGGCAGGTGGTCGATTATCCGGAGGCGTTGATGTACAGCTGACTCTGCAGGATGTAGTCGATGACGGGCTGACACAGGTAGTCCACAACATGGCCGTCACCGTGCTGCAGGGCCAGTCTGGTGACAGAAGGAGGGGACAAATACTCTTCATCACTGTCCTGTAACAAACATGTATCTCCAAAACTTCAACCTTTCTTAAGACATGAAATACAACCGTGTTTTCAGCCAATCCAGTGGGTTCAGGGTGGGCGGGGCTTAGCTGGAGGCAAACAGTTCTCCACAGACATTAGCTAGCGCTAGCTAACAAGTCGTGTTGTCTTGTTTTAGACGATGGAGGAAGATGATGTGAGTGGTGCGTTCAGAAACACTCATTGTGAGTGTGGGAGCGACTCTGACACAAACTGGAGCGTTGATAAATGTGGAGCGCTGTCTGAATGTAGCGTTGGGTTATCCAGAGCAGCGCACTCTCAGAGTGGCAGAGCGCACTCTGGACACTCTGTCTGTGGAGACGGAGCAGCAGAGCGCCGAGCGGAGTGAACGTGTGATTAACTTAACCGTTGGTTCATTCATGTAGAAATATAAGGCTGCGTTTCTTCCACCAACAGGGCTCTCATTTTAGTGTAGAGCGTCAGACTGAATTTACCAACGCACCATGTCAGGTCACTCACTCTCCGGGACCGCCAGTGTTACTTGAATAAGTAAACACTGAGCAACGGGACCAGACTGGCCGACCCGTATGCTCTCACTCAGTGGATCATTATATTACTTAATGAATAACATTTTTTGAGTAATGAGGACAAACACTTTGTGAGCTCAAACACACCTGAGGAGTAAACACAGCCGCGTGCGCTCTGTCTACGACCTAAAAGCATCACAGACCATTCAGACAAACAGGAGCTGTGGATCTGACAGTAACGTCAAAGTTTAATCCCCACCTGCTCTTGGTTGAGCTGACGATGGACATCGGGTGGCTCATCCCATCTTTCACCACAATGATGTTGTCCT
Source organism: Epinephelus awoara (assembly GCA_035609425.1). Classification (NCBI taxonomy): domain Eukaryota; kingdom Metazoa; phylum Chordata; class Actinopteri; order Perciformes; family Serranidae; genus Epinephelus; species Epinephelus awoara. The sequence goes on along the minus strand of CM069306.1, from coordinate 1,626,249 downwards.
GAAAACAAGACCAGCACACAGATTTCAGACGAGACGATAAAAGAGGACAAACAGGGTAAAAAATAATGTCAGATGGAACCAGAGTTAAACGGCAATATTGACCTTGAACTTGCGGAGGATGGAGGAGTGATTCATGATCCTCTCTGTGTCGGCTCCATCACGAGGAACCACCACGATCCCAAAATCCCCCACAATCACCTCCATCTGCAACCACAGAGACACGATGTTCTGTTGCTCTTCAGGGGGAAGATACAGTCAGAAGGTGATAACTGTGGCTTTATGGGTCCCAGTCACACCAGTACGACACATGTTGGACCAAATCAGTCCATCTCATGGACTCACCATGATGAGGTGATTTAGTCTTTCAGAGGAAGTAAATTTCTGTGGTGAACTTTGACAGAATCACTGTTGATGAATTAAAAACCATTAGGAGCTGAAAGTCCAGTTCAGACCAAAGATTCACGACGAGATGAAACCGTTTTAGAACGTCACAGAGAAAAGTGTCAGCGGTGTGAACTGGCCGGTCTGAGCTGGACTCAAGCCGGCTGATGATGTCACCTGACACTCAGCTGGTCAAATGGCCGGCAGCTGGTTTTAAAGCACGTCACCTGTTTCAACAGCCAATCAGCTTGTAGTGAAGTCTGCTGGTCAAGTCACAATGACCACAGACGGCGTGTTGGCTTGCTGCAGCAGGTGCTCCGTCCCCACAGAGCCTCTGTTTCTGTCCTCACGGTGTGCTGGTGTCAGACGGTGGGTCGCTGCTGCTGCTGCTGGCTGTATGTGCTTATGCCCCGCCCACACACACATTCTCACTGACTGATGAATTGGCGCTGGTTATTTATATTATTGTGGCGTATTGATTATGAATACAGTCCATCTGATGCTGGTTTTGTTTCATCACTGTAGCCTGTATCTCACTATCACTATCCTCATTCAGATATTAAGAAGCTACAAATTATATTCAGCCACAAAATAAGTCTGAAAAGCTGCAAATCAGAACGAAGCACAGAGAGTTGTTGACTAGAGATGATACGCCGTCTCATGGTGGTCACTTCCTGTCAACGTTACAGATCAGAAGCACAGAGAGTTGTTGACTAGAGATGATACACCGTCTCATGGTGGTCACTTCCTGTCAACGTTACAGATCAGAAGCACAGAGAGTTGTTGACTAGAGATGATGCACCGTCTCATGGTGGTCACTTCCTGTCAACGTTACAGATCAGAAGCACAGAGAGTTGTTGACTAGAGATGATGCACCGTCTCATGGTGGTCACTTCCTGTCAACGTTACAGATCAGAAGCACAGAGAGTTGTTGACTAGAGATGATACACCGTCTCATGGTGGTCACTTCCTGTCAACGTTACAGATCAGAAGCACAGAGAGTTGTTGACTAGAGATGATGCACCGTCTCATGGTGGTCACTTCCTGTCAACGTTACAGATCAGAAGCACAGAGAGTTGTTGACTAGAGATGATACACCGTCTCATGGTGGTCACTTCCTGTCAACGTTACAGATCAGAAGCACAGAGAGTTGTTGACTAGAGATGATACACCGTCTCATGGTGGTCACTTCCTGTCAACGTTACAGATCAGAAGCACAGAGAGTTGTTGACTAGAGATGATACACCGTCTCATGGTGGTCACTTCCTGTCAACGTTACAGATCAGAAGCACAGAGAGTTGTTGACTAGAGATGATACACCGTCTCATGGTGGTCACTTCCTGTCAACGTTACAGATCAGAAGCACAGAGAGTTGTTGACTAGAGATGATGCACCGTCTCATGGTGGTCACTTCCTGTCAAGGTTACAGATCAGAAGCACAGAGAGTTGTTGACTAGAGATGATACGCCGTCTCATGGTGGTCACTTCCTGTCAACGTTACAGATCAGAAGCACAGAGAGTTGTTGACTAGAGATGATACGCCGTCTCATGGTGGTCACTTCCTGTCAACGTTACAGATCAGAAGCACAGAGAGTTGTTGACTAGAGATGATACACCGTCTCATGGTGGTCACTTCCTGTCAACGTTACAGATCAGAAGCACAGAGAGTTGTTGACTAGAGATGATACACCGTCTCATGGTGGTCACTTCCTGTCAACGTTACAGATCAGAAGCACAGAGAGTTGTTGACTAGAGATGATACACCGTCTCATGGTGGTCACTTCCTGTCAACGCTACAGATCAGAAGCACAGAGAGTTGTTGACTAGAGATGATACACCGTCTCATGGTGGTCACTTCCTGTCAACGTTACAGATCAGAAGCACAGAGAGTTGTTGACTAGAGATGATGCACCGTCTCATGGTGGTCACTTCCTGTGAACCAACAGGTTTTTACAACGTTGCAGAACAGAGCGTTGTCATTAGTTGTTTGTTGTCTTTGGTCTGAACTGACTTTAACAGGAGCAAACTGAAGGCAATCACACGCTGGAACAAATGTGTTCCGTTTAATGAACAATTTGACTGATTTGCTGCCTTTTATTTAGCCAGTGAAGTCAGTGAAAAGTGTTTCTACATGATAGAAATTCGACAAAGTTTTGTGACTTGCAGGAAGTTTACAGGAGATTCCATTCCACCTTAAAGTTAATTCAGACTGCAGTTATTCACTTCTCAAACTACAAATGTGACAACTGGAGTGTTTTGCATTCTGCACTTAAACAGCCAACATACCGGCTGTACAAACAGGAGACATGGCCAGCGTTAACGTAGAGTCAAAGTGGAGTCATAAAACCACGGGTTCAGCTCAGATGTTTCACTCCGGTCAAAACGTTTTCAACTCTGGTGGACACATCTGGCCTCAATTTGTGCCAAAATGAGTTTGCAATAACTGTAAAACTTCAATTAAAAGCTAGTTACACATTTTGACGAATAAAGGCCTGTCTCAATTAGACGCCCAGGTGTCTCACTTACTAACATTGCGTACGCACAAAACGAGGCCTGAAAGAGGTGTACGCCACTTCCCATGCAAAAGTTGTGATCTATAAAAACAGCCTTGATGGGAGAAACTCTGACCCATGCTTACAAACGTTTTGGAGACATGAAAACTGCGACGCAGATGTTGAGGTGGAGCCTGACTGTAGAAATTATTGAATATTATTTGGCGCATGCCATTGTTGGTACGTGAATTCTGGTGTGGATCCTACGCACTGTTTTGTGAATAAGATGCCTGGTCTGGTTGTCAAGAAGTTGTTGTTTTTTTTAATAGAAATTCTTCGGGCGGATAAAAGCAGGTTGTTAATTGATATATTATCTAATGCCAAATATTTAAACAAGCAATATTCATACATGTTTAAATAAACAATTTGATTGTATTTTCTGATCTTTGCTCGGAGGTGATGTTCTGATCCTACAGAGGAATTTCGGGTGAGTCAAGGTCATTTGTAACTGGTCAGTATTGGTTAGCATTTCACATGTATAGCACAGGCCTGTGGTGTGTTATCATTAGCTTAAAACTACATTTGAATTCAGAATTCCCTTCGAATTAGAGATTATTATGCGAGTTATAACTCATATATAACTCAAAAATCTTGAATGTCCTCACCGTTTCTTGCTAACAGCTAGCATTCATATTAGCATGATGTTAGCAGTGTGAGAGAAGAATAACGCTGCATGCTAACACTTTCTTTTTGCAGGTGTTTCCTTTGACAACCACATCGAAATGACCTGTCGGGGTATTACGATGGAGCTCAGAGGAAAGAGCTAAGGGGCGGGGCTACATTATGAATAAGGGCGGGGCTGCATTATGGGTGGGGGAGGGGCTACAGTGTGCTTACATCACTGTCCTTCCACAGACCAGGGATGCAGAAGGACTCCAGGAGATCACTGCCACACAGGAGCAAGATGCGTAACTCTACAGACAACAAACAGGCAGGAGGAAAGAGACACGTCCTCAGTAAACAACATGTTTACTCAGTAAACAACATGTTTACTGGATACAAACAAACCAGCAGGAGTTCAGACACAGCAGGAAGGAAAACCAGAGGACACGACACAGGAGTCCGTTCAGGTTTCAGATACTGAAGAGACGACTCACCGATCTCCTCGTATCTCATTGCGGTGCCCAGGTTAGCATTTTCATCTGAAACAGTGAAACAGAACACAAATGTCACTCAGTATACGATATATGTACGGGGTCTCAAGTGTGCCGCTAAAAAATTATATACTTTATTAACTTTTAATTATGATCAACTGATAGATAATGAAGATAATGGCAAAGTGTCTCTGGTAGTTGTGAACCCACAGAGAATCATCACCAAACTGCAAACACCAAAACTTGGCCTCTTTTAGCTTCTAGTTTTGCTTTTGTGGCATATTTCCTGTTTGGCTCAGTCTCCGTTGTTTTCACAATAAAAGCTCTGATAAAACCACTGTACTATACCAGGTACACTGGAAATTACCTGTACCTGCTCAGGAGCAGACAGACACAGTTCAACACTAGCTGGTGAACATAGTGAAGCATTAAGTGTCTAAAGAGACAAATATTTCCTTCAGGAATTGGTTGAGACCAAAACCACAAAGACTCCAAATGAATCATCATATTAATCTGCTGGATACGGAAATAAGAATCTGTTGAACATGTTAGCTACAGCTACCTTTTGGGGTAACAACATGTCAGATGTTTAAAGCTTGTTGTGTTGCCCCAAAGTGAAATAAATGAATAAATAAAAGAATATTGCAGCTTTAACGACATGATAAATACAGAGGACCAAGAATAGAACCCTGAGGAACTCCAATTATTCACTGACACTGTTGATTTATGTTAAGTTATGCAAGTCTGGTGATTTTGGAAGTTGGCAGCTGTGTGCCCACATGAAGTGTTGTTTTTACTACCAAATGGCAAAAAAATACCAGTGAGTGTAGCGTTATGGGTTGATGACAGTCTAACTCTGAGCAGCAGCTGCTCACTTGTTAAGATGTCTCCATAAACTCTGGTTGACTGGCTGGTGCTTGCTGTTTATTTAACCCTTTCTGAACATGTACTTTTCTCTACGGTCTCCGTCGTGTTTACTTACCGACGAAGGTGAAGCGTTCGATGTGAGGGCGGACGCAGCAGATCTTCCCCAAACTCTCACTGATCTTCCCCCACAGTTTGACTGTGCAAAGAAAAGAAGAGGAGGGGCGAGAGAAGTTTAGACTCCAAAACAGATCACATTCATTAACAAACAATCATCTGATGTTACGTGTAAAAGACAACAGCTTCACTGAGTGGGAGTATATTAAAGTGTGAACCCAGAGGGAATAAAATCCCTGACTGGATCCTTTAACTTGAGCCCTCACTGGTGGATGAATGAGTGATGAATATGGAGGAAGATGACTCACTGGCTGTGGGCTTGTGATTCATGTTGTTGTGGTTCTGGTAGATGGGAGGAGCCTGGTTCTGTGGCTGGCCAATCACGGGAGTTGTTGATGGTGTGTTGACGTTGGACAGAATGCAGCCGGTGACTCTCTGAGGAATTAAAAATGAATGATCAACAAACGGCCTCCAAATACAGCAACACTCGAAGGGAGATGGAACAAACTGTCAATCCTCCCCATGTTCAGACAGAGATGGAGAATATAGGGAATATGATTAAGGTTTCCATGGTAACTGCTGCATGAAGGCATCACTGATAGTGTCAGGCTCAAATGGTGTGAGACCAAGGGCCCTATCATGGTGATCCACATCACTGTGCTGATCTGATTTGTGTGTTATATGATATGATTTTTTAAAAAAAATAGAATTGTAGTATTGCAGTTGTATGACTCCGCCCACCAGCCCACTCTGTGGTTGTATGACTCCGCCCACCAGCCCACCCTGTGGTTGTATGACTCCGCCCACCAGCCATTAGCTGCCAACTAATTTTCTGCCAATCAATTGATTGATTAATCGACAAATCATTTTATCTGTACTTGTTTTAACTCTTGGATATTTTAATTTATGACGAAGCATCATACTTTATAAACTCTTCTTCTGTTTTTTTTTTAATGTAAAAATCTTAATGTGTAAAGTGCCTACAGCGTTCAGATAAATGTCTTGCAGTGATAAGAACAATATTTCTCTATGAGGCGTCGTGGAGTAGAGGTATTAAGTTTCCAGAATAGAATAGACACAAGTAAAGTACAAGTACCTCAAATTCATACTTTAGTACAGCACTTGAGCAAATGTACTTTGTTACATTCCACCACCGATGAAACGTTCATATCAGTCTCGTATTTCTGCTACAATGTGGAAAAACATGTCGTCACCTTCATCAGGTCGCGGTGATGCTCCAGCACGCTGCAGGTCGTCTGCCAGGTGTCCTGGTAACACTCCCAGGGGTCCACCCTGCACCACACACACACAGATTTACACACTCGGGATTCAATTCACACGTCAGAGGTCAAAGACTGTTTTTCTTTAAATGTGTATTTACATTGAAAAAAGGAATATGAACAACATTTTCACACTCACAAGAATAACAATTGTTTGGAGACGTTTTTGAGACTAATTGGTAATTGGTTACCCAGCAGCTGTTATGCTGAATTCATGAAGAAAACATTTCTCTCATCCCTTCACAGTAAACGAAAAATCCCAAAAACAGAGAACATTCTTGATGAATTGAAGTAACCAAGGTCCGCATCTAACAACAGCAAAACTGCGCTGCTCAAATAAATGAAGGTAGCATTCATGGTCACAGTCTGACAGGAAGTCAGGTAAACTTCAGGGATATCAGTCCAGTGATTGTGAATCAGTTTCAGCTGCTCTGGTACAAATCAAAGTGATAACAGGAACAATGGAGAGACAAATAGGAAATGGTTTTACATGTGGCGTCCACAGACAGTTGCTCTCTCCTTATCCTTCCTGACTGAGTCCAGTTTTGTCACTACTGGTAGCATGAGGCCATGGAGGAGACACCAGGAGAGCTGCCGTTACACCAGGAGAGCTGGACAGGGCCGTAGAAGGGCATCAACCCAGCAGCAGGACCACTATCTGCTCCTTTGTGTGAGGAGGAACAGGAGGAGCACTGAGCCCTACAACATGACCTCCAGCAGGCTACTGGTGTGCATGTTTCTGACTGTCAGAAACAGACTCCATGAGGGTGGCATGAGGGCCCCACGTCCTCTAGTGGGACCTGTGCTCACAGCCCAGCACCGTGCAGCTCCATCATTCACCAGAGAACACCAGAACTGGCAGGTCCACCAATCCAAGTCTCATTTATGCAGTCGGATGATCTGTTCTGACACAGACACTTGAATTTTATGAAAACATTACAGGTTAAAAACTTCTGCTTGTAAGTAGCACACCCTGAGCTGCCTGGGCACATGTGTGTTTAACCTCTGCTCAAGCAGAGTGTGTACACATGTATCTAAAGCACTGATCATCCAACAGGAAACATGAGACTTGGATTATTCTGCACAAGTTGTGTGAGAGTTTGTGAACGATATAGTTTTTCTGTTGTTATGAGTAGACTCTGTTTACTCCTATTTTGGATTCTTCGTTCACCGTGGACGCGTGAGAGGAAAACAAAGTTGTTGTTTTTTACCAGTTCAGCCTAACAAGTGGTGACTACTTGATATACAAATGGACATTTTGCAGGTGAAGTATTCTTTAGGCTCCGATCACACAGAAAGTGTTTTTGCAGCTGGAGGCGTTTTTTTCTAATAGTTTTTAATGAGAATGAAACTTTTTGCTCGCTGTTTTTGTGTTTCTATGCGCCTCGCGTTTCTGCACTCTAGACGCCTGGCGTTTTTGCCGGAGCGCTCTGAAAACTCAGAGCCGAAAAAGCGCCCCACATCATTTCTGCATTTTGATTTGAGAAACAATGGAGGAGAAACTGGTGGTAGTGGCTGCTGGATACCCAGAGCTATACGACTTTACAAAGCACAGTTAGCACCATGTCAATAGAAAACAGCAGATAAGTGCAGTACTGTAAACGTCCATGATGGAGGAGAAGCTCCTGGACCAACTGGTGGTTCTCCCCATGATCCAGCCTCTTTGTTAGGGTCTCATGTACCCACACAGATCTCTGTTTATCTGCTGACAGCCTCTCACCCTCAACCAGAGCTACAGACAGCACCCTCTGCCTCAACATGGCAGCAGCTACACACTGAGTACTGCAGGATACATACAATAAATAAAAACAGTAGATTGATCACACAGGAAGGTTAGAGTGAGGAGGTGACGGGCTGGTTGCCTGGCAACAATCAAAAAGTGCAGCAAAGGTTTTTTTTCACTTGTGGCATTCAGTTTTTCAAAGAAAAAGGCGCTGCCATGCGCCTCGCTTTTTACAACCTGCAAAACATTTTGTGTGATCGAAGCCTGAAGGAGCTTTTGCTCCAAGAAACAATGTGGTTTCAGACTATGAACTGAACATCCCATAATATCAGGAAACATCCTATGATGATAACATGCAAGGTGAAGAGTCTGTGAAATGTCTCACCTGATCCAATCAGAGGACTGAACAGCCAGCTGACACATGGTGAGACGATGTCTGCTGGGAACTAAACCCTGCGCGCACACACACACACACACACACACACACAGGGTTAGGACGCTGCAGCCATGATGTGATGTCACATTCAGAGTGAGGTCAGCTGTCAGGTGGTGGATTTTATTTTTCATCATCCAGATCAAATCAGTGCATCTGCGTCTGATTAACGAAAGAACCACAAACGACTTTCTACGATCGTCAGAGACAGTCGTTTTCTTCACCATCTGATATTTACAGTCACAATGTCATCGTCATTTCTTGTCACAGTTCGTCTCTGTGTTCCTCCTAGACTCCCCTTCACTCTGCCATTTTCCATCCATCCACCAGACGCTGTCACACGTTCCCTCCTTTCCCATCACCTGATGGCCCTGCCCACATCCGCACTTGTTTCTACTTCCCTCATCAGCCTCTCAAGTCATGAAACATCCGGCTCCGTCCATTCCCTGACACTTTGTCCGCTGTTCCTCTGTCTCTGTGTGTTTTTGCTTGTGACCCTCTGTCACCTCACCTGTGGTGTGTTTACCTGCCTGAGAGCCCAGGTGCACCTTCACCGTGGCAATAAGTCATTGAGCTCTTCTTCTCTGCCTGCAGTGTCTGCGTTTCCATTCAGATATAATAATAATAATATCGTTTATAACATTCAGGTGAATCAGTTATTACAGATAAACAAAGTATTCTAACTAGAAAAGCATTCGGAGAGCGCAGACTCGGATTTCCCGCCATTTTATTATTTTATCCACTTCACTTCAACCGATCACCACCACAGTTTTGTCATTTGTTCCTTGTCCCATTTTCAACTTTTCCTGAATTTCATCAAAATCCGTTCAGAACTTTATGAATATAACCTGGACAAAAAGAACACAAATCAGATGTGATAATGTTAAATTCAAACAACAGTCAGTACGAATGGTTCATGAGGATTCAGAGTCTGAGCAGTTGGACTGTGTGTGTGTGTGTGTGTGTGTGTGTGTGTGTGTGTGTGTGTGTGTGTGTGTGTGTGTGTGTGTGTGTGTGTGTGTGAACTTTGTACTGTTGAACAGAAGTAAATGTGCTCTGATATCTGAATCTGAACTCCGATCATCTCCACCTGTTTGAACAGATGGTAGATAATAACACACACACACACACACACACACACATGCACACGCACACAATTTACACACACACAAACACAATGTAAACAGCGTGGGAGGAAGCAACACTTCATGTCTCAAACAAACAATGATCAGCTGTGTGAGTTAAGGAAGCCTGTGGACCTCTGAAGGAGAGAAGTCAACTACGACTCCCATGGTGCATTTCACCCACAAACAGCCAATCACAGAGCGTCACAGTCTGTCATGTGTTCGGTTAACAGCAGGTGGAAGTAACAAACATGTGCTCCTGAGTCAAAGTTCAGATTTGTTTGACTCATCCACCTCCTCCACCTGCCCTGCAAGGACTTCCGTCATCTTTATATTACAGTAGTTGGCGGCAGCGTCACAAACTGAATGTGTCTCTGTGTGTCGCTGTCTGATCTCTGTAGACAAGGACCCACCTGGTGTGTAGACATCAACACTCATGATAATGAAAACATTCAGCTGATTATACATTAACAGAACTATGTGTCACTTTAAGGTTATTTTGTGTCTCTAAGGACATTTTATCTCTTTGAGGGGATTTTGTGTATTTTGAGGTCATTTTGTATCTCTTTGAAATATATATATATTTATTATTTCTGTTTTTAAATTTTGTGTCTCTAAGAGCATTTGATCTCTTTAAGGGAATTTTGTGTCTCTGAAATATATATATATATATATATATATATATATATATATATATATACATACATATATCAAGTATTTTGTTTCTCTTTAAAGGAATTGTGTCTCTTCAAGGGAAATTTGTGTCCCTTGGAAAGAATTAGTTGTCTCTTTAAGGTCATTTTGTGTGTCTCTGAGGGCATTGTGTCCCTTTTAAAGGAATTTTGAATCTATTTCGGGGCATTTTGTCTCTTTAAGGTCATTTTGTGTCTCTTTGAGGTCATTTTGTGTCTCTGAAATAAATATATATATATATATATATATTTATTTATCTCTTTAATGTATTTTGTTTCTCTTTAAAGGAATTTTGCCTGTTTAAGGGGATTTTGTGTATTTTGAGGTCATTTTGTGTTTCTTTGAAATATGTATATATATATATATATATATATTATCTCTCTCTCTCTCTTTTTTTTTTTTTTTTTTTTTTTTAAATTTTGTGTCTCTAAGGGCATTTGATCTCTTTAAGGGAATTTTGTGTCTCTTTGAAGTGATTTTAGGCTAAAACCAGAAAATAAAACATATGTATTGTATAAAATTCCCATTCTTCCTTTATATCCTCCTAAGTCCTACACACTGGACCTTTAAGTAAAAAACAAACAAAAAACACATGAATTGTGGGACTCTGAGAATGACTTTGCAAACACAGAGTGAAACAATGCACCGATCACGAAGAATATGTTGCACATCAAATTAAACAGCAGAACCTGGACTACAAGGCTGCCGTAGATTAGCAATGAAACAAAAACATTGTTTGTTGTTGTTGTTCTTCAGTTTCATATTGGGGGGGGGGGGGGGGGGGCATACCTGAGCACTGGGGGGGCGTCCCTCATGAATAATTTGTATCGACAGAGTATCTGAAGCCGTGACATAAATGTCCCGCAGCAGAAGTGTAAAGCAGTAGAGAATGGTAGTGAATCCAGCACATGGTACACATGTAGCTGGTGCTGAGAGTTGGTCGGTGACTCATCTGTTTGTATTCGGCTGATGAAACTCGACACATTAACGAGGTCATAATGGACGTGAATAATGTCCAACATGAATAAAGCATCAGCTGAAAGTCACAGATTCCTGATGTGGCTCAAACTGTGTTTCTGCACCATTTATTATTCATGTAGTGTGTTTCTTTAGAGGCAGAGTGAAAGTAGGACAAGAGCTTCATTAAATCCAGCGGGGAGCAGGAGAGTGGAAAACAACAGCACAGAGCTGCAGCTGGTTTCTTTACTGCGACTACATGCTGCTCACAGAAACACACACACGTCTTTGGGCGGGATGACTTACAGGTTTTCCGTAGGAGTCGTGCACTGGTGAGATGATTCCTCCGATCACGATGAAGCGTCCTGTTTTGTGCAGATATTCTCGGGCTTTTTCTGTAAACACACAGACAGAGAACGTGACGGTAACACTGAGCCCTCAATCCACAGTGCTGGAAAGTAACTGAAGTACATTTATTCAAGTACTGCACTTCAGTACTAACATGAGGTACTTGCTGTGCTGTTTAACAGTTCTACTCCCCAAAATCCATCTGACAGCTTTTCTTACTTTTCAGATTAAGAGGCCGTTTACACGTACACAGTGATTTTGATAAACGAGACATCTTCCTTCGTTTGTGACCTTCGTTTACACGCAAATGGAGATTTCTCCTCTGAAAACGAGTCTTTCTAAAAACTCTGACCAGAGCGGAGATTTTGGAAAACTCCGGTTGCGCGTTTGCATGTAAACTGAGTTAAACGGAGATAAACGGAGTTATAGGCAGCAAACGTCACAGTATGCACCGGAACTTGCGCCTGTGTCAAAAGTGCGACCTATGTTGCTATGGTGACAGTGGATACATGGAAGGCTTGAGCTTCTCCTTACACTGCCACCTACAGGTTTGGCACGCTCTTGTGTATATATACACGGGTAAGTGTAAACAAAGATCTTTTTGAAAACGGAGACGGTGAAATGTCCGTTTATGAAAATAGCCGGCAACGTGTAAACGGCCTCTCAAACTTGAATCACCAACAGGTGGTTGTATGACTCCGCCCACCAGTCCACCCTGTGGTTGTATGACTCCGCCCACCAGTCCACCCTGTGGTTGTATGACTCCGCCCACCAGTCCACCCTGTGGTTGTATGACTCCGCCCACCAGCCCACCCTGTGGTTGTATGACTCCGCCCACCAGTCCACCCTGTGGTTGTATGACTCCGCCCACCAGTCCAGTGTCTCTGACAGTCTCCATCATGTCAGTGAAAACATGGATGCTTCACACACAGAAGATCTATACAATCAGCACAGTTTCAAGATTAGAGTCACCAGTTCAATATCTGACCAAATGTCTCCCCTTCTGTTCGTGAGATATGACGTTAAAACATGATGATGTCACAGTCAAGCTGACCTTTGACCTTTTGACCTTCATTATTTTATCCTGTTAGACATTTGTGTCAAGTTTGGTCAGAATTAGTGAATGAATTCTTCAGTTATGGACAAAAACATATTTTGTGAGGTCACACTGACCTTTGAGCACAAAATTCAGATCAGTTCATTCTCCAGTCCAACTGGACGTCTGTGCCAAATTTGAAGAAATTGCCTTGAGGTGCTGGAGACTGTGTTCATGAGAATGAGACAGATGCAAAGTGATAGTGACCTTTGACCACCAAATTCTAATCAGTTCATCGTTGAGTTCAGAGGACGTTTGTGCCACATTTGAAGAAATTCCTTTGACACGACTGTAGAAACGGTTTTGGGTGAATCTTACGGTGAGATGTCAGAAACAGCAGGAAGCATGTCAGTGACATGATGTGTGTATGATCAGTCTCAGTGGCTGATCGCCAACGACTGATCTTTTCAAAGTAATTTGCGATTTCAGTTTAATTTGTCTTCAACAAGTATTTAACTCATGCTGAGTTAGCATTTTCTAAAATGTCCCTGCAAAGCTCCTGTACCTGTTGTTCAAGAACACTTCTGTACTTCTTCTGCTGATTCTACATCCTCTGTCAGAGACGAAGCAGCAACTCAGTTCAGCAGCTTTTTGACTCTTATTTTGAAAGTCTGCTCCAGACTTCGTCTTCTTTCTCATTCATGAACTTTTTTTTACAACGAGGAATAACTATTGAGCAGTCTGTTGCCGTGGTGACGGCGACGGTGACTGATGGAGAGCTTTTGTCGGACTCGTTGGCACAGTCTGGGTGTGTTACTGCGAGGAGGCTGACGGAGTGTTGGTGTGAGCGCGGACGTGAACTCACTGTGAATCTGTTATTCCTCCTCAGACATCATTAAATAAACCTGCTGCAGCACTGACACACGGGTCTTATTTTCCTCATATTACCACTGAATGAAAGTAACTGAGTACTTTTACTCAAGTACTGTACCAAAGTACATTTCTGACATATTTGTATTTGACTGTTTACATGTTCTGCTGCTGACACCACATCTCAGAGGGAAATGTTGTTCTAGAGTTGTTTTAAGGTGCGGACACACCAAACCCACATCAAAGAACTAGCGGCGACGAAAGCCAACTGTTGCGTCGTCTACGTGGCCTCACGTCGCCCTGTGTCAGTTGCAATTGAACACACTACACGGACTACACCCGACGGCCAAGTAGCACGTACGTTCTGCGCCTGCGTGAGAGAGAGCGGAGTGAGAGAGTGGTACATCCTGTCAGCCGAGGGGTTTCCTATCTGTGCAGCCGAGCACCGCAGCACCTCCACGGACTATTACATCCAGACGGTCCCGGTGTTTCCTCCGCAGGCTCCACTTCACTCAGCTGCCCGATAAACCCGCTGCTTCTTCCCACTTTAACCTGAATAACAAACCAGGGCTCGGTGCTCCGGTTGGATCCAAACGGAGAGCCGGGGCTAGCTCAGAGACTAGCGGAGGCTAACTGGCTGTGCTTCCCTCCGCTCATGCTGCGGCTAACGCTCCGCTAGCCGCTCCCAGCTAGCTCCGGTTTGTTATTCAGGTTAAAGTGTGAAGAAGCAGCAGGTCTGTGGGGCAGCTGAGTGAAGTGGAGCCTGAGGAGGAAGCACCGGTTAGCCCCGGTTTCACTACAGGCAGATTCACTCGCTACAGGGGCGAGGAAATAAAACCTGAACAGCCAATCAGAGTGATCTCTCTCACCGACAAGCTCCGCCGCCGATTCAACATGCTCAGTCGGCCAAAAAGCTGCCGACGCCGAAGTGCCAACGGTGCAGGACACACCGCAAAAACTAGGCCGACAGACGCTCACCGACGGCCCGACTTTGGTCGACAGCCGACGGTCAGCTCGGTGTGTCAGGACCTTTACAGAGGAAGTCGTCCTGTTTGTGTTCGGTCTCCTGCAGCAGGGACCATATTTGACTTTTTTATTGATCTGAACCGAAAGAACACGACGTTTTTTTTGTTGAGCTGAGGACGATGGTGAGATTAGGAGATCAGATTGTGTTGTTGATGTGTGTGTAACATCAGCCTGTGGCGATGACGACACAACGATGACAAACTCAGGCTGCTGATTGGCCCTTTATGACCTCATTAAACTGATGTTGATGATCAGACAGAGGAGAGACGACTCGACTGACAGCTCTTCAGGAGTTGATATATTAAAGAAGACAAAGAGTTCAACAAACATTTACAACAAGATGTGTTGTTGATAATTAAATCTGAATCAGCTTCAGTGTGATCTCAGTATTTGTGCTTTAAGTCTTTAATGAATTAAGATTTCAAGAAAAGAAAAACATGTTTCAGGTCACGTTGGACGTTTTGTGGTTAATAATTCTTCTTCTCCACCTCCAGCTCCACAGGAGGGAGACGATGAAGAAGAAGAAAGGTATCATGTGACAGAGAGAGCGACGAGGAGCTGCTGGTGAAAATAGGTCAGGGTGGGAACATGGCTGCTGCGCTGCTGCATCATCAAACATCAAAGAGTCTGAGGAGGAAGGTTGGCTGTGAACGCAGCACGCCGTCGAGTTTCAGAACAGGTTCGTCCATAATGACAGAAACACTGGCCTTCAAAATAAACGTCTGCTTGTTTCTCTCTCAGAGGTCGTCATGAGTCAGCACGCGCGCACACACACACGCACACACACACGCACACACACACACACACACACACACACACACACAGCTCGCCTGTCACTAATCTTTTCTTCTGATTGTCCTTCACCGTCACATGAAATCAGTTCTTGATAAGACGTCATGATTCGTTTAATTTCTTCAACAGAGAGTTTTAATTAACGCAGACATGCTCTCTGATTGGTTGATGTGTATCTGACGTTCAGTCTGAAAACGCTGTGTGTGAAACCATCTGACACACTGTCCATCAGTGTGAAACAGGCTTTGAGGTGCATTTCCTGTCATTTGGTGGGCGTGTCAGACATGTTACCCAATCAGCAGTGATGTGTAAATAAAGCAGATTCCAGCAGGTCTTTGTTTATTTTCTTTGTGTGTGTGTAACACTTGCCTCAGTGATGTAATCGTGTATTTGCCATGATGTCAATAAAGCCTCTTTGAACTGAACTGAATTAAACTCCTCTGTGTTGAGCTGCAGAGCGGCTGTGTAACACGACAGGATGTTGAACGCACCTCTGTTTCTCTTTAAATAAAGGTTGTATCAAAGCTGATCTCAGCAGCTTCATTCTTTAGCCTACATGTTTTAAATGTTCCTGCGTTGTACGCTGATCCATCATCTATTGTTTATCATCCATCAGCGAGCACTTCACAGAAACTCTGCTGCAGACTAGTGTTCTGGAGGTGTAACTGCAGAGTGACACAGACACACCACTGCACAAGTGTAAATGCTCACATTTAAATCATCTGTTGATCTGCTCACTCACTCTGTGTGAAATATTATCTTTACTTCATCCCTCAGTCTCTCCTGATGAAATAACTTCCTGCTTGGCAACAAACAGAAACTGTTGCTGGACTTAAGAGTTAAGAGGCAGATTAAATTTGAAACAACGTTGTTGTAAAGTCAGTGTGTGTCAGTGTGTGGGTGACGTTGTGGAACAGAGTAAAGATATCAGACAGTTTACAAACAGGATGTTCATCATCAGAGGGGACGTAGAGCTCACTCAGAGTCAGACTGTTGTCGCTACTCTCAGTTTATATTTTGGCATTTGTTGTGTACACGGGGTCAAATTGGTTCTCAGGTACGGTGACATCATGTGATCAGCTGGAGGAGCAGCTGCCTCTCCCCCACAGGGCTGTAGGCTCCACAGGAGTGTTAACATGTGTCTGTCTTGTTGTGTTATTGGAGCCAGAATAGAAGGAGTCATGGCTCAAAACCAGCCGCCACTGCCCGTCAACAAAAACAAAGACACCTATGGTTAAATGTGATCAGACCAAAGGACTGGACGGAGGCCATCATCAAAAATGCTCACATGTGCAGCGCACACTTCATATCAGGTTAGGGAAAAAGTATTTCCTGTTGTAGGGATGAATAAGGTTATGTGTATTAAGGGTTATCATGTCCACCTCATCAGAAACTGGGGAGGGATTAAGAGGAATATTGGATTTCTCTGCAACGCTAACTTTTTAGCACATTAGCTAACGTTAGCTTCCATAGCAAAACAAACAAGTGTGGTCCTCCTTTGTAAGATTGGCTTCCTGTGACATCATCCATCCACTGAGTGAGAGCATACGGGTCGGCCAGTCTGGTCCCGTTGCTCAGTGTTTACTTATTCAAGTAACACTGGCGGTCCCGGAGAGTGAGTGACCTGACATGGTGCGTTGGTAAATTCAGTCTGACGCTCTACACTAAAATGAGAGCCCTGTTGGTGGAAGAAACGCAGCGTTATATTTCTACATGAATGAACCAACGGTTAAGTTAATCACACATTCACTCTGCTGCTCCGTCTCCACAGACAGAGTGTCCAGAGTGCGCTCTGCCACTCTGAGAGTGCGCTGCTCTGGATAACCCAACGCTACATTCAGACAGCGCTCCCAATTTATCAACGCTCCAGTTTGTGTCAGAGTCGCTCCCACACTCACAATGAGTGTTTCTGAACGCACCACTCACATCATCTTCCTCCATCGTCTACAACAAGACAACAGGACTTGTTAGCTAGCGCTAGCTAATGTCTGTGGAGAACTGTTTGCCTCCAGCTAAGCCCCGCCCACCAACAAACGTCACTCTGTGTAGTGACAGTAAGGTGTGTACAGGTGCAGTGTGACTGTGTGTCTGGTCATGTGTGTTCATGACTTTCTTTTCTACATTATTTTCTTTCTTTTTTAAACGTTCGAGATCAAGAAATCAAATTTCCAGAACAGAAATCTGAACAAATGTATTCTGGATGTTTCTCTTCCTGACAGATGACGATGACGTGTTACGGAGGCCAATTAGTCCAAAAGCTCAGAATGAACCCGCGCATGAAGAACAGCTGCAGTGTCTGCACTCACCTGAGATAATCACACATGTGTGGCGTCATGCTGAGCCTCACACAGCTGCTGGAGGTGTGTTGGTGCACTTCCTGTCACCAGCCCTCCTGTGCCCGGAGCATCGCGCTCCTGCTGAGTCTCGGAGGATCCGTCACAGACGCGCTGCTGCTTTTCTGCGCTGCGCCACAGCCGCGCGAGGCCTGCGAGCTCCGACACGGAACATTCCCGTCTGTCACCGCCTTAAACAGGCTTCACACCGCCGTGAGCCGGGTCACACGGTGTCCTGGATGTGTCATCATCCTGCTCTTTGTTTGTGTCACCTCCGTTTGAGGAGCCGTCGCCCATTTCAGCACCACCCAGCTGGACAGCGACCAGACCGCACGCGCCAAACCTCGGTCGGGTTTTAGCGCAGATTGAGAGGTGTGACGTAGTTTGGTGGGTTTCAGGTGATCTTTATCTCCCATAAACACACAGCCCCCCCTCTCTCACACACACACACAGACACACACACAGACACAGATGCTCACCGAACATATGGATGTGTCCCTTGGTGATGGGGTTGAAGCTGCCGCAGGACAGCAGGATGACGTGGGTTTTGGTGTTTTCTGTCATGGTCCTGTCTCCAGTCTCCGTCCTCCTCTTCTGTGGTCCTGTGTCCCGGTCCTGATGTAGGTGTGTGTGAGTGTGTGTGTGTGCTCCCGGGTCGTCGTTTGTTTGTAGCGGTCGGCCGCTGCAGAGAGAGACTGAGAGGCGAGGCTGGTGTGTCTGCGGCAGGAAGCAGCGTCACTGTGTTAAAGAGACACACACACACACACACACACACACACACACACACACACACACACACACACACACTGCACTGGTCACTGGTCTGACTGAATCATCACATATCAGACTGTGTCAGGTCCGTGTGGAGCTTTAAACTCTCATAACACTGCACAGGAGAAGGTGGAGACATGTCTCATGATGAGTCCTCCAATACTGAATAACAACAATCATAAAAAGAAAAAGATGAAAACAAACAAACAAATTTAACGAGCATCATCATCATCATCATCATCCTCACTGTGACCTTGTCACATGTCCACGTTTGGTCATGGACTTTCCACGTCCACATGTGACGTCCAAGGTACCCTGGGTGTGTTGGTTGTTGCCGTGTCAACTTCAGCCTGTTACATGCATTGTGTGTTTTCAAAATACACTTCTGTTTTCACAGGAAATGTACAGTTTGATACAGTCTCTTTCAAAATAAAAGTGCTACATCGGTACAACACCAACTGATGTTTTTTCCTTCAACAACACACACATGGTTGAAAAAAGAACAGGGTTTGGCTTAAGAATCTTACGGGACGCGACCCATCCACCAGCCCTCCTGCCAACCCCACTCGGACTTTCACTGCCTTAACTCTCGTCCTTGTCCCTCTGAGTGTGTGTCTTGCCAACGTTAAAGGACGTTTATTCATTGGTCTCTGACTCTTCAAGTCACTGCCACAGCGCCAAAATCCAACAACTTCAGAGTGAGACTGGGCTCAGGTAGTGCGTCATGTTTAGACGTGATGGCAGAAGAACTTGTTGGGTATCTATAGATGACCCGCTGATGACTATGTGGTTTTGGTGCATTTTTTTTGTAGGAAAAATAACAAAGAGTTTATGAGAGCAGCCTGGTGACGGTTCATTCATTAAACAGAGACGCAGCACTGAGCAGCTTCTTCAGACGTGTGCAGACGATACTTGTTGTCACATTAGTTACACTTAAACCCTTCAGTCTTGAGTGTTGATGTGGTAATTATGGTTATAGTTATTATTTAAATTATTATTCAGAGTTCCAAACTGAGAGTTTAGTTTATTTAATGAGACTGAATTAACGGAATTATTTTTCCCTTTTATGGGGAACAGTGCCCCAAGAGGTGATCTGATGTCAGTTGAAACATATTATTTAACACAGTTAATAATTATGTGTAATAATTATTGATAAGTACTGATAGCCATTTGAAGTTTGAGTTCACACATATCCAAGCAGCCATTTGGTCTATTTGAAGTCAGAAATCACAAGTGACAGACATGCTTATCAGGTGACACTTCTGCTTCCAAAACTATTTTTGTTTAATGTTTTAAAGTATGAGAGTTGATATTTGCAGATGGGTCACAGCAGCACAGCGATGCGTGTTGAATACAAAGTGACAGAGTCTCTCCGCTCCACTAGATGGCAGCGTCTCTCTGAGCTCCGTCAGCTGAAGACGTTTGACCTCGTATCTGCTTCCATCATTAGTTTCTCTTTGAACATCTTTAGTCAGAAAGAATTCATGTGAGATGAATTCACACATTTGCTGTCTGGACATTAACATAAAGTTTTTGTCGGGGCAGAATCATAAATATTAATTGTTTCTTTGTAGTTTTATGACGAGTCAAAGATGAATCATTTTATCATCATTCTCAAGAGATCTTTTTAATCCAGCCTGTAACGAGCAGTTAATTAATTAATTAATTAATTGATTGATTGAAAATAATATATTTATGTATTCGTCTAATGTCTCCTTGAACAGTGTTGTAAAACTGTTTGTCTCTGTCAGTGACCTGTAAAGCACTCTGTACTGTGCTATATCAATAAAGTTTAGTCATTCATTTTCTTCTCTGTCCACGTGCAGCACCGTGCAGCTGCTGACGCTTCACTGATGTTGGTTCATGATAAAACAGATGGAAGATAAGATTAAACTTTACTGCTGGGAAATAAAAAGTGGGGCGAGTGAAATAAAGAAAGGACCAGTAAGACACACAGAACGGTGTCATGCAGTATTATTCTGTAGCATTTCTACTCTGACTTCAGTAAGATTTGTGCTTGTAATGCAGAGAAATACTGAGCCAAAGCCTGAGCAGCCAACAAGGATTCAACAACTGAAAACTGTTTCCTCCTTTCAAATGAAGCCTCAGTTCAAACCTGCTCCCCGTCTGAAAACACTCAGAGTCCAAAGTGCTGCTGGTCTTTCTGGAATCAGCCCTCCCTCCTCTTCCTGCTCTCACACACAGCCAGCTCCACTCTGTTCCTCCCCTTCACATCTACACTTTATAGATGGGTGGAACCAACATGGTGGTGACGTGACAGAGCTGACAGGCTGCATTCACTGCATGATCACATGATGCTGAGATCAGAGCTCAGACTAGTTTCACTTCTCAGGAAGTGAGACTCACACAGTCACTGCCACGAGGTGAAATGGCGCAGCAAGGAGCTCAGCTGGACCCCCTAAAGTTCTCTTGTTCCATCTGTCTGGATCTACTGAAGGATCCGGGGACTCTTCCCTGTGGACACAGCTACTGCATCAACTGTATTCAAAGCTTCTGGGATGGAGAGGATGAGAAGAGAATCTACAGCTGCCCTCAGTGTAGGCAGAGCTTCACACCGAGGCCTGTCCTGATGAAAAACACCATGTTAGCAGATTTGGTGGAGGAACTGAAGAAGACTGGACTCCAAGCTGCTCCTGCTGATCACTGCTATGCTGGAGCTGAAGATGTGGCCTGTGATGTCTGCACTGGGAGGAAACTGAAAGCCTTCAAGTCCTGTCTGCAGTGTGTGGCCTCTTACTGTGAGAAACACCTCCAGCCTCATCGTGACTCGCCTCCATTCAAGAAACACAAGCTGGTGGAGCCCTCCAAGAAGCTGCAGGAGAACATCTGCTCTCGTCATGATGAGGTGATGAAGATGTTCTGCCGCACTGATCAGCAGTGTATCTGTTATCTCTGCTCTGTGGATGAACATAAAGGCCACGACACAGTGTCAGCTGCAGCAGAAAGGACTGAGAGGCAGAGAGAGCTGGAGGGGAGTCGACAAAACATCCAGCAGAGAATCCAGGACACAGAGAAAGATGTGAAGCTGCTCCAACAGGAGGTGGAGGCTATCAGTCGCTCTGCTGATGAAGCAGTGGAGCACAGTGAGAAGATCTTCACTGAGCTGATCCGTCTGATGGAGAAAAGACGCTGTGATGTGAAGCAGCAGCTCAGATGGCAGCAGGAAACTGGAGTGAGTCGAGTCAAAGAGCTTCAGGAGAAGCTGGAGCAGGAGATCAGTGAGCTGAAGAGGAAAGACGCTGAGCTGAAGAAGCTCTCACACACAGAGGATCACAGCCAGTTTCTACACAACTACCCCTCACTGTCAGCACTCAGTGAAGCCACACACTCATCCAGCATCAACATCCGTCCTCGCCGCTACTTTGAGGACGTGACAGCGGCTGTGTCAGGAGTCAGAGATAAACTACAGGACGCTCTGAGGGACACATGGACAAACGTCTCACTGACAGTGACTGAAGTGGATGTTTTACTGCCACAACCAGAGCCCAAGACCAGAGCTGAGTTCCTCAGATATTCACGTCACATCACACTGGATCCAAACACAGCAAACACACTGCTGTTATTATCTGAGGGGAACAGGAAAGTGACACTAATGAGACAACAACAGTCTTATTCTGATCACCCAGACAGATTCACTGGATGGCCTCAGGTCCTGAGTAGAGAGAGTCTGACTGGACGTTGTTACTGGGAGGTGAAGCTGAGAGGAGGAGTTTATGTAGCAGTCGCATACAAGAATATCAGCAGAGCAGGGGGGGGGTATGAATGTTTATTTGGATACAATGACAAATCTTGGTCGTTACATTGTGACAATAACAGTTATAACTTTTATCACAACACAGTCCAAACTCGTGTCTCAGGTCCTGAGTCCTCCAGAGTAGGAGTGTACCTGGATCACAGTGCAGGTATTCTGTCCTTCTACAGCGTCTCTGAAACCATGACTCTCCTCCACAGAGTCCAGACCACATTCACTCAGCCTCTCTATGCTGGACTGTTGCTTTATCTTGATTCTACAGCTGAGTTGTGTCAAGTCAAATAGTCAGAAGTCATTTAAGGGTTAAACTCTGTGTTTGGTCTCCATGTTTGTTGCTGACAGCTGATTGTTGTGGCGTTTCTTCACTGCACACAGATCAGCTGTCAGTCAAACATTGTGGGCGGGACTTTGACATCTTCTCCTGAGTTGTTGTGTAAATGTTTGAGTGTGTGTAGGTGGCGCTCCTTCCTGTGTGTGTTCAGCCATGGAGGCTCTCACTGCTCATGATGATGTTTGTTGAGCTGAAGTGACATTTCTCTGCATGAAAATAATGTGGACTTCTCTGGGCTCTAAATGTCTGATCAATCTTTGTATTGATGTGTTTGTATGTTGTTGTGTGTGAAGAGAGAAAGCAGCAGAGCTCCTTTATCCTCCACACTTTGTTCTCTGTGCAAAGAAATGTGTGCTCACATTGATTTGTTTGTGTTTCTACTTTCACTTCAATAAAGTTTTACTTGTGATCAACTGTTACAGTGAGTTCTTGTCTCTGTGGTAAAACCTGCTCATGTAAATATTCTCATAAATAACTTCAGTTGTGACTCAGCGTGCAGAGCCAGAAGAAAACTACAAACATAAGACCCATAAAACATTTGAAATAAACAAATAAATAAACTCCTCATTCCAACCTGAGCTGAGCTCATTAATACTCCACAATAAATGAATAAATATACATATAACAGGAGCTGCTGGTGACTTAATTAAATCTTTAATCAGTCTCTGATTTTTGTCCGTCTGTGTCTGTCTGTCTGTATGTCAGTATGCCCTCAGCGTCATACGTCCCCAGAAGATCAATGCTGATTGGCTATCGTGACGTGATTTGCTTGCTGAAGTTCAGATTTTTCAGCTCTCATAATAAGTGTATAATCACGCTGCTCGCTTCATTCGCACCGCTTAATTCACATATTTTGTGCCATTCGTGTTGCGTCCATCGTGTAATCGCGTCTTGTTACAACCCAGC
Organism: Epinephelus awoara; assembly: GCA_035609425.1. Classification (NCBI taxonomy): domain Eukaryota; kingdom Metazoa; phylum Chordata; class Actinopteri; order Perciformes; family Serranidae; genus Epinephelus; species Epinephelus awoara. The sequence goes on along the minus strand of CM069306.1, from coordinate 1,602,846 downwards.
TCGCAGGGGAAAGGGAAGCAACACAAAAACCCAGATGTTAAAAGGTAAAGCAGTTTATTGTAACTCAAATGAAGGAAAACTGGTTAACAATTAATTGAGAACAAACCAAGAAGGAGGGCGCTGTTGACCGGTGGAGATGAGGAACAGAAGCTAATGCTGGTTGGATAAACCAGGGAGCAGCCAGGCCGCAGCAGAAACTAATTACTTCTGTCTCACTATTGGATTTTGGGAAGTTACTGTATAATCACTACTCATTCCTTCACATTTATCATTGAATTACTACACAACGCTCACACATGTACTGCTGTATGCCTTCACAGTCCCGATGGAATTACTACATCCTTCTGTGTTTTATCATGACTCATCACTATTGAATTACTTTTCACTGCTGCACAACCCTTTTGAAATTACTACTGAAACTCTACATGATTACCACTTAATTACTTTTGTCTTATTATTAAGCAATGACTACACATAACAACTCATTCCTCGACTTTTACTCTTAAATTACAACATTCTTACAATTTCTGATGATGAAACTGTCCCATTCATTACAACTTACGAGCTCAGTATCATGGTTCAGTATTCAGGTGAGACGTGAAACCAGGGTGTAAAATATACAATTTTAATTACAAATTATTACATACATCAGTCACGTTACATATTTGATCAGGAACATGTCTTGTACCTTTGAGTGTGAACGATGCTGCGCTTTAGCCAATCACAATGGAGGGGGCGTGGCCAAGACGTGCAGGTGTCCCCAGGAAAGTGTACCTACAGAAACAGCAAGCTCCGCGTCCATAGCGACTGCTCCACCCAAAACGCCGTCTCGTCAACGTGAAGAATTTTTTTTTCGAGAGGATGATGAGTTACAACATGATCGAGCTAACTGGAGTAGTTTCATGTCGTATCCGACAACGGGAGGCTTTTAACAGATGACGTCCTGATGTTAGCTTTGCTAACTGTCCCTGTCAGCTGATGCTTTCTAGACATCGTGATTTCCCATACCTGAATAAATACCACACATAGCAACACAAAGCTGCTTTGCTAGCTCAACCATGTTGTAACTAAGATATCCACTGGAAAAATATTTTATTCACGGACCGTTTATTGAGTTATTACCTTATTTTTATACAGTCTATGGTTATTACAGACACCGCTAACAGCTAACGTTAACAGCTACCGGTTAGCCAAGCTAATCTACGATAACCATGTTATTCATTACAAAACGTGCACACAGAAATATTAACGTTTGTTCAATCATTGTGTTTATAGACTTAACAAACATCAGATTAGTCTACGTGGTGATATAGTGACGTGAAAAATGTGACATATAGCTAAACTGGTTTTCTACCCGAAGTATTTGTAAACAACACGGCGATTCCCTGAGGCACCGCCGGAAGTGAAGGGCGTGAGCGATCGCAGAGGCCCCTGCACTTCTGTTAGTCGAAAAACTCCGGGCTGTGTCTCCAGAGGTAAAGGAAGAAAAGAAAAATGTATTGACTGAGGTGCTGGTGTCTCCAGGTGCTGTTTGGTGGCAGCCAACAGCGACTCCACGAGGACAGGCATCCCCATGTCGTCACTGGGGTGCACCTACACACACAAAACAATGACCAAAAAAATGAAAATATTATTTTGGAAAATTTGACTTTCGCAGCTTGTGGTTGTTCAGGGGGAAGCGATCAGTGCGGTGAAAATATTTCATGCCTTAAAAAAAAAAAAAGAAAGTTTTTGAAAAGCACATTTTAAAAAGGCAATGACAACTTCCTTATTAGAAAACCATAATGGGTATAATATTAGAAATTATATGTAAAATATATAATTCTCATAAGCCTTCATAAAACTGTTTAGAACCATGTGTCATTATTTTCAAACATACGGAGACGTGTTGACACGCGATGAAATTCATGTCAGAAAAACTCTTGGATATCGCCCGGGACTGTCAAGTGTGGGACAAGGTCCCAATGAAGACCTAAACAAAATAATAATGGTTAATGACAGAATCATATTGAGCTGTACACACCAGCCTCATTAAAAAGAATACATGAATAACCCACCTGTGCAGTCGGCCAGACGCTGCAGGCAGTGGCCAGGTATTGGCCCAAAGCTACGTCTCCTTGCTTCGGCGTCTTGCTGGCTGTCAGGTTGTTGCTGTCGGGGCCGTGACACACACAGCATCAGAGATCTGAGGAAGAACAGCATTTCCATCCTCAGTCCTGAGCTGGACAGCGCACGTCCCTGGAGTGGACATGACGCCAAAGGTGTAGCAATCCTCTGGCATCAGCACAATCCCATCTGCAAGGGAGCGCAGACGAGACGCCCCGACAAGAAGAACGAGCTGGAACAAAAGACAGGATTTCTTTTAGGCTGAAAACACACAACTAAAACTCCCAGTCATCAGTGAAACTTTATGAATTGTGCCTCAGCTGGAATGACTGATTTATGCTGGTGCCCAGTGTGCTCAGAAATTGACCGTTTGTGCACTTTGTGGCGTCACCATGTGCCACAAGCTGCTGATGAACATAAAATGTTTGTTTTTTTTAAAAAAGGAACCCAAATTCAAAGTTCAAGCACTTCAACACAATATGTGAACTTTTCAAGACTATAAAAATACACAAAGTCAGGAGTTTATCTCATACAGCAAGGATATACATGAAAAGTTGATTTCTTCAAATACTGTCTACTCGTGTTATTAAATCAATTCTGTCCACAAACACGTGAAGCTTCAACTGCATTGGAACATACTTGTTAAACACAGCAGGCTGTATCACAGAGCACTGGACAAATGTAATTCATTTTCAGACATTAAACATGAGAAGATTATTTCAGTTGGACGTTCTCATTTCCCAGAGGACTCAGCTGAAGCATGAATGAGTGTTAAACACCGGTAATATGAAGTTATTGACTGTTTTGTGGTTAATCACACTGTGGATCTGTTCATTCCTGCATGTGGAGCGAGCAGGAATGAACATCGTGATTTTGCTCCTCACGTTGGTTTTATTCATATTCCACATATTAAACACAGGAAAAGTTTATTCAGTCGCTGTTTCAGCTTGAAGAGCTTTTACCACCAACAGATGCTGATTATCACACACGTTGTCTGTCTGCTCACATATTGCTCCCTCCTCCACCTCCACCTTCTCCTCCACCTCCACCTCCACCTTCACCTCCACCTTCACCTTCACCTCCACCTTCACCTCCACCTTCACCTCCACCTCCACCTTCACCTCCACCTCCACCTTCACCTTCACCTCCACCTTCACCTCCACCTTCTCCTCCACCTCCACCTCCACCTTCACCTCCACCTCCACCTTCACCTTCACCTCCACCTTCACCTCCACCTCCTCCTCCACCTCCACCTCCACCTCCACCTCCACCTTCACCTTCACCTCCACCTCCACCTTCTCCTCCACCTCCACCTCCACCTTCACCTCCACCTCCACCTTCACCTTCACCTCCACCTTCACCTCCACCTTCTCCTCCACCTCCACCGTCACTCCCCACCTCCACCTTCACCTTCACCTTCACCTTCACCTCCACCTTCACCTCCACCTCCACCTTCACCTTCACCTCCACCTCCACCTTCACCTTCAACTCCACCTTCACCTCCACCTTCACCTCCACCTCCACCTTCACCTTCACCTTCACCTCCACCTTCACCTCCACCTCCACCTTCACCTTCACCTTCAACTCCACCTTCACCTCCACCTTCACCTCCACCTCCACCTTCACCTTCACCTTCACCTTCACCTCCACCTTCACCTTCACCTCCACCTCCACCTTCACCTCCACCTTCACCTCCACCTCCACCTCCACCTTCACCTCCACCTTCACCTTCACCTCCACCTTCACCTCCACCTCCACCTCCACCTTCGCCCCACCTCCACCTCCACCTTCACCTCCACCTTCACCTCCACCTCCACCTCCACCTTCACCTCCACCTTCACCTTCACCTCCACCTTCTCCTCCACCTCCACCTTCACCTTCACCTCCACCTTCTCCTCCACCTCCACCTTCACCTTCACCTTCACCTTCACCTCCACCTTCTCCTCCACCTTCACCTTCACCTCCACCTTCTCCTCCACCTTCACCTTCACCTCCACCTTCACCTCCACCTTCACCTCCACCTCCACCTTCACCCCACCTCTACCTCCACCTTCACCTCCACCTTCACCTCCACCTCCACCTTCACCTCCACCTTCACCTTCACCTCCACCTTCTCCTCCACCTCCACCTTCACCTTCACCTCCACCTTCTCCTCCACCTCCACCTTCACCTTCACCTCCACCTTCACCTCCACCTTCTCCTCCACCTTCACCTTCACCTCCACCTTCACCTTCACCTCCACCTTCACCTCCACCTTCTCCTCCACCTCCACCTTCACCTCCACCTTCTCCTCCACCTCCACCTCCACCTTCACCTCCACCTTCACCTTCACCTTCACCTCCACCTTCACCTTCACCTCCACCTTCACCTCCATCTCCACCTCCACCTCCACCTTCACCTTCACCTCCACCTTCACCTCCATCTCCACCTTCACCTTCACCTCCACCTCCACCTCCACCTTCACCTTCACCTCCACCTTCACCTTCACCTCCACCTTCACCTCCACCTTCTCCTCCACCTCCACCTTCACCTCCACCTTCACCTTCACCTCCACCTTCACCTCCACCTTCTCCTCCACCTCCACCTTCACCTCCACCTCCACCTCCACCTCCACCTTCACCTCCACCTTCACCTTCACCTCCACCTTCTCCTCCACCTCCACCTCCACCTTCTCCTCCACCTCCACCTTCACCTCCACCTTCACCTCCACCTTCTCCTCCACCTCCACCTCCACCTTCCCCTTCTCCTCCACCTTCACCTCCACCTTCTCCTCCACCTCCACCTTCATCTCCACCTTCTCCTCAACCTCCACCTCCACCTCCACCTTCTCCTCCACCTTCCCCTTCTCCTCCACCTCCTCCTCCACCTTCACCTCCACCTTCTCCTCCACCTCCACCTCCACCTTCCCCTTCTCCTCCACCTCCACCTCCAGCTTCACCTTCTCCTCCACCTCCACCTTCATCTCCACCTCCACCTTTTGACTTTGAGACTTTTTTGTGCGTCTGGGCAACTTACACACATCTTCATCTTCCGACTCTTAACACTTGTCACATCTGACTGATTAAAGAGACTGAAACAATTGCTTTTTTAAATTTATCTACATGCAGGTAGGGCAGAGGACAGTCTGCCACTTTTATTTTGAAACTGTTATTATTTCTATTTATTTGTTGAACACCATATTCTATTATTCAGATTAAAGACCCCAAAAGATATTTCTCTGTCCTGTGCTGGTTTAATTTCGCCAGGCTGCAGGTGTTTTTGTAAATTGTGCGTGTGGTTGGATAATTATAAAGTAATACATCATTTCAATTAAAAAAAATCTGTTTTGTTCTCAGTTACTGTATTATATCACAAATATCCTTTAATTTTACTGAATTGTAAATGTATATGAATGATCAGAGGAATATCCTGAAATGAAATGACCTTCGCTTCTGTATATAAAAAAACAAAAAACAATTTTACAGTAGGCTCTCACGGTCTATTCTGAACACTATGACACTTTAGATACACACAGAGCCTCTTGAAAAACTACTGTGTGTGTACACATCAAGCACTAAAATCTAATTGATCACTATTTAAAACATGTAGTGTTGTGACTACACATTTACTATACAAGCAAAATCTCTACATAATCACTGTTTTAACGCCTGTGTAATGAAGCTGTAGTGTTTTAACAGCTCTTTCACTACTCTGCTTGGTTTCTACTGGAAACACTACTGTTTTACTACAAAACTCTACTGGTGTGTCATGAGTAGTGTATAAACTACAGATTTACTACACAATTACTTAATTTAATAGCAATTTTTCATGAGGGCTGGATTCAGGCTGATCTCAGGAGCAACATTATATATACATATATATATATATATGTATATATACATACATGGTGTATATATGTATATATGTATATGTAGCCTATGTATTATTCAGAGCAGTAAAGTTAAAAATAAATGAACGATCTCACAGGTCTCTGTTTCCTTTTCTTTGGCGGCACCTGTGGTGATGAGCAGTAACTGCAGTGTGTTTGCTCACAATAATCACGGTGACCTGGATCTGGTGATCAGTGGTATATTTATGTGATAATATATTTTCATACACTTATTTCTTAAGATGCAATGAATTTCATACATGCAAAATATATCTGTATATATGCGCACATATATAGGACTTGAGTGTTTTATTCATTAAAATGATAAAGAAATGAACTACACAATAAACAGTGAGCTGTGTGGGAAAGTCAGGACATTAATTAAAACGTTATGAATTAATAATGTTAAAGGTGATCACAGCTGATACAAGTCAAATCATTAAAAACTTTAATCTGTGCATGTGTTCTTAATGTTTGCTGCCATCTTACAGCACATCTACAAAATGCTGATGAATTCTAAAAAGACTTTATTTTTCTCTTCTTTGAAATTATTTTAGGATTTATAGGACACCTTCAAAACCTCCACAATATTCCATGAAATAGAGGCAAATATCAAACATAATATAATTAATTAAGGATCTTTTATTTTGTGTGAAGTGTGGCGCCCCCTGCAGCCCAGTTAAAGTACTGGTAGTCTGGCTTTGGCAGTCCTTAAAAGTCTGTACCTGGATCAGAGTGAACCTATCCAGTTCTTCCACAACAACCAGGACAGAAGGGAGCTGGATTATGTGATCCATGGAAGAAAAAAATGGATTCCCAAAAACCAGATCATGTTTGTCTGGATTACACCTGAAGAGGCACGGCCCTCAAGTCTGTTTGATGCTCTTCAAAAACAGCCACAGAAACAGACGCTGTGCTCTGCAGCTCAGTGTTTGCTGTGTGTTTCTTACATCACTGTGTTTCCTGATGTCGCTCAATAAAAGAGTAAAGCAGACACAACCTGTCAGAATATGAGATCATTAATCTTTAATAATGAGCGACACATTTATCTCAGCACTCACAAGCTCAGGATGAAAGTCAGAGAACAGTTCATTCATCAGTAACTACAGACTGAGTGTGACAGGCTGCAGACAAACAACAGCTAACACCAAACATCATGACAACAGACCATGTCTGCAGGACGGCAGAGGAGACACCCAGCAGACTGAAACCTTTGCTGCTGCCTTTATTCACTTTTCATTAGTTTTTGCACTTTCAGCACCTCTCTATTAACCTCTCTTATTCTGCACACATGTTCCCAATAAAGTCACATAGCATCTTTTTGTGGCGGTCCAGCTCAGTTACACTGGTGTGCACGTGCAGGTGTCTCCTCTGCTGTCCTGACAGATTCTATGAGACATCCTGGAGCCGTCACCACCGAGGACACTGTGCAGAAATGACCCAATATTAAAAAAGAATGTGGCTGCTTTATTTTGGTCTGTTTCAGTTGTTTAATTCTTTCATTCTTTATTTGAATGAATGAATGAACTTTTATTGATAGAGCACCTTTCACTCACAGAGAGCTTTACAAGAGACAAACAGCAGAGAAACAAAACCGTACAGATGTACAACAGTCATTCAAGGAGACGTGAGGAGAATAAGTTAATTCATCAAGTAATCAAATAATAAAAAAAATAAAAATACATATTAAAAATCTCTGGCACAGGGAGAACATGTCAGAGCACCTGGAGGAAACCCACGCTGACACGGGGAGAACATGTCAGAGCACCTGGAGGAAACCCACGCTGACACGGGGAGAACATGTAAACTGAGACCCTTCTGAGAGGTAACTCACCAACCAGCCCATGACCTGGTCACATACACCTGAGCGGCATTTATACTTGTGTGGTGGTGTGTCTGTGTCACTCTGCAGTTACACCTCCAAAACACTAGTTGGTGGTGGGTTTCTGTGAAGTGCTGTAAAGTTTAGTTGATTGAAAACACACATTAAACACACGTTAAACACACATTAAACACACGTTAAACACATGTTAAACACATGTTAAACACACAGTAAACAGACGTTCAACACACAGTAAACACATGTTAAACACACAGTAAACACACAGTAAACACACATTAAACAAACAGTAAACACACGTTAAACACACAGTAAACACACAGTAAACACACATTAAACAAACAGTAAACACACGTTAAACACACATTAAACACACAGTAAACACACAGTAAACACACATTAAACAAACAGTAAACACATGTTAAACACACAGTAAACACACAGTAAACACACATTAAACAAACAGTAAACACACATTAAACACACAGTAAACACATGTTAAACACATTAAACTCACAGTAAACACACGTTAAACACACATTAAACTCACATTAAACACACATTAAACTCATATTAAACACACATTAAATACACGTTAAACACACATTAAACACACATTAAACTCACATTAAACACACATTAAACTCATATTAAACACACATTAAATACACGTTAAACACACATTAAACACACTTTAAACACACATTAAACACACAGTAAACACATGTTAAACACACATTAAACTCACAGTAAACACACGTTAAACACACATTAAACTCACATTAAACACACATTAAACTCATATTAAACACACATTAAATACACGTTAAACACACATTAAACACACATTAAACTCACAGTAAACACACATTAAACTCATATTAAACACACATTAAATACACGTTAAACACACATTAAACACACTTTAAACACACATTAAACACACATTAAACACACATTAAACTCACATTAAACACACATTAAATACACGTTAAACACACATTAAACACACATTAAATACACGTTAAACACACATTAAACACACTTTAAACACACATTAAACACACATTAAATACACATTAAACACACATTAAACACACATTAAATACATGTTAAACACACATTAAACACACATTAAACTCACATTAAACACACATTAAACTCATATTAAACACACATTAAATACACGTTAAACACACATTAAACACACTTTAAACACACATTAAACACACATTAAATACACGTTAAACACACATTAAACACACTTTAAACACACATTAAACACACATTAAATACACATTAAACACACATTAAACACACATTAAATACATGTTAAACACACATTAAACTCACATTAAACACACATTAAACTCATATTAAACACACATTAAATACACGTTAAACACACATTAAACACACTTTAAACACACATTAAACACACATTAAATACACGTTAAACACACATTAAACACACTTTAAACACACATTAAACACACATTAAATACACATTAAACACACATTAAACACACATTAAATACATGTTAAACACACATTAAACACACGTTAAACACACATTAAACACACATTAAATACATGTTAAACACACATTAAACACACATTAAATACACGTTAAACACACATTAAACACACGTTAAACACACATTAAACACACATTAAATACACGTTAAACACACATTAAACACACATTAAACTCACATTAAACACACATTAAACACACATTGAACACAGTTTAAACACACATTAAACACACATTAAACACACATTAAATACATGTTAAACACACATTAAACACACATTAAATACACGTTAAACACACATTAAACACACGTTAAACACACATTAAACACACATTAAATACACGTTAAACACACATTAAACACACATTAAACTCACATTAAACACACATTAAACACACATTAAATACACGTTAAACACACATTAAACACACGTTAAACACACATTAAATACACATTAAACACACATTAAACTCACATTAAACACACATTAAACACACATTGAACACACATTAAACACACATTGAACACATGTTAAACACACATTAAACACACGTTAAACACACATTAAACTCACATTAAACACATGTTAAACACACATTAAACACACATTAAATACACGTTAAACACACATTAAACACACATTAAACTCACATTAAACACACATTAAACACACATTGAACACAGTTTAAACACACATTAAACACACATTAAACACACATTAAATACATGTTAAACACACATTAAACACACATTAAATACACGTTAAACACACATTAAACACACGTTAAACACACATTAAACACACATTAAATACACGTTAAACACACATTAAACACACATTAAACTCACATTAAACACACATTAAACACACATTAAATACACGTTAAACACACATTAAACACACGTTAAACACACATTAAATACACATTAAACACACATTAAACTCACATTAAACACACATTAAACACACATTGAACACACATTAAACACACATTGAACACATGTTAAACACACATTAAACACACGTTAAACACACATTGAACACATGTTAAACACACATTAAACACGTTAAACACACATTAAACACACATTAAACACACATTGAACACACATTAAACACACATTGAACACACATTGAACACATGTTAAACACACATTAAACACGTTAAACACAAATTAAACACTCATTAAACTCACATTAAACACACATTAAACACACTTTAAACACACTTTAAACATGGCTTAATAGAGACAGTTTCAAACACAAATCAGCTGAGCGGTCCCTGCTTACAAACTAAAACAACACACAAAAACAAATAAAAACAGAAATTAGACACTGTATTAAAACATGAAATGGACTGAAGAACAGTAAAACAAAGAAAACATTCAAAACATGTGAAGTAATAAATATTTTTCTACAATGTTGTTTTTGTTTGTTTGTTTTCTTGTCAAATTGTAGAATCATCTTTCTTTAAATGTCTCGCTCGAGCCCTGTACGGTCCCCCTGCCCTCCTCCTCCTTTCTCTGGCTCCGGCCCTGTACGGTCCCCCCGCCCTCCTCCTCCTTCCTCTGGCTCCGGCCCTGTATGGTCCCCCCGCCCTCCTCCTCCTTCCTCTGGCTCCGGCCCTGTATGGTCCCCCCACCCTCCTCCTCCTCCTTCCTCTGGCTCCGGCCCTGTACGGTCCCCCCGCCCTCCTCCTCCTCCTTTCTCTGGCTCCGGCCCTGTACGGTCCCCCCGCCCTCCTCCTCCTCCTTTCTCTGGCTCCGGCCGTGTACGGTCCCCCCGCCCTCCTCCTCCTCCTTCCTCTGGCTCCGGCCCTGTACGGTCCCCCCGCCCTCCTCCTCCTCCTCCTCCTCCTCCTTCCTCTGGCTCCGGCCCTGTACGGTCCCCCCACCCTCCTCCTCCTCCTTCCTCTCGCTCCGGCCCTGTACGGTCCCCCCACCCTCCTCCTCCTCCTTCCTCTGGCTCCGGCCCTGTACGGTCCCCCCACCCTCCTCCTCCTCCTTCCTCTGGCTCCGGCCCTGTACGGTCCCCCCGCCCTCCTCCTCCTCCTTTCTCTGGCTCCGGCCCTGTACGGTCCCCCCGCCCTCCTCCTCCTCCTCCCTCTCGCTCCGGCCATGTATGGTCCCCCCGCCCTCCTCCTCCCTCTCGCTCCGGCCCTGTACGGTCCCCCCGCCCTCCTCCTCCTCCTCCCTCTCGCTCCGGCCCTGTACGGTCCCCCCGCCCTCCTCCTCCTCCTCCCTCTCGCTCCGGCCCTGTACGGTCCCCCCGCCCTCCTCCTCCTCCTCCCTCTCGCTCCGGCCATGTATGGTCCCCCCGCCCTCCTCCTCCCTCTCGCTCCGGCCCTGTACGGTCCCCCCGCCCTCCTCCTCCTCCTCCCTCTCGCTCCGGCCCTGTACGGTCCCCCCGCCCTCCTCCTCCTCCTCCCTCTCGCTCCGGCCCTGTACGGTCCCCCCGCCCTCCTCCTCCTCCTCCCTCTCGCTCCGGCCCTGTATGGTCCCCCTGCCCTCCTCCTCCTCCTTCCTCTGGCTCCGGCCCTGTACGGTCCCCCTGCCCTCCTCCTCCTTTCTCTGGCTCCGGCCCTGTACGGTCCCCCCGCCCTCCTCCTCCTTTCTCTGTCTCCGGCCCTGTACGGTCCCCCTGCCCTCCTCCTCCTTTCTCTGGCTCCGGCCCTGTATGGTCCCCCTGCCCTCCTCCTCCTCCTTCCTCTGGCTCCGGCCCTGTACGGTCCCCCTGCCCTCCTCCTCCTTTCTCTGGCTCCGGCCCTGTACGGTCCCCCCGCCCTCCTCCTCCTTTCTCTGGCTCCGGCCCTGTACGGTCCCCCTGCCCTCCTCCTCCTTTCTCTGGCTCCGGCCCTGTATGGTCCCCCTGCCCTCCTCCTCCTCCTTCCTCTGGCTCCGGCCCTGTACGGTCCCCCTGCCCTCCTCCTCCTTTCTCTGGCTCCGGCCCTGTACGGTCCCCCTGCCCTCCTCCTCCTTCCTCTGGCTCCGGCCCTGTACGGTCCCCCCGCCCTCCTCCTCCTTCCTCTCGCTCCGGCCCTGTACGGTCCCCCCTCCTCCTCCTCCTTTCTCTGTCTCCAGCCCTGTACGGTCCCCCCACCCTCCTCCTCCTTCCTCTCGCTCCGGCCCTGTACGGTCCCCCCACCCTCCTCCTCCTCCTTTCTCTGTCTCCAGCCCTGTACGGTCCCCCCGCCCTCCTCCTCCTTCCTCTGGCTCCGGCCCTGTACGGTCCCCCCGCCCTCCTCCTCCTCCTTCCTCTGGCTCCGGCCCTCTACGGTCCCCCCGCCCTCCTCCTCCTTCCTCTGGCTCCGGCCCTGTACGGTCCCCCCGCCCTCCTCCTCCTCCTTCCTTTGGCTCCGGCCCTGTACGGTCCCCCCGCCCTCCTCCTCCTTCCTCTCGCTCCGGCCCTGTACGGTCCCCCCTCCTCCTCCTCCTTTCTCTGTCTCCAGCCCTGTACGGTCCCCCCACCCTCCTCCTCCTTCCTCTGGCTCCGGCCCTGTACAGTCCCCCCTCCTCCTCCTCCTTTCTCTGTCTCCAGCCCTGTACGGTCCCCCCACCCTCCTCCTCCTTTCTCTGGCTCCGGCCCTGTACGGTCCCCCCGCCCTCCTCCTCCTTCCTCTCGCTCCGGCCCTGTACGGTCCCCCCTCCTCCTCCTCCTTTCTCTGTCTCCAGCCCTGTACGGTCCCCCCACCCTCCTCCTCCTTCCTCTGGCTCCGGCCCTGTACGGTCCCCCCGCCCTCCTCCTCCTTCCTCTGGCTCCGGCCCTGTATGGTCCCCCCACCCTCCTCCTCCTCCTTCCTCTGGCTCCGGCCCTGTACGGTCCCCCCACCCTCCTCCTCCTCCTTCCTCTCGCTCCGGCCCTGTACGGTCCCCCCACCCTCCTCCTCCTCCTTCCTCTCGCTCCGGCCCTGTACGGTCCCCCCACCCTCCTCCTCCTCCTTCCTCTCGCTCCGGCCCTGTATGGTCCCCCCGCCCTCCTCCTTCCTCTGGCTCCGGCCCTGTACGGTCCCCCTGCCCTCCTCCTCCTTTCTCTGGCTCCGGCCCTGTACGGTCCCCCGCCCTCCTCCTCCTTCCTCTCGCTCCGGCCCTGTACGGTCCCCCCTCCTCCTTCTCCTTTCTCTGTCTCCAGCCCTGTACGGTCCCCCCACCCTCCTCCTCCTCCTTCCTCTGGCTCCGGCCCTGTATGGTCCCCCCACCCTCCTCCTCCTCCTTCCTCTCGCTCCGGCCCTGTACGGTCCCCCCACCCTCCTCCTCCTCCTTCCTCTCGCTCCGGCCCTGTACGGTCCCCCCACCCTCCTCCTCCTCCTTTCTCTGGCTCCGGCCCTGTATGGTCCCCCCACCCTCCTCCTCCTCCTTCCTCTCGCTCCGGCCCTGTACGGTCCCCCCACCCTCCTCCTCCTCCTTCCTCTCGCTCCGGCCCTGTACGGTCCCCCCACCCTCCTCCTCCTCCTTTCTCTGTCTCCAGCCCTGTACGGTCCCCCCGCCCTCCTCCTCCTCCTTTGTCTGGCTCCGGCCCTGTATGGTCCCCCCGCCCTCCTCCTCCTCCTTCCTCTGGCTCCGGCCCTGTATGGTCCCCCCACCCTCCTCCTCCTCCTTTCTCTGGCTCCGGCCCTGTACGGTCCCCCCACCCTCCTCCTCCTCCTTCCTCTGGCTCCGGCCCTGTATGGTCCCCCCACCCTCCTCCTCCTCCTTTCTCTGGCTCCGGCCCTGTACGGTCCCCCCGCCCTCCTCCTCCTCCTCCTTCCTCTCGCTCCGGCCCTGTATGGTCCCCCCACCCTCCTCCTCCTCCCTCTCGCTCCGGCCCTGTACGGTCCCCCCACCCTCCTCCTCCTCCTTCCTCTCGCTCCAGCCCTGTACGGTCCCCCCACCCTCCTCCTCCTTCCTCTGTCTCCAGCCCTGTACGGTCCCCCCGCCCTCCTCCTCCTCCTTCCTCTCGCTCCGGCCCTGTACGGTCCCCCCACCCTCCTCCTCCTCCTTCCTCTCGCTCCGGCCCTGTACGGTCCCCCCACCCTCCTCCTCCTTCCTCTCGCTCCGGCCCTGTATGGTCCCCCCGCCCTCCTCCTCCTCCTTCCTCTCGCTCCGGCCCTGTACGGTCCCCCCGCCCTCCTCCTCCTCCCTCTCGCTCCGGCCCTGTACGGTCCCCCCACCCTCCTCCTCCTTCCTCTCGCTCCGGCCCTGTATGGTCCCCCCGCCCTCCTCCTCCTCCTTCCTCTCGCTCCGGCCCTGTACGGTCCCCCCGCCCTCCTCCTCCTCCTTCCTCTCGCTCCGGCCCTGTACGGTCCCCCCGCCCTCCTCCTCCTCCTTCCTCTCGCTCCGGCCCTGTACGGTCCCCCCGCCCTCCTCCTCCTCCTTCCTCTCGCTCCGGCCCTGTACGGTCCCCCCGCCCTCCTCCTCCTCCTTCCTCTCGCTCCGGCCCTGTACGGTCCCCCCGCCCTCCTCCTCCTCCTTCCTCTCGCTCCGGCCCTGTATGGTCCCCCCGCCCTCCTCCTCCTCCCTCTCGCTCCGGCCCTGTACGGTCCCCCCGCCCTCCTCCTCCTTCCTCTCGCTCCGGCCCTGTGCGGTCCCCCCGCCCTCCTCCTCCTCCTTCCTCTCGCTCCGGCCCTGTACGGTCCCCCCGCCCTCCTCCTCCTCCTTCCTCTCGCTCCGGCCCTGTACGGTCCCCCCGCCCTCCTCCTCCTCCTTCCTCTCGCTCCGGCCCTGTACGGTCCCCCCGCCCTCCTCCTCCTCCTTCCTCTCGCTCCGGCCCTGTACGGTCCCCCCGCCCTCCTCCTCCTCCTTCCTCTCGCTCCGGCCCTGTACGGTCCCCCCGCCCTCCTCCTCCTTCCTCTCGCTCCGGCCCTGTACGGTCCCCCCACCCTCCTCCTCCTCCTTCCTCTCGCTCCGGCCCTGTACGGTCCCCCCGCCCTCCTCCTCCTTCCTCTCGCTCCGGCCCTGTACGGTCCCCCCGCCCTCCTCCTCCTTCCTCTGGCTCCGGCCCTGTACGGTCCCCCCGCCCTCCTCCTCCTCCTTCCTCTCGCTCCGGCCCTGTACGGTCCCCCCACCCTCCTCCTCCTCCTTCCTCTCGCTCCGGCCCTGTACGGTCCCCCCACCCTCCTCCTCCTCCTTCCTCTCGCTCCGGCCCTGTATGGTCCCCCCGCCCTCCTCCTTCCTCTGGCTCCGGCCCTGTACGGTCCCCCTGCCCTCCTCCTCCTTTCTCTGGCTCCGGCCCTGTACGGTCCCCCCGCCCTCCTCCTCCTTCCTCTCGCTCCGGCCCTGTACGGTCCCCCCTCCTCCTTCTCCTTTCTCTGTCTCCAGCCCTGTACGGTCCCCCCACCCTCCTCCTCCTCCTTCCTCTGGCTCCGGCCCTGTATGGTCCCCCCGCCCTCCTCCTCCTCCTTCCTCTCGCTCCGGCCCTGTATGGTCCCCCCGCCCTCCTCCTCCTCCTTCCTCTCGCTCCGGCCCTGTACGGTCCCCCCGCCCTCCTCCTCCTCCTTCCTCTCGCTCCGGCCCTGTACGGTCCCCCCGCCCTCCTCCTCCTCCTTCCTCTCGCTCCGGCCCTGTACGGTCCCCCCGCCCTCCTCCTCCTCCTTCCTCTCGCTCCGGCCCTGTACGGTCCCCCCGCCCTCCTCCTCCTCCTTCCTCTCGCTCCGGCCCTGTACGGTCCCCCCGCCCTCCTCCTCCTCCTTTCTCTGGCTCCGGCCCTGTATGGTCCCCCCGCCCTCCTCCTCCTCCTTCCTCTCGCTCCGGCCCTGTATGGTCCCCCCGCCCTCCTCCTCCTCCTTTCTCTGGCTCCGGCCCTGTATGGTCCCCCCGCCCTCCTCCTCCTCCTTTCTCTGTCTCCAGCCCTGTACGGTCCCCCCGCCCTCCTCCTCCTCCTTTCTCTGGCTCCGGCCCTGTATGGTCCCCCCGCCCTCCTCCTCCTCCTTTCTCTGGCTCCGGCCCTGTATGGTCCCCCCGCCCTCCTCCTCCTCCTTTCTCTGGCTCCGGCCCTGTATGGTCCCCCCGCCCTCCTCCTCCTCCTTTCTCTGTCTCCAGCCCTGTACGGTCCCCCCGCCCTCCTCCTCCTCCTTCCTCTCGCTCCGGCCCTGTACGGTCCCCCCACCCTCCTCCTCCTTCCTCTCGCTCCGGCCCTGTATGGTCCCCCCGCCCTCCTCCTCCTTCCTCTCGCTCCGGCCCTGTACGGTCCCCCCACCCTCCTCCTCCTCCTCCTTTTATCTCGCTCCGGCCCTGTACGGTCCCCCCGCCCTCCTCCTCCTCCTTCCTCTCGCTCCGGCCCTGTACGGTCCCCCCGCCCTCCTCCTCCTCCTTCCTCTCGCTCCGGCCCTGTACGGTCCCCCCGCCCTCCTCCTCCTTCCTCTGGCTCCGGCCCTGTATGGTCCCCCCGCCCTCCTCCTCCTCCCTCTCGCTCCGGCCCTGTACGGTCCCCCCGCCCTCCTCCTCCTTCCTCTCGCTCCGGCCCTGTACGGTCCCCCCACCCTCCTCCTCCTCCTTCCTCTCGCTCCAGCCCTGTACGGTCCCCCCGCCCTCCTCCTCCTCCTTCCTCTCGCTCCGGCCCTGTACGGTCCCCCCACCCTCCTCCTCCTCCTTCCTCTCGCTCCAGCCCTGTACGGTCCCCCCGCCCTCCTCCTCCTCCTTCCTCTCGCTCCGGCCCTGTACGGTCCCCCCGCCTCCTCCTCCTCCTTCCTCTCGCTCCGGCCCTGTACAGTCCCCCCGCCCTCCTCCTCCTTCCTCTCGCTCCGGCCCTGTATGGTCCCCCCGCCTCCTCCTCCTCCTTCCTCTCGCTCCGGCCCTGTATGGTCCCCCCGCCCTCCTCCTCCTCCTTCCTCTCGCTCCGGCCCTGTACGGTCCCCCCGCCTCCTCCTCCTCCTTCCTCTCGCTCCGGCCCTGTACGGTCCCCCCGCCCTCCTCCTCCTTCCTCTCGCTCCGGCCCTGTATGGTCCCCCCGCCTCCTCCTCCTCCTTCCTCTCGCTCCGGCCCTGTACGGTCCCCCCGCCCTCCTCCTCCTCCTTCCTCTCGCTCCGGCCCTGTATGGTCCCCCTGCCCTCCTCCTCCTCCTTCCTCTCGCTCCGGCCCTGTATGGTCCCCCTGCCCTCCTCCTCCTTCCTCTCGCTCCGGCCCTGTATGGTCCCCCCGCCCTCCTCCTCCTCCTTCCTCTCGCTCCGGCCCTGTATGGTCCCCCCGCCCTCCTCCTCCTCCTTCCTCTCGCTCCGGCCCTGTATGGTCCCCCCACCCTCCTCCTCCTCCTTCCTCTCGCTCCGGCCCTGTATGGTCCCCCCGCCCTCCTCCTCCTCCTTCCTCTCGCTCCGGCCCTGTACGGTCCCCCCGCCCTCCTCCTCCTCCTTCCTCTCGCTCCGGCCCTGTATGGTCCCCCCACCCTCCTCCTCCTCCTTCCTCTCGCTCCGGCCCTGTATGGTCCCCCCGCCCTCCTCCTCCTCCTTCCTCTCGCTCCGGCCCTGTACGGTCCCCCCGCCCTCCTCCTCCTCCTTCCTCTCGCTCCGGCCCTGTACGGTCCCCCCGCCCTCCTCCTCCTCCTTCCTCTCGCTCCGGCCCTGTACGGTCCCCCCGCCCTCCTCCTCCTCCTTCCTCTCGCTCCGGCCCTGTACGGTCCCCCCGCCCTCCTCCTCCTCCTTCCTCTGGCTCCGGCCCTGTACGGTCCCCCCGCCCTCCTCCTCCTCCTTCCTCTCGCTCCGGCCCTGTACGGTCCCCCCGCCCTCCTCCTCCTCCTTCCTCTGGCTCCGGCCCTGTACGGTCCCCCCGCCCTCCTCCTCCTCCTTCCTCTCGCTCCGGCCCTGTATGGTCCCCCCGCCCTCCTCCTCCTCCTTCCTCTGGCTCCGGCCCTGTACGGTCCCCCCGCCCTCCTCCTCCTCCTTCCTCTCGCTCCGGCCCTGTGCGGGTCAGACAGGAACAATATGGCGCCGGGAGCAGCGTTAGCCTCTGGACCAGTCGTTGTCTGAAAGACTGGCGATCCGGCAGGATGAACCTCTGCGCCCAATATCTCCGGTAAGCTCGGTGCGGTGTGTTGTCCCGGTTCGCCGCGCGGTGCGGGTTGGGTCGGTAACGGACATTTTAACGCCGACAGGTGAATTGTTTTGTTCGGCGGCTAATGCTAAAGCTAGCCTGTTTGGGGACCACCCCCTTAGCTAAGCGGTGGCGCTAGCTAACGTTAGCTTCATACATCAACAAACAATCGATGCGACCGCGCGTCGTCACGTCGCTCACATTTATATATAAATCTATCAGCTGCGTTTGATTAATCGCGCAGGTCGGTGTCGTTAGAAGCAGGTTTAATGTTTGTTGGTGTGATTTTAAAGCTAAATTAGCGGCTACAGAGAGACGCTGTGTGTTATTGCTAGTTAGCTTTAGCTTGCTAGCGTCTGTCTGCGTATGTCATGTTAGCATGAGATGCTGTTACACGTTACATGTCATTTGTGTTAATTAACAGCAGCTTCTTTCATGTGTAGCTGCCGGTTAAAGCTCACGTGTGTGTGTGATTAAACATCTCCGTGATTGCAGTGTTGATTAGCAGCGGGCGGTGTGTGTTAGCTGTTAGCTAGCTGACGGGTTTGTAACGAAGGTTTGTTTGTTTGTATTCCGTCGCATTTTGGAACCAGGGATTAGCCTGAGCCCGACATCACCACTGCGCCCTCCTGCCGACATTTGATACGAGCTGTTAAATGTTTTAATGCAGCGGATGGACGCGGAGGTGATGTCAGCGCGTTAGCTGTTAGCTCTTAGTCACCTGTGCGTTGTTAACATATGAGAAGGAGTGCTGAGTGTTAGTAATGTCACTGGCATGCGTGAGGTGGAGTGTGGTCATGTCCTGAGTCTCTGATGGACCCGTCTAACTTCCTCCTTCCTCTCTGTTTACATCCGAGCAGACAGGCAGAGGCCCTGAAGGCTGACATGACAGGTAGGTCTGCACCATCACCTCCATCATCTCCCTCAGAGAATGAACACGACTATAATGTGCTGCCACAGAGGCTGATCAGGTCCAGTCAGATGTGTGAGAGACTCCTCTGATGCCTTTAGGCCAGTGTTGGGAATTAACTTCTTACCAGCCACCAATCAGTCATCACACTCGCATGTGTAACTAACTGCAGTGTTAAGTTTGTCTGTACAAAGAAAATAAAACAAGCTTATCAATGTTTAATTGTCTCCCTCACACACTTAAAATGCTCAAAATCAAACTGCAGACACCCAAACAACAACATTATGACTATGATTATTGTTATTATTGTTATTACTATTATTATTGTTATTATTGTTATTATTATTATTTATCACTAATGAGTTACCTTCTCTCTTTTGGTTCACCGACTGGAGTTGTCTGGTCTCGTGTGGGCTCTGTGACCTCTGTTTTCTGTGATTGTATCGGACCAGGTTCACATGTCTTTGTGTCTTCCCTCTGCATGAACAGCCCAGTTTTATGAAAAGACCGTCTTGTCAGCAGTGAATACTTCTTTAATATTCACTGTCAGGTGCACAGTAATGCCTCTAACAAGCAGGAACAAACTTAAGCAAAGCTCTTTCTCAAACTTCACAACAGAAACAGAAGGTCAGTGTTGGGTTAGACCTGTTGGAATACCAGCTGAACAATCCCAGTTTGAACCTCTTCAGTCTGAACACTGAGTCGACTGCAGGGGACTGACTCAGTGTTCAGAGCCCAGCTGCTCGGCTGTGGCTCAATAAAGATCGAGGGTCACTGAAAACAAAGTCAACATCATAGCTCACACAGTATTGTCCTCTGTCATGACACACTGGGTACGTTTACATGCACACTAATATTCCCCAGAAGCCCAGCAGCCTCATGTCGCTCTGTAGTGTGATTTTAGATGGCGTGATGATATCATGGAATCAAAAGAGCTGTGACAGGCGTGACGTGTAACACAACAGCGTCAGCTCCATCACCCCAGCGATTCTGTCACCAGGTTTTTCCAAGTGAAACATTCAGATTCTGGATCCGGTGAAAAAGTGTTGCTCTTTTCTTTGTCTGGAAGTCTTGGAGCAGTGTTAAATGAATAACTAGCTAAACTGTTTTGCGTCTGAATTAATGAGAGCTGTTAATGAATCTTATTAAGCACATATTGTGTCAGGGTTGCCATATATTATGATTTTTATAATAACTTCCAGCATTTACACCAGACCAGTGGATTGATTCGTTTCACCGCTCACTTTCCCTGTTTTTACCATCCAGTGAGATTTTTAGCTTTGCGTGGTGTATACTTGCCAGAGTGTCTGTCCGAGGGAACGACAGTCAGAGTGCGCCGACACAACTGATATGCAGGATGATCACACGTGTGAAGTTTGTCTGTTGCATAAAGGAGAACAACAACTGCCTAAGTGTATAAACAAGTTTGTCTAAAACTGGGAAACAATTCAAGTTCAAACATTAAGTAAGTCAGCAGGATTTGAAGATGACGACATATTTGATGCCAACTTTCAGGACTCAGGACGATTCTCATGCTGTTGAAGCATTTCTGTCTGTGTTGAGGGTCAGTAACAGGCCCTGAGGTCACGAGGTCACACCCTCCAGCTGATTTCCATCTGTTTCCTGTCTGCGCGTTAGATTCAAAGCTGGGCGCGGCAGAGGTGTGGACGTCCCGGCAGGCCCTGCAGGATCTGTACCAGAAGATGCTGGTGACCGACCTGGAGTACGCTCTGGACAAGAAGGTGGAGCAAGACCTGTAAGCTGCTCCGCCTGCATCACAGCGTCAGAGATGGAACAACACTTTAATCAGGAGAGTGGGTGGAGTTATTCGCTGGTGTGTTTTCTCTGTGTGCCTGCAGGTGGAATCATGCTTTTAAGAACCAGATCACTACGCTGCAGAGCCAGGCCAAGAACCGAGCCAACCCCAACCGCAGCGAGGTCCAGGCCAACCTGTCGCTGTTCCTGGAGGCAGCTAGCGGCTTCTACACACAGGTGAGAGTCATTTGGAGTTTCATTTGCTGTGAGGGACTTCTTTAGCTCCTGTTCCAGAGCAGGTTCTCTCCCAGCACAAGAGGAACGTGAGGAGTGACCAGGGTTGCAGCATTATACTGTGATGTAAAAGTTGATGGTTATCATACCGTGTACATTACCTCATCTGTGATATTAAAAAAATGTAACTGGACGGAGAATCTCCCCTTTATTTTAATTATTTTCTAAGGGGAGAGTTTTTACACAAACTTCCATTGACAGTTACAGTTGTAGTAATAAAATAAAACTGTCCGAAAACGCTTATTGACGGTAGTGCAGTTTTAATTCCCTGCTGTCACAGATTAACGAGCGTGCTGGCTCTTTTCCTCCGTATGCGCCCCCCTCTGATCCCACAGAGAGCTGCTGCTCCTCCAACTCAAAGCTCTGCAGAACTTTACAGTCAGGTGAAAAAGATAGGGGGAGGAGTCAGACATCTGGAGGGAGCTCGGAGTAGAGCCGCTGCTCCTTCATGTTGAGGTGGTTCAACATCTGATCAGGATCCTCCTGGTAGGAGGCCCTGGGGCAGACCCAAAACACACTGGAGGGATTACAGATCTCATCTGGTCTGGGAACACCTCGGGGTCCTCCAGGAGGAGCTGGGAAGTGTTGCTGAGGAGAGGGACGTCTGGGGTGCTTTGCTCAGCCTGCTGCCCCGTCTGATGTTTAGAAGTTCCTCAGTGGTGAGTGTGATCAGAGGGTAACAGGGGATTTATGGTTGTGTGTAGACCCTATGCACACTGCCTTTGCTGCTGTGAGCATTTTTACATCTGCGGTGGTGTGTCTGTGTCACTCTGCAGTTACACCTCCAAACTGTGACGTGGAGTTACATTTCTGGGGAGGTGCACGTCTGGCTACAGCGCAGGTTATGGCGTCAATTCAACGCAGAAGTATAAATTAGCTTTAAGAGCTGAAAACTGAATAACTCAACACAAACAGGAAGAAGTACCAGAGAGCGCAGTACTGAGGCTGCGATTCAGTCGTAGCGGCCTTGTGCCTTCTACTGCATCACAGCTGTGCTGATATTCAGTCCAACAGCACCACCTCGAGTGTGACCCTGCTTTTATCCAACAGTTCTACAAGCGTCATTCATCAACAGTAAAAAGCAGCAACAGGTTATCGTTTGTTTACTTAATGATTTATTTGAATAGTTTGGCAGCTGGACCGGGACTGGACTGTTGCTGCACGCCAGCTTGCTGCTCTGTGTAAATTGACACGTTGCCACAGACCAGCTGCTGTGTGTCATGTAGGCTACATCTGTGTGTCGTGAGTGAAACCGACCAGTGAAATCAGTCTGTTGACAGTCTCTTTGGTCGAGTGCTTGGGATGTGATGAGTTAACAGCTTAGGCCCTGATTACACAGAGTGTTTAGCAGCTGGAGGCGCCTTTTTGTATTCGTTTTAATGAGAATGAAGCTTTTTGCTACGCGCCTCCCATTTCTGCGCTCTCAGCGCCTGGCGTTTTTGCCTGAGCACTCTGAACTCCTGGAGTTGAAAAAAATTCAAGTCAAAATGGAAAAACGCCACATGTCATCTCTTTTTTGGTCATCGTTTCCCATCGTCCAATGGGATGATCTGAGAGGCGGGGCTTCTGTGGTGGTCACGACAACAAGTTTACAGTTGGTAAAAAAAAAAAGAAAAAGGGGGGGTGCGGCGCGCCTCGTTTTCATCCAACCTGCAAGACGCTTCCTGTGTGATCAGGGCCTTAATCAGCACATGGTCTCGTCGTCTGATGTCACATGATCACACCTGGAGATTTACCGTTAAGTATTCAGGCTTCTTTCTGTCCCCTCGTCCTTTTCTGACCATTCGTTATTCAACTAAGATGTTTTTGTGCAAAGATGTTCCTCCCTGTGGTGC
The DNA here is from genome assembly GCA_035609425.1 of Epinephelus awoara. Taxonomy (NCBI): domain Eukaryota; kingdom Metazoa; phylum Chordata; class Actinopteri; order Perciformes; family Serranidae; genus Epinephelus; species Epinephelus awoara. Next base: position 1,579,703 of record CM069306.1, on the reverse strand, counting down.
GAAGTTTGTTACCACGAGCCTTAATGTTTCAGAACAGCTGTAAGGCGAAGTGATACATGCAGAGTTAAAAGTTCCAGCGCTGATGGAATTTACCTGAACGATATCGATGATCTCTCTGTCGGGCAAAGCGTGCATCTCTGTGTGGAACATGTGGACGCTGTTTACAGTCTAAGCGTTGCCAGATATTGATTTGACATGTCAGTGAAATCATAGTTTTGTCTGTGGTGTCTGGCTCCAGGAGAGAGATGAGTGACTGAGAGGATCTGGTCTGTGCTGCCCACTCCTAACATGATATGTGCAGAATCTCAACCCTGATGTGAATCATAACTGTTGGAATGTAAATACCTGAGAAATCAAGATGTAAACTAATCTGTTAAAATATGAATGTGTCCTGATCACTGATGGTGTGACGCCCAGAGACATCAGACTATGAGACGCAGTGTCCTCTGGATAAACAGTCTTCTGCTGTGTTGTCTCCAGTTACTGCAGGAGCTGTGCACCGTGTTCAACGTGGACCTGCCGTGTCGTGTCAAGTCGTCTCAGCTCGGCATCATCAGCAATAAACAGAGCAACACCAGCGCCATCGTCACCCCGCAGCCCAGCTCCTGCTCCTACATCTGCCAGCACTGCCTCGTCCACCTGGGAGACATAGGTGAGAGCGTCCACGTCCTTTGATCACAGTGTTATCAGGTCTGACAGGCTGGTAACTTAATCACTGATTTTACACCTCCCCTGAAATAACAAATCACATCTCATTATCATTCTTGTTTCTGTGTTTCAGCACGTTACCGTAACCAGACCAGCCAGGCCGAGTCGTACTACCGACATGCAGCTCAGCTGGTCCCATCAAACGGTGAGTCTCACACGCCATGTTTGTGCTAAGCTAGGCTAAAGGCTGTCTGAGTGTGTCTCTGGAAACACTCAGGAGGTGGGAGCAGACACGAGGGGTTTATGTCTGCAGCTCTCTGAGTGACCTTGTTGTTGAAAGCAGCGATACAAATGCCTTGCTCTGTTTACCGTAATACATCAACCCTGTTAACCATAACCCTTTGAACTCTGAAATAGAAAGAGCCGCCACTGCCCACGCTGGTATTTTTGCTTACTGTGATGTAATTTCTTGGAGTATCTTCAAATGCTTCATGTCCCTAAAATCTGCACAACCCGAGCTAAAAGTTTCTGTTAGTCAGTAAACCAGAATGATAATGATTAATAGAAACAGGTATTCTCTTTTCAATTTGTTTTACAAAATGAAAATACAAAACATACTGATCCAAAAGATTTTTAAATGTATAAACAGAGAAAATATTTCTCACTCCAATAACACTCCATCAGTTATCAGAACTATGTGCATTTTTCAGTTTTTGAGATATGCTCTTTTTTTTGCATTCATTCCTTTGGCATCATCGTGGTTTTGCACCACTTTTAATGTAACACAGTGAAATCATTGCGAGCGTACAATGTGACGACAGGACAAACAGAAGCCTGAGCTTTCTGCTGCAAAAAGAATGAATGTTGTAGCTGTTATGGTTTTTATTGTTGGGCAGCCATTATAGGGAACATTCTGTGGAATCTATGGTGTAATTACAGCAAAATACTATCAAATAAACCTGGAAAAACATTAATTAAAAAATCACTGAAAGTTTTTGAAAAGTCATTGAATTTTGTTGCGTGTGATGTCATTGTTGCTGTAATCTTCTGTAGATAACCGTCCATCTAATGGAACGTAACGGCAAGTTTACTTTCTGTAGCTGTTGGTGTACCGCTGCTCCGATATGCGTCAATGTGTGAAACTGTTCTGTTGAACATCACATACATTTCTGATTTTTATTTTCATGCCCTTTGCACCAATGATAGCTGGGGTTGTCCATCTGTCCGCATGTCTGTCTCATTCTCGTGAGCGCAGTATCTCAAGGGCACCTTGAGTAAATTTCTTCAGATTGGGACAAACGTTGGATTGAAGAATAAACTGATCAGATTTTGGGGGTCAAAGGTCAGTGTGACCTCACAGAACATGTTTTTGTCCATAACTGAAGAATTCATACACTAATTCTGACCAAACTGGACACAAATGTCTGACAGGGTAAAATAATGAAGGTCAAAAGGTCAAAGGTCAGCTTGACTGTGACATCATCATGTTTTAACGTCATATCTCAGGAACAGAAGGGGAGACATTTGGTCAGATACTGAATTGGTGACTCTAATCTTGAAACTGTGCTGATTGTATAGATCTTCTGTGTGTGAAGCATCCATGTTTTCACTGACATGATGGAGACTGTCAGAGACACTGGACTGGTGGGCGGAGTCATACAACCACAGGGTGGACTGGTGGGCGGAGTCATACAACCACAGGGTGGGCTGGTGGGCGGAGTCATACAACCACAGGGTGGACTGGTGGGCGGAGTCATACAACCACAGGGTGGACTGGTGGGCGGAGTCATACAACCACAGGGTGGACTGGTGGGCGGAGTCATAAAACCACAGGGTGGACTGGTGGGCGGAGTCATAAAACCATGGGGTGGACTGGTGGGCGGAGTCATAACACCACGGGGTGGACTGGTGGGCGGAGTCATAAAACCACGGGGTGGACTGGTGGGCAGAGTCATACAACCACAGGGTGGACTGGTGGGCAGAGTCATACAACCACAGGGTGGACTGGTGGGCAGAGTCATACAACCACAGGGTGGACTGGTGGGCAGAGTCATACAACCACGGGGTGGACTGGTGGGCAGAGTCATACAACCACGGGGTGGACTGGTGGGCAGAGTCATACAACCACGGGGTGGACTGGTGGGCAGAGTCATACAACCACGGGGTGGACTGGTGGGCAGAGTCATACAACCACAGGGTGGACTGGTGGGCAGAGTCATACAACCACAGGGTGGACTGGTGGGCAGAGTCATACAACCACGGGGTGGACTGGTGGGCGGAGTCATACAACCACGGGGTGGACTGGTGGGCGGAGTCATACAACCACAGGGTGGACTGGTGGGCGGAGTCATACAACCACAGGGTGGACTGGTGGGCAGAGTCATACAACCACAGGGTGGACTGGTGGGCGGAGTCATACAACCACGGGGTGGACTGGTGGGCAGAGTCATACAACCACAGGGTGGACTGGTGGGCGGAGTCATACAACCACGGGGTGGACTGGTGGGCGGAGTCATACAACCACAGGGTGGACTGGTGGGCAGAGTCATACAACCACAGGGTGGACTGGTGGGCAGAGTCATACAACCACGGGGTGGACTGGTGGGCGGAGTCATAAAACCACGGGGTGGACTGGTGGGCGGAGTCATAAAACCACGGGGTGGACTGGTGGGCGGAGTCATAAAACCACGGGGTGGACTGGTGGGCGGAGTCATACAACCACGGGGCGGTAGCTCTGGTCTTAGGGTATATTGTGTTTATTTAGTTTCAGTCTGTGACAGTGTTTTTCACTGTGTATTTTCATTTTAGTTTAACTTTTAGTTTTCGACAATAACCCTGCTTCCACCCTCTGAACCATAAACTATTCCAGCAGGTTAGACAGCTCTGAGGTTAGAGCGGCCATGTTTGTAGTTCCTCCCCATGTGTGTGTGTGGTGTAATGCTCCTGTGTGTCTCCTGCAGGTCAGCCGTACAACCAGCTGGCCATCCTGGCCTCCTCTAAAGGAGACCACCTCACCACCATCTTCTACTACTGCCGCAGCATCGCAGTCAAGTTCCCCTTCCCAGCAGCCTCCACCAACCTGCAGAAGGCCCTGTCCAAGGCTCTGGAGAGGTAACAGCACAGAAACCAGTTTTCTCTGAGGGCCTGTACACATGCCGCGTCTTTAGCTGCCTGGAATATGCGAGGTCGGGCACTGTGTGCGACTCTTGCGCCCACTCTGTGCCAACTTTCAAGAGCACAGAGGCAGGTTGTGTCTGAAGCACCGGCCTACTTACATGAAGTCCTGCGTGCAGAGCTGATCATCTTCCAGGAGCTGCTTTGTATTGGGCCTAAAATAGTGTGTGTAGGACAAATGTAAAGCTCTGCATTAAATGAATGAGATTTTTCCTCCATATTTATCACAGACTGCTATTACTGAATAAGGAAAGATATCTGCCGGCTGTGATTGGTTGTTCCTCGTCACGACATGCTGTGTGTGCTGCTGCGTTCCAAAAGTCAAACTCAGTTTATCTCAGGGTGCAGCTGTCGTACCCTAAGAAGTAGGCCTTCGGGAATGAGTGCATATCATGGCGTTTGAGTGCGCCTGCCTCTTGTCTACATTAAAAACAACAAGAAATGCGGCGTGTGTACGGCCCCTAAATGTAAGGCTTTGATTTAACTTTTGTTCCCTCTGTGAGCATGGTGTTTGTCTGCAGTATTAAATCCTCCATCCTCCGTCTGTGTCTCTGCAGCCGTGATGAGGTGAAAACCAAGTGGAGCGTGTCAGATTTTATCAGGGCCTTCATCAAGTTTCATGGTCACGTCTACCTGAGCAAGAGTCTGGACAAGCTCGACGGTCTGCGGGAGAAACTGGAGGAGCAGTTTCAGGTGAGACAGAGACAGAATCCATCACTTGTGTCTGTTGTGCCTATTTTTTCCTCATGCACAGAGTGTTTAAAAAGGTACTGTGTGTGTGTGTGTGTGTGGGTGTGTGCGTGCGTGCAGAGGCTGATCCTGCAGAAAGCCTTCAGCTCTCAGCAGCTGGTCCACATCACCGTCATCAACCTGTTCGAGCTCCACCACCTCAGAGACCTGACAGCTGACGGCAGCGAGCAGAGCTACAGCAGCGAGCAGCAGATCAGCTGGTTCCAGCTGCTCGGACTCTTCAGTAAGAAAAACACACAGACACACACTTGTGCCCTGCTTCCGTACTGTCACCACATTCTCAACATCATTTCACACAGAACGTGTCGTGAAGAAACGAAGATGAAAAAGAATTTGCTGACGAGACTGTTGCATCAGAGACATTAATGTGCTGTGACATGAATTTGAGACTGTTCACTGCTTATTTTAAAAACAGTTTTTCACCACAGTGAGACAGTTTGAATTAGGGATGCACAATATGGATTTTTTCCAACTGATACAGATACTTACCTGCTTCCATGGCCGACTCTTCATACCTGCCAACATCAGGTCCACCCTCACTGGCCCCGCCCCCATATAACCCTACACTACAGAAGAACATCATAAACACAAAATGAGTTTAATCAGTATTAAATGTGACGTTGATGGTAAGACAGAGGATGATGATGATGATGAAGTCCAGTGTTACTGTGTAATTCTCTGGTGTGTCAGTAAAGTGTATAAACTACACAGCAGAGTGGAGTCTCCACTGACAGAGACAAACACTGACAGCTGATGAACATCAACATCTGCTGGATGCGCCGTCTCACCGTTCCACCACAGACCAGCTGACAGCTACTGTTGACTCACCTCACACATTAACACTCAGGTCTACAGAGTCGGTCCAAAAGCCGGGCCGCCCGCCCTCAAGTGGGTAACCCCCGACGACCCTGTTTCTCCCCCTCAAACAAGCTGTGTGTGATTTGAGAGTCTGCTCCCCTCAGTCTGCAGGAGACCAGAGAGAAAGGTGTTGTTAAAGTCTCTCAGTAAGTCTGTAGCTTCTGACTGAAGCTCTGTGGTTTGGAGTTTAGTTTTTCTCTTGCGTCCTGTTTTTACTTTACATATCTGCTTTATTTTACTGTTTCATGTTCACTGTCAGCCGTGTTAGGAGTTGTGTGAAGCTGCTGATCGAAAACCCAACATTTCCTTATTTTGCTGCTTCACAGTAAAAGTTTTTACATCACAAAATAACAGGAAATTCTCTCGGAATTAAGATATGTTTATCACAGAATTAGCGAAACTTTTATTAGCAGCTTTTCTTCAATTAAGACAAGTGTAATGACACGGCAGTGAGGAAGAGTAAAAGCAGAAACAGCAGCAGTGAGATGATGATGATGATGATGATGAGGAGCTGTAAAAATAACAGGGGACGTTAGCTGTGGATCAGCCTGCAACAGAACGTGTAGAAAACAATCTGATATATATCGTGTATCGACATTCAGCCTGAAAATACCAGGATATGGATTTCTGTCCCTGTCGCCCAGCTCTACGCTGCACCCATTGTAGATGATGTAAGCAGCCTTAAACCATACGATGAATCACTGAGGTGATGTTAATGGTATTTATCAAAGCATGTGATCCACCCCTGATGATACGATGTCATATGAGACGTGTGATTGGCTGAAGCTGTTTTATTGCATGTGGAAATACCAGCAGATCTCATCAGTCTCTGTTGGCTTCAGCCCAACTGTCAGCGCCGCAGCAGCCACTGTGGCAGGAAGCTGTCTTTATGTCCAGAAGTCTCAGTGTCCTGCTGATGGATGGTCGTTCATGGTGTTTGTCTTCCTGTCCCCTCAGTGTCCTTCCTGGGCGTCATGTGCAGCCGAGCTCTGCTCAACAAGAGCCGAGGGGAGGAGATCATGGGGGAGTGTCCTCTGCCGGCCATCAAAGTCTCTCTGGACTGGCTCAAACTGAGACCCAGCGTCTTCCATGAGGCCGCTGTGGACCAAAGGCAGCAGTAAGTCTTCTGTCCTGTTGTCGACATGCTGGGCTGTATGGTCACTTCTGAATAGGAAGTTTAACTCCTCTTCCTCTTCCTGTCTCTCAGCATCTGGCCCTGGCTGGTCTCCATCCTCAACAGTTTTCAGCCCAAAGAGGACGATGTGTCCTGTTCCTCAGGTAGGACACCTGCCACTATTGATTCTTCATTTAGTTCTGTGATCGATTCCTCTGATCTGAGCCTTCTTCAGGTTACTGTTAGGATTTAGAGGAGTGGACAACGAGCACAGGAGCAGCTGTGGGGAGTGTGTGCAGATAAACACAAACACCGTTCATCTACACACACTTTAATAACATGGTGACACAGACCTGGATGAAATCAGCAAAGTTTGACCTTAAAACTTCAGTGTGTTTGAATTTCTCCCACCTAACGTTGAAATCATATGTTGCATTCAAACGGATAGCGCACTCTAGTGACTCACTGTTTCAAATGCGTATTGCAACTACGGTAGCTGCTGTGCACCAAAAAGCTATAATAACATTGATGAAACCATGTCATTTGATACTTCATGGAGTATTCATTCAGGCTGCTACACAGACACAAGCGAAGCGAGTTGACAAACCCCCTCCTCACCATGCTGGCTGTGTTTACAACGTAGGACTGTTGGGGCAGATGTAAATTGAAACAAACCAACCACGTCTGGTCTTTTGACAACTGATGAGTGGCTCAACCTCACACACCTCATCCCTCTCCTCACATCACTGACCTGTGATTGCATTACCTTTCTCCTTCAGCAGCTCTCTCCACCTGGGAAAGGCTGCCCCGATGTTGACCCTCGTTTTTTGAATTCACCGCTCACGTTGCCTTTTTGATTCCCTTTTGCGCTTTCTTGGCGACGAGGATTCTGTCTTCAGACATCGACTTTTGCCAGTAAACAACTGAAAATGTGGCACACTGTCCCTTTTCCCCAGTTTTAGTTGTCTGGTTGACAGTGTTTAGTAAGACTTTAACAAATGTGTCTTGAAGTGTTTTCAGATGTAACTACATCTCTTCAGCTCTAATGGTACAGCAACTGTAATGTGTGTGTGTGTGTGTGTCGCATGTGTTCAAGCTGAAGGTTTGTTTGTTTTCTCTGCAGTGACGCCCCTGCCAGAGGAGTTTGAGTTGCAGGGTTTCTTGGCGCTCCGTCCGGCTCTGAGGTACTCCACTTTGTCATTTAGTGCTGGGATGAATGTTCAGTGTTTGATGAATGTTCAGTGTTTGGATGAATGTTCAATGTTGGGATGAATGTTCAGTGTTGGGATGAATGTTCAGTGTTGGGCTGGTGCCTCAGTCAGTGATGAGTCAGAAGGTTTCCATGTCCTGATGTCCTTTGGTGTTTCAGGTCCCTGGACTTCACTAAAGGTCACCAGGGCATTTTGGTGGACAGGGATGGCCTGCCGGTTCACACTCGACATCAGAGACTCATCAGTCTGGGCAAATGGGTGGCCGACAACCAGCCGGGGTGAGTGTTTGTCTGCTTTGTTACTGTGTCTGTCAGTTTTCCTACTGAAAGACCAACTTACCCTGAACATTTAGTGCAGCACAATGTGAACACGAGGCCGGCTACGATGATTACGCTATCGTCTTATAGTACAATACATGAGCATGACCTCTGCCTCTTGCTGCCCTTAATATTACCTGTTTTGTTGACATGCGTGTTTCTTTACATAAGAGTGTCAGCAACATTTTAGTCAACGTGATGTCAGAATAAACAGCGGGGCTCTACGTCCACGCAGAGCCTACAGCGTAAGTACGCATTGATTCAACGCAGAAGTATAAATCCCGCTTTACTGTTGTCGATGGTGTAATAAACTGATAGATGACCAGACACTGTTGATGACTTTTTAAATCTGGATGTTTGATTGTCAGTTAAAAGTAGATTTATATGAGACAGCTGGAGACCAGTGAGACCTCCACAATAATGACACAACCAAGGAGATAATACAAAAGATTTCTATATATTTTATAAAATAAAAGTTTGTCCTCTACAAGCTGTTAAGAGTCATTTTGTGGTCATTTTTTTTAAAAACAGTTGAAAGACTTGTAGTAACTGAAAAAGTTGGACAAGCTTCACAGAGCGTGAGTCAGGTCAGAGGTCAGAGCACACTGACAGGACATCAGTACACTGATCTGTGTCTCCTCTCTGCAGGCTGATCCAGTGCCGAGTGAGTGAGGACGGCCTCCTCCTCTTCATCACTGACATTCCAGAGCAGGCCATCGAGGAGCCGCAGGAGAAGGAGGCGCCGGTGCTGCAGGAGTCGTCCAACGCTGAGCAGATGGCCAATGACGGCGGAAACTCCGGCCTGAAGTCGGTGCTGTCGGCGGGGAAGACGCAGAGCTCGTGGCCCGACGGCAGCGACCGACCTGTGGTCACCTTCAAGGAGAACATCAAACCCCGAGAACAGAGCCGCGAGCCCACGCGAAACCATCATCTGAAAGACAGTGGCAAGGAGCGCCGGGACTTCACCAAAGGCAACGGGGCTGCTGGGAAAGGAGAGCTGAAGAGGGACGCCAAGAGGAAGAGCGAGCTGAAAAAAGCCGGACATGAGAAAACTGCTGATGCTGGAAAACAGGTAGAGATGCAAACAATTCTCAGACAGAGCTGCTCCTTTAAATATTTAATGAAGCTGACGATGACGTCACACCTGTTTCCTGTCGTTCAGGTGAAGGCGCAGACGGAGCTGAGGAAGACTCCGGTGTCTGAGGCGAAGAAGACTCCTGCCACTCAAACTCAAACTACCTGCTCCTCCCAGTTCATCCCCATCCATCATCCTGGAGCCTTCCCGCCGCTGCCCAGCAGACCTGGTACACACGCACGCACGCACACACACACACACACACACACACACACACACACACACACACACACACACACACACACACACACACACACACAATTTCCTAATTACAGCTTCAGCCATCAGTCAGTGACTCGATCTACAGAAAATAATCAACAGTTAATTGTTTGAGTCATTTTCAGTAATTTGCAGGGTTCAGCCTCTGCTGTGAGGATTTGCTGCATCTGGTCACGGATCACAGTTAACTGAAAATCTCTGGACTTTTGACTGTTAGTCGGTCAGAATGAGAGATTTGAATGTTCCCAGCTTTCTGAGATTTTCGGACACAATGATGAATCGATAAAATAATCTGCAGATTGGGGCATGTGCTCGCTCTCATGGTTCTATCTAAGGAAGGCAAAAGCCAAAAAACTAATCTTAGAAATATAACAATCAGCAGATTGATAGATAATATCTCTGGATGTAGATTTCTCCATGTTGTTACCGGCTTCTTCTTCTCTTACACATTTAATGCTATTGGACTTCTGGGTCAAAGCCCGGGGCGGAAACTGTGGAGCATGCTCAGAGCGCCTCGGCCAGTTTGGGTCTGATTGACTGTATACATGCAGGAGTCACATGATCTGGGTGTGTTAGTCCCACTGTGACACATTCACTACAGGACCATTTCACTCACACTGACATGTTCACAGGAATTTATATAAAACTGTTTTCTCTGTCGTCATGGAGACAGACTGAGTGTGTATTTAAATGAATGACTGCAGCTCTTCAGTCAGTTTAAATTCTGCTCCTGATTGGTTCCTCTGCAGGTTTCCCCCCCTCAGCCTACGTGATCCCGCCCCCGGTGGCGTTCCCGGGGCTTCAGGTGAATCCAGGCTTCACCTTCTCCACCGGAGTGTCCGTCCCCGGACCGTTCCTCCAGCCGGGCGTCCACACCCAGGCCGGCACCCAGGCCGGGAAGCAGTCCCACATTCCCTACAGTCAGCAGAGGCCCTCTGGTCCCGGTCCAGGTCAGGGGCCAGGGTCTTCGGGACAGGGCCCAGGGCCCATGAACCAGGGCCCTTCCCAGGGTCAGCAGCCCCAGCCCCAGGCTCTGCAGCAGTCGGTCCAGCTGCAGGTGCAGGCGATGAGCCAGCAGCAGCAGTCTCCCACCAAACCAGTCCAGCAGGTCGGGATGGGGAAGAGTCCACCTCACCACCCGGGGCTGCAGCAGGTCAGTGGTGTTTAAAGCCTGAGGGCCATTAAAATCCTCAGAGCACCCAGAATGCTCCCAGCTGTTCAGACACAAATATATTAGTTAAATCTGTAGTTTATCAGTAACAGCTGCTCGCTGTAGCTTTCATCCAACAAACAGGAGGACCGTGAATTTGTTGGGGACTATTTTCAGCGGTGGATTAATCTACATTTAGTGTTGTAGTGAGAATGGGTGTCAGCAGGTTTATAAAATAAAGTACAGTGTGTGTTAGTGGTGATGAAAGTACACCAGTGTGACTCACTGATGTAGAGGAGGAGGAGTTCAGGCCGTAGAGACACACTGTACCTGTTAGCAGATACATTTAGTGTCAGGTGACAGGAAGAGAGACGTAGGATATCATTACTGTATTCAGTTGAGCAGGTGAAGGCTGAACTGTCTGCTGCAGTGAGTGATGGTAACTGTAGCTGTGTGTCTGGTCTCAGCAGTACATGCAGGTCCAGGATCAGCCGGCTCAGATGTGGAACCAGGCTCAGGCTGCTCTGCAGAAGATCCCTCCCATGCAGATGTCCCTGAAGCAGCCTCAGCAGCAGCAGCAGCAGCAACAGCAGCAGCAGCAGCAGGCCTTCTACATGGCGGCTCAGGATCCTCTCAAACTGTACGAGCACCAGCTGCAGCCGCCCTCCCAGCCGCAGCTCTCCAACATGGAGAAGAAGATCAAGTACCCCAACGTCAAGATGCAGGACTTCTACTGGGAGCCGACGTACAGGATGGGCGACAGTCTGGCTGTGATGGCAGACAGGATGAAGAGGCCTCCACCAGGTGGTCTCTGCTCTGAGCAGGATGGCTCCGCAGGGCCCCGGGGTCCCCCGTTTGAGGTGAGCAGCTCTCAGGTGACGGTGAAAGAGGAGAAGGAGGTCGTGCTGCTTTTCTGTCTCTCTGCTTCTTTTCCTGCCCAGTTTTATTCTCTTGGTTGTCTGTTATCTGATTGGAAGGTTACAGACGTTTCAGTCGGGTTGAATGTAAGATGATACGTTCTTAAACTGCAGCACAGGCTTCTTAGATGCTTGATTGATAGCTGCCGCACTGTGGTGGTACGCAGGGATGATTGATTCGTTTCACTGAGGCGTCGCAGTCGGTCTGGGGTCAGAATATTTGTGTACAAACAATAAAGACATTGGTGAGAATTACTATTCTGTAATATTTAAAAAGTCATAAAGAAATGCTTTCTATAGGAAAAGTTGTATTGTTGCCGTTCATTTGAGTGTATCCAGTTCTGTCAGGCCGAGCGCTCCCAAAGAGCCCCATTTGCACCAAGCAGTTCAGTTCAGTTCAGTTCGGTAAGCTTTTTCTGTCTCCACAGTGAAAGTTGTGGATGGTCCCAACAGAAGCGTTCCTTAGCGTCCCCATGTTTGGTCCCCCCTCTGTTGGGGTACCTAGCACACAGATCTGGTACTAAAAGGTGGAGCTAGAAACCCTGCAGTCTGATTGGTCAGTAGAGGACGGTCACTCTGGTTTCATGTAACCTCTGTTCATACATCAGTAAACTACAACTATAAAATGAAAGAGAAAAAATAACTTCATTCACTGGGCCGACTGCCGGCAACTTTTGAGGTGGAACGTTAACTTGTAATGTTACTCAATGCATGAGTTGATGACGTGAATCCATCAGCACACCTTAAATTTCAATATGATCTCTGATCAGCTTGCAGGCTTCTGTAGCTTTGAGCATAACTTTCCTTCTTTCCACCTCAGTCTTACCAGCTTGCCTTCTTTCTTTCTCTCTTCTTTGTTTTTACCCCTCTCTTCTTCTTCTCCTCCTCCTCCTTCTTCTTCTTCTTCTTCTTCTTCTTCTTCTTCTTCTTCTCCTCCTGGCTTCATCTCTCACTAGGACAACAAGAGCTCGCCTCTTCTACCTCCTGACCTGTTAAAAACTCTAGCAGATTTTGAGGAGGAGGAGGAGCTCGTCTTTTCTAAGCCTCCTGATTTCTTCCAGGCCCTGGCTGGCCCTCTTAGCACTGCTCCTGGACCAAACATATTTGTATGTAGCCCTGTCTTCCGCCTGCAACGCCTCCATCCTGATCACCCCTCCCCCCCTGCATCTCGTCCCATCCAGACCTCACGCCTCACTTTGCCTCCTTCACTGAATACTGTCCTCACATGTTGTTATATTAGTTGTTGTGTAGCAGGGATGGGCATGAGTACTCCAGTACTCGAGTAAGACATCAGTATTTATTCAATGTAAGAAGTATTTGCTTTTTTTCTGCCTCCACTTCAACACTAGTTGTGACCAGAGACATGTTTTCTGGTCGTCCACCTCTCAAGGATGCCTGGAGGAAATTGCCTTAAATTTGGCACAAACATTCACATAGAGTCATGGATGAACTCATTAGATTTTGGTGCTGAAATGTCAAAGTCACTGTGACCTTGTGTCCATCTCATTTTCATGAACAAGTTACCCTAAGAACGCTTTCAGGGAATTTCTTCAAATTTGGCACAAACGTCAGCTTGAAACTCAACGATGAACTACGGTTTTGACCATAAGAATTCATTCGCTAATTATAATAAAACTTCTCACAACTGTCTTAATAGGATGACATAATGAAGTAATGACATTTTATATCCAAAAGGTCAAAGGTCACTGTCACATAGGGATGGGTACCGAAACCTGGTACTACATTAGCCTCGGGGCTGAACTATCAAATACCGTAGTATTAATCAGCTCTGACGTTATCGGTTCTTTTATCCGCACTTTTACACAATTTGGTTTAATTCATTGTCATCCTACAGCCTCTCATCTGCGCTGAACTGCTACACACACACACACACACACACACACGCCACTGTAGTCAGTGAACAGCGGAGCGGCCGTGGTAGAAGATAACTTGAAAATGACTCGACTTGACGGAAATTACAGAGGACAGGAGGACTGACTGATAAATACCTAACTTCACTCAGTAAATTGATGGCAGTAAAATTAATACCTAAATTCACTCAGTAAATTGATGGCAGTAAAATTATTTACACAGTGACATCACTGTGTTCTTTTTAAAATATTCAATAACCCTGTTCTGAATGTATTATTTTTAAAATTAATCTATTTTCTAAAAAGCAACCAATAAGAGTCCAGATAAAGCACCAGGTCGATGAGTAGTATGGATAAAATCTTAATGATACCCATCCCTACTGTCACATCATAATATATGTAAAACCATAAATTGACCCTGTTCTTTATTAAAAGTTTGTATTTTTTGGACCTAACACAATGGTGTAACTGTTGTCTGTGAATATCTGCACAGATCCATCAATAATCTGATAATAATTCAGTGCAAGTACTGGAATATGGAAGTGACATAAAATGCCCATCCCTGTTGTGCAGAGTAACACTGCTGTGACTCGGTCATTGTTCATAATTTACCAGACAAAACTCTCAATTATTCAGTTTAGATATTACAAAGATGCAAAATCCAGTCCCTCTAAAAAAAGGGGCAAAGTCAAATTGGTAGCTTTGCCGCAGTGTGTACTGACATGAGAACGACTAGATGATGAGGGAGTAGCTGACAGACACACGGTGAGCAGACGCTTATCCTTCAGATTGTGGTTTTAATCACATGTTGAATGACTTTAAACAGTCATGTGCTGACTGACAATGAATTCAAACACAATAACAGACAAAAGCATCAAACAGCTACAAATCAGAGATGAGAAATCTGAAATGGAGCCCTGAGATTTAAAAGATGATGAAGAGTTAACAGGAGCAGATCTAAATCAGTTAAGAGTTTCTAAACGTATATAAAAATATCCTGTGTGAGGTTTCTGTCAACAGTCAGAATACTGATGCTGTAAATGCTCATTAAACATGTTGTCCTCGACACTCGAGACACATCTAAGTGACCCCTCGGGGTTTTTCTGCTTTAACCAACATTGTAGAAATAAAGACCTCCCCCTCTCCTGCAGCTGCTTCACAGTAAAAGTTGCTCCAGCTCCATGACTTGTTTTGCTCACCTTCCCCTCAGCTGGAGGGATTTCACTGTGAAACAGCTGCAGGTGCTTGATGCATTCGAATGCGTCTGGAATACTGAGTGTAGTAATACATGTTGACACACTGAGCAGTAGATCTTAGTAGATAAGATTGAAACCAGCCACACTGATGTCACAGACCTTTAATTTGGACGTGTATATAAGTCACAGACTGCAGCTGCACATGGTGGACGGTGTTAGAGGATAAAACAGATCACAGTTGGACGTGGTGTGATGTTTGTCGTCTGTGCTTCGTCTTTGCAGCTGCCAAACCAGACCAGGATGGAGAGCGGCCCCGAGGTCGTCAGCCAATCATCTTCTCTCCTGCCCATGTCCGGCTTCCCTATGCAGGTCAGACCGTCACCTGAAAAGTTCTCTTCAAAGATTTTGTTTAAACCTGCAGGGGTGTGTGTGTGTGTGTGTGTGTGTGTGTGTGTGTGTGTGTGTGTGTCGGAGACGACCACCTCAGGAGATTTCTGAACTTGAGTGTTTTTTCAAACCTGGAACCTGTCATGATCGGATAACGCAGGTTATTCACATCAGACACTTTTTGTTTCCATTTCATAAATTCAGATAACCCTGAGCAGCGCTCTGTGAGTCGGTGTTTAACAGACTGACTGAAGTTATTAATGAAATGTAAAGATTGTTGTGACCTTGTTCAACCACCAGATGGCAAAGTTTGTCCAAAGACTTTGGGGTCAGGTGCTTCTGTACGTCTGACAAAGTTTAACATTTTATTTTCTGAATTTGAAGCTTTTAAAACACCATATCAGAACATGTGGATTCAGGTGTTGGTATGATAGGTTGAGTGTCTTGGTCAGGTTGAGGCAGTGGGTGAGGCTCCAGCTTCCAGGTAAAGAAAATGATTTAGATATTTGAGTTTCTGTCACCTTGAATTTGTTCCCTGAACACTGACATCATGTGTAGAGGTCGGCCTCATGCATCAAATCTGTCTTATCTGTAATATTAATTCACAGCATTGATAAATATTGTGATATTTTTATTAAAAATCAATCAAACTGTTTTATAGATTAGGAAACAAACAAGTACCTGATCAATCAGACCTGTAATGTTCTGTCTTTGTTTCAGGAGTACAACCAGAACAGCATCTTCAGTCAGGCCTACGGCAAGAACCTGCCGCCCAGCTCCAAGCCCGACGCTCCCATGATGCACCAGGAGCCCTCCCTGTACTCCCTGTTTGAAGGGACTCCCTGGTCCCCCTCCCTCCCTGCCAGCTCAGGTACGTCCCACCTGTGCACATCTGAAAATGGTAGATATTTGTATTCAGTACAGAACCAGGTTCTGAGTTGAAAAGCTGTGCTCTGATTGGCAGATCACTCCACCCCGGCCAGCCAATCCCCTCACTCCTCCAACCCCAGCAGCCTGCCATCGTCCCCTCCAACACACAACCACGGAGCCATGCCCTTTTCTAACTTCGGGCCCATAGGTACTCCGGACAGTCGGGACCGCAGGGTGGTGGACCGCTGGAAGGCGGACAAGACCGGTAAGGGTTCAGAGGATCCAGAGGGGGCAGAGTTGAGAGGGTCCAAAGGGTTCAGAGGGTTCGGGGGTCCAAAGGATCCAGAGGGGGCAAAGGGACTGGATTCAGAGGGACAGGGTTCAGGGGGTCCAGATGGGGCAAAGGGACTGGATTTAGGGAGTTGAGAGGGTCCCAAGGGTTCAGGGGGTTCAGAGGACAGGGTTTAGAGGAACCAGAGGGGCTGTGCTGACGGGGTCCAGAGGGTCTAAAGTGTCTTCAGGGACGGTTTAAATCCTGAGATGAAGAAGTGAAGTTTGAGTTAACAGGTCAGAAACATTCAGCTTCAGCTCAGCAGAGAAAAAAGAAACTGAAATAATTTTTCTTAAGATGTAAAACAGTTTTTCTTTCTCCTGAGACGGGACAGAATCAGAATGACTGAAGAACGGTCACTGTTAAATGTTTAACGTTTATTCAACGTGCAGCACACAGCTAACTCACTGTCTCCATGGCAACATCATACTTCCTGCTTGTATCACACATTAATGCACGAAACTATCTTTTGATAAACCACTGTCCCACAGCGTGTACGGTACAACTCACAGGCAGACTGATGTGATCTCTGAGGAGGCTGATACCTGTTGAGGATCCTGATATGAGGTGTGACTGTCAGAGTCGTGTTGCTGCTCTGCTGGGAGACAGGAAATAAGTCCTGCGTTCAAAGGGTTGAATTTCCTGTGAGCTCTGCCTCCATATGTTGACATGTTGGTGTTGTTTTTTCAGGAGCGGTCAGCGGCTTCGGTCTGGACTACCTGCCGGCCGCAGCTTCCTCTGCAGCTTCAGACACCAGCTGGCACCAGGCGGGACCGACAGGCAGCTCCTGGACCAATCAGGAGTCTCCAATGGAGGAGTCGTCCTCCACCGTGCTGCTCGACAGCCTCAAGGTCTGCTGACGTCCTGTCATGTGACTGTTTACTGTCTCAGTTTGCTGCAGTCAGTCGTCACTGCACTAAGAATATGAATTGTTATTTTTTATTAATTATTTAAATAAGATCGATAGTTTGAGTCTGAATCATAACTCATCTGAGGTCTGATGTTACCTGATGAGACATCTGTTATCCACCTTCTGTAGATACACTCACGGTGTCAGAGGGGATTATTTTACCAGACTGAAATAAGCGTCCTCTTCAACAGAGTGTCTTGAAATTCAGATGAACCACAAAAGGCTGAATTTATACTTGTGCCGCAGACCCTACGCCGTCGTGAGCCTTTATACTTGTGCGATGGTGTGTCTGTGTCACTCTGCAGGTTTCTGTGAAGTGCTGTAAAGTTTAGTTTATTCAAAACACACATTAACACACATTAAACACACAGTAAACACACTAAACACATTAAACACACATTAAACACACATTAAACATGGCTTAATAGAGACAGTGTCAAACACAAATCAGCTTCACTATAACTAGCAGCATTCACAGACAAACACTTGTCTTTATCTGGACACATTTTCCCCACAAATACAACATGCTAACGGTATTAGCACAAGCCTATGGCATTTTACATTGTATACATTAGCCTAGCAGCTAGCAGAGATTTGCTCTGCTCATATTTCAGCCAGGATAAATCACACACAGTGTGTGGAGGCTTTATTGTCTTCACTATTTATTGTTTCTTATCTGTGAAATTAAAGTAAATCAAAGCTTTGTTTCCACTGAGGGAAATGGTTTCAGCTCACAGAGACAGACAGGAGGTCTGCATCACTGTGACGTGGAGTTACATCTCTGGGGAGGTCAGACTACGGCGTAGGCTCTACATTGACGCAGAGCCTACACCACAGCTACAACGACAAATCTGAGGCAGATGTAGAAATCCTACTTAAAGGGATAGTGCATCCAAAAATGATAATCCAGCCATTATCTACTCATCCATATGACGAGGGAGGCTCAGGTGAAGTTTTAGAGTCCTCACATCACTTGCAGAGATCCAAGGGGAGAGGAGGTAGCAACACAACTCCACCTAATGGAGGCTGACGGCGCCCCAGATTCAAACGTCCAAAAACACATAATTGAAACCACAAAATATCTCCATACTGCTCGTCCGTAGTGATCCAAGTGTCCTGAAGCCCCGACATAAAAAGTTGTTTGGAAAAACGTCATTTGAACTCTGCACCGCATGCTTGCGCGAGACCAGTGAAAGCACGTGTGTCACCATCTCGGCAGTGGTGCGCACTCCCTCTCTGTTCTTCCTCGTCTTTATCACATCCAGCCCGACATTGTTTGTTTTGACTTTGTTTCATCACTCACTAAAACTCCAGCAAAGCCAGGATGTTTATATTGACGTGACAGAACTTAAGCTGGCTTTTCATTTTTGTTTGTTTTCCTCTCTCTTTAGCGGCGCTGTGATGTCACAGCTTTGCCAGAAAAATGGAATTGTTGGCATCGTTCCTTTGAGCTACAAATAGTTCTTTTTCATTTCTTCATAATGTGAAGTCCTTTTTCAGACGAGTTGACAGTTCTGTCTGATATCAGGCAGCACGGCGCGGCCTCTCCGTCTCATGTGGGGTTGATATTAGACTCTTCGGGGGCGGGCAGGAGGACTCCGCTGGGAGAGCTCAGCGGTAAAACTTTGACAGAAACGACCGGCAGTGATCACGTCTTTGTCTTAAGTTCAATAAAAATTCTATTTAAAAATTAATGAATCCTTGAAAATGAAAAAGTCCTTGGATTTGATTTTGTGGTGTTTGTATGAATCCTGCATTGTGCTCACACTTGCTTCTCTCCTGCAGTCGATCTGGTCCAGCTCCATGATGCAGCCGGGCCCGTCGGCGCTGGAGCAGCTCCTCCTGCAGCAGAAACAGAAGCAGCAGCGAGGTCACGGCGCCATGAACCCGCCCCACTGAACGGCAGGCCGAGGCGGCGCTTTGTGTCCGGACGTCAACAAAACCACCACCAGGAGAAAAAACGGGAGGAGAAAAAAAACAGAAGTTTGACGAAGACGAGCTCCAACTAAAATGGGAAATTAAACCGGCGAGAAAAGGTGGAGGCTGGGGAGGCGACACGACCCCCCGACGAGGCTGAAACACCACCCCCACCCCCCTCGGCTGTCGAGGAGCGGTGACGCCCCTCCTGGACCGGAGGGCGCGGGATCTCTTCAACCGCGGTGCCACGCGCCACGCCACCGCCGGGTTTCCTTCAACCCGCGGAAAATCTGAACATTGAGGAACACACCCCCCCCCTCACCACCACAGGCCCCCCCCTGGTTTTGGACAGACGCCACACCTCCACCACTCCTCTCTCAGCTGGAAGAACTTCCTCTTTCTTTGGAACAAAATAAAAAATAAAGCGACCTCCTGGACGTCTGCTCGGTCCGGTCGGAGCGCCCGTTTTTAGCGTCTCTGCCGCCGCAGACTGAAGCGGGGGTGATGTGAGAGAGCGAGGACAGTGTGGTGGTCGGGTTTAGGGGGGAGGTCAGGTGAAGCGCCGGGGGTCAACATAGACTGGACTTTCTGATCTCTCCAATCATTTTCATTACTGTGGAGGAGGAGGAGGAGGAAGGCTCTCTGTAGCTGGTTGGTTGAATGAAGGAAGACAGGAGGACAGTTTGGGTTACAGCTATATAAATATATAAATAAATATATATTGCCATAGTTGGACTAAAGGGGCCGTGTCTCTTAGCCGTGTCGTGAGAATCAGGACTGGACGCTGCTTTGTGAAGCCAGGTGTGTAACGTCACCTGACTGACCGCTCGCTGTCCCGCCTGTTTTGAAGGAAGAGCCCCGAGGCCCGGCGACGGGACGGCTTCGGGAAACGTCACGGGAAAGACAGAAGTACAAGGGAAGGGGGCTAAGGACATAAACACCCCGTCAAACTTAGGGATAGTATTACCGTTAGCTTCTTGAGATCGCAGATATTAACAAAAAAAACAAACAAACTGTATTTTGTGATTTGTTCGTAGCAGTTTTAGCTTCACGCCCTCTGAGGTGAATACAGGTATGTCTATTAGCTTCCTGCTTGAATATTTTCGGGGTTCTCTTCCTCTCCGGCCTCTTCTTCCTGTTATTTCTTTACTTAACAAAGAAAAAAACCCGATGTAACCCTGCTCGCTTACTTAACCTGCATTTACTGTTTCTTTATGTTCATGTTCTGCCTTTTTACTAGTGTGAAGCAGCTCTGTGGGCTCTGCTGTGCCTGCTCACTGTCCCCTCACTACTGACCGCTGTAGAGGTTAGGCCACAGACAGACAGACAGACAGACGTATACAGGTAGCTGGCTCAGCCTGAATGTTTCCCACTATCTGTTCTTCAGTAACCACTACTGCAGCTCCACCCTGTACAGCAGATTTTTTTTATCAACGGTAGCGTCAGGAAGCTCTGCAGCTCTGATTTTATTTGGTCTGAAACTGAAACCCTGAACTGTTGAACCTGAAGGAACTACGGAGAACCGCAAGGGCCAAATTCAGGAGCTAAAAGCCCTCCTTCCCCCCTTGTGTTTTTTGTACAGGCACATTTTGACACGTCTGATGAACCATGAACATGAAGCAGTTACTCCTGAAACAGTTTTCACTCCGTCAGCTAAAGATTATTTTCGTCATCGATTCATCTCAGCATGATTTTTCTGATCAACTGATTAATCGTTTGGTTTATAAAACATCCGAGAAGTGTGACAAGCTCCAAGATGACCTCTCCAGACCGCATGTTTTGTCTGGTCAGCAGTCCAAAAGATATTCAGTGTGAGAATATATTCACACATCGGTCGACTTTTGTTTGTAAAATGTCAGAAAATAATTTTAAAGTCGTTCTAGGTCAGTTAATCGTCACGTATGACGAAGTGCGGCAGAGTTTTCTTCTCATATTTGAGCAGGTGAAACCATCTCATTATTTTATTTGAAAAAAAACAAAAAAAACCCAAAAACAAACACATAATGATCTCATTTTGACACGTCTGATGAAAACGAAGCAGTTCAGCCTGTTCTCATTCCAAAGTCGTCAAATACTGCAGCTTTGTCAGTGGTTTTGCCGTCGGACACCGACGCCCAAAGCTTCCTGTCAGTAACAACATGTTCAGGAGCTGGAGCGTCCCTATGGGGCGGGCGGCAGAGCTCAGTGTTTACTCCCTGTACGTATGCAGAGCCAAAGTGTGATGGTTTCTATGCCTCCGTGCCGGCAACAGCTGAGGATGAAGGCGTTGTGTTTTCTAGTTGTCCGTCCGTCCGTCTCATTCTTGTGAACCTGCTTTCTAAAGAATGCGTTGAGGGGAAATTTCTAAATTTGGCACAAACCTCCACCTGGACTCAACAATGAACCGATCAGTTTTTCCGGTGAACACGGTATCCTAAGGACACCTTCGGTAATTTCTTCAAATTTGGCACAAATGTACACTTTCAGTCAAAGATGAACTAATCAGAATTTGGTGGTCAGAGGTCAAAGGTCACTGTGACCTCACAAAACATATTTTTGTCCATAACTGAAGAATTCATTCACTAATTCTGACCAAACTCGACACAAATGTCTAACAGGATAAAATAATGAAGGTCAAAAGGTCAAAGGTCAGCTTGACTGTGACATCATCATGTTTTAACGTCATATCTCAGGAACAGAAGGGGAGACATTTGGTCAGATACTGAATTGGTGACTCTAATCTTGAAACTGTGCTGATTGTATAGATCTTCTGTGTGTGAAGCATCCATGTTTTCACTGACATGATGGAGACTGTCAGAGACACTGGACTGGTGGGCGGAGTCATACAACCACAGGGTGGACTGGTGGGCGGAGTCATACAACCACAGGGTGGACTGGTGGGCGGAGTCATACAACCACAGGGTGGACTGATGGGCGGAGTCATACAACTACGGGGCAGTGATTTTGGTTCTTAACCTAAACGTGCTTTTTGTCAGCGTCCCTGTGTGTTACACAAAATATGTAGACGTGAAAGTCCACTGAAGCGGCGATATGCGACGACTCGAGGATGAGGACGTGTTGGTTCGTCCTGAAACAGTTTTGACTCAAACAACAACACAGAGTCTTTGTTGTTCATGGCTGCATCTAAACATTATTCTCATCATCAGTTCATCATCCCGTTACTTTCTTGATGAAGTGATTAATCGTTTGGTTTATGAAACATCAGAGCAGCGTGAGAAGATGACGTCACACACAAGGAAAGAAAACCAGGACATATTCACGTTTTAATAAACTGGAATTTGTGAGTTTTTGTCACATTTGTTTGGAAAAGAATCTCCAGAGATAAATCGATGATCAAAATCTTTTTCTGTCGGTCGACTCTTGTCCGTAAAATGTCTGAAAGTCATTTTGAAATCTTCACATGTTGTCTGATTTAGAGAGCTGTCACGTATGACACAGAAAAGCAGCGTTTGTTTTATATTTGAGCGGCTGGAACCATCAGATGGTTCAGTTTGATGATCAAATGATTTTATATTCAGCTCTTTGCTCCTGCGTTTGGTTTGTGAGAGTGAAAAGTGTTCTCACTAATTTATTTCTGCGTTAATGATCCGCAGCACCACTGCACCCCGACAGCTCCTGGGCAGAGACTGTTTTATTTTTATGTCCAGGAACTAAATGTAAAGTTCCTTTAAAAGGTTCCTGAGTGTCTGGAAGGTTCCTGTGGTGGAAACAAGGTTTTATTCTGTGGTTTCATCCCTGTAGAGCATTTACCGTCAGTCCTGGTTGTTCTCGAGCCAATCAGAAAGCAGAGAGTGACGCTCAGAGGCTCCAGCGTCTTTAGAGGCGACGGTTTAGACTGCAGCACTGTAAGTAACTTCCTGTCCAGCTGAAACCAGCAGAAAGCTGTTTTTCTACCTTCAACACTCATCGTTTAGTTCTGAGGGATTTAAAAAAAAAATCCGTGAAAGCCTGTTTTTATTTTCCAGTCGAGGGTGTTTTATCGACTTCAAAGAGACGTGTCTATTTTCCGTGTGATTGTGCTTTTCATGTTGCATTTACAAAATGTATTTGAAAAATAATAAAGATAAAATAATGAATGTGAGGACACGAGGCCAGCGGAGGAGAGACGGAGCTGGTGACTGGCTTTGTTTTTTGGAGTAAGAACTAAATGGACATTCCACTCTGAGATGTTGGGGAGGTTTGGAGGCGGCGGCGGCTCCTCGCTGGTTGGAGCTCTGACGGCAGAGTCGCACTCACGTCGCTGACAGGAAACATGATCCTGAGCTTTGACTTGTGAGGCTTTTTGTGTTTCTGTCTCTTTGTAGACTTTGAGAAACTGGTGGAATCAGCCTTTAAATAAACGTTAACTATGTTCTCCCTTAACGCCGCATCCTGTTTGATTGATGTCTCTGTGTTCAGGCAGTTTGTGATGGATGAGGCGTTCAGCGCCGCCTCTTCAGCAGAGGTAACAACACTTCCTCCCCACTGCTCAGGAGGCAGTGGCCTGAACATCGTCCACACCTGTGCCATAAAATAAAATCACACGTATCAGGCACGAATGAATCAGAGAGGTTTGAGGTTGGTCGGGAGATTTTTGTACAGGTTTTCTTTTTTTTCAGCAGACTGATCAAACACTGAAAAGAGAGTTCCCAGGACACGGTGCAAAACTTTGTGCAGCAACATTCTCTCACTGTCTCTTCATTTTCTGTCAGGAGAAAATAAAATAAGCAAATTCAACATTAGCTCCTAAATCTGCTCTGACCAGGCTGAGCTCAGAGCTGAGTCCCACCAGATCATAAGTCACCTGTAGCACAGGTAACACCCTCTGATCACCATGTAAGGACAGGTGTGGTGCTGTGTGCAAACACTGACACGTGAAGTGGAGTGATGTTACCAAATTAATCAATCAATTTTGTTTATAAAGCCGGGACATGAGTGTTAGCAAAGGACAGAGAAGGTGCCCGGTGTATTATAGGTGGTCCTCCGGCAGACTAGGCCTAAGTCAGCCTAACTAGGGGCTGGTACAGGTCAAGCCTGAGCCAGCCCTAACTATAAGCTTTATCAAAGAGGAAAGTCTTAAGTCTAGTCTTAAATGTGCAGACGGTGTCTGCCTCCTGAACTAGCTGGGGAGTTTTTAAGGACTTACTAAAGCTACCTGATAATAGAGAGTTACAGTAATCCAGCCTCGAGGTAACAAAAGCGTGGACCAATTTTTCTGCATCTTTTCAGGTCAGGATAGGCCTAATATTCACAATATTACGCAGATGAAAAAATGCAGTCCTTGAGGTTTGTTTTAAATGAGAATTGAAAGACAGATCTTGATCAAATGTTACTCCGAGGTTTCTTACAGTAGTGGTAGAGGCCAGAGCAATGCCATCGAGAGAAACTATGTCATCAGATAAAGAGTCTCTGAGTTGTTTGGGGCCAAGAACAATTACTTCAGTTTTGTCTGAATTTAACATCAGGAAATTGATGCTCATCCAGGTTTTTATGTCTTTAAGACATTTATGAAGTTTAGTTAATTGATCCCTTTCTTCTGGCTTCATCGATAAATACAGCTGTGTATCATCCGCATAACAATGGAAATTTATAGAGTGATTTCTAATGATGTTACCTAAAGGAAGCATATATAGAATAAATAGGATTGGTCCAAGCACAGAACCTTGCGGAACTCCAAAACAAACTTTAGTACGTGAGGATGACATTCAGAGATGGATGCTTTTGTATATATATATATGTGTGTGTATATATATATATATATATATATGTATATATATATATATATAAATATACATATATGACTTTTTACATGCTGTCAACGAGACCTGGTGTCTGTCTCCTCTCCATACCGTGCACTGTCACTGCTGATGTTTTAATTTTACTCTCATTTTGTTGTGTCATGATAAATATTGTGGATCTTGTGGAACTGAAGCTTCTGCAGCGTCTTCAAATGTCACGTGATGACTCTGCTGATGTGGTGTGGGTTGTTTTTTTTTTTGTTTTGTTTTTTTACACAGTTGTTGAATCCCATCAGATAAGACGCCATCTCTCTTCAAAGAAGCCACAGCGAGCTGATGGGAGAAAACCTCAAGCCGCGTTCAGCTGCCGCCGAGCGTCTCTCATAGAGAAACAGTTCAACAGTTTTTGTACGACAGTTTTTCACCGTGTCTACGTACCACAGTGAGTAAAGTCAGTGTGACACCTCGACAAAAACCTCTGCAGGCCTCAGCGCTCCCAGAGGAGAGAAGCTGGCTCCAGATATGACAGAGAGGGCCCCAAAACGTTCTCAGATTCAAAGAGCTTCACTTGATGAGACCTTTTCCTTCAAAATAGAAACAGTTAGAAATGAGTTTACACGTTAAAATGCACCTCATGTCGGAGTTTGTCCCAAAGAAAGACTCCTGAATCTCACGGAGTCTGAATAGGCAGGTCCATGGTCACAAACATCCTCAAGTCAGAAAGGAACATAGAAAAGTTTTTCTTGAAATGACTCATCGGTTCGTCCTTGTCTTAATAAAGTTTGTGCTTTTAAAACCAAAGAAAAAAACAATTCTCTGATGTTTTTATAACATGAATAATTTGTTGTTATAAAGAAAAAAGTTATTTGGTTCTAACTGCAAATGTTTCTAAGAAAACTTCAAGCAAAATACATTTTACAATTTACAACGACTGTTTTTTTTCATTGATTTTTTCATTTGTTTGCTTGTTTACATCATGTTGACGCTGGAACGTATTTTTGATAACGAACGTTTAATTTGAGGAACACACTATAAAGTACTCATGATATAAAAAGCACAGTGGTACAGTGGTTACCATCACAGCAAGAGGGTTCTTGGTTTGCACCCCAGGGTGGGGGAGCCCTTCTGTGTGGAGTTTACATGTTCTCCCTGTGTCAGCGTGGGTTTCCTCCAGGTGCTCTGACATGTTCTCCCCGTGTCAGCGTGGGTTTCCTCCAGGTGCTCTGACATGTTCTCCCTGTGTCAGCGTGGGTTTCCTCCAGGTGCTCTGACATGTTCTCCCTGTGTCAGCGTGGGTTTCCTCCAGGTGCTCTGACATGTTCTCCCTGTGTCAGCGTGGGTTTCCTCCAGGTGCTCCGACATGTTCTCCCTGTGTCAGCGTGGGTTTCCTCCAGGTGCTCCGACATGTTCTCCCCGTGTCAGCGTGGGTTTCCTCCAGGTGCTCCGACATGTTCTCCCCGTGTCAGCGTGGGTTTCCTCCAGGTGCTCTGACATGTTCTCCCCGTGTCAGCGTGGGTTTCCTCCAGGTGCTCCGACATGTTCTCCCCGTGTCAGCGTGGGTTTCCTCCAGGTGCTCTGACATGTTCTCCCCGTGTCAGCGTGGGTTTCCTCCAGGTGCTCTGACATGTTCTCCCCGTGTCAGCGTGGGTTTCCTCCAGGTGCTCTGACATGTTCTCCCTGTGTCAGCGTGGGTTTCCTCCAGGTGCTCTGACATGTTCTCCCCGTGTCAGCGTGGGTTTCCTCCAGGTGCTCCGACATGTTCTCCCTGTGTCAGCGTGGGTTTCCTCCAGGTGCTCCGACATGTTCTCCCTGTGTCAGCGTGGGTTTCCTCCAGGTGCTCTGACATGTTCTCCCCGTGTCAGCGTGGGTTTCCTCCAGGTGCTCTGACATGTTCTCCCCGTGTCAGCGTGGGTTTCCTCCAGGTGCTCTGACATGTTCTCCCTGTGTCAGCGTGGGTTTCCTCCAGGTGCTCTGACATGTTCTCCCTGTGTCAGCGTGGGTTTCCTCCAGGTGCTCCGACATGTTCTCCCTGTGTCAGCGTGGGTTTCCTCCAGGTGCTCCGACATGTTCTCCCCGTGTCAGCGTGGGTTTCCTCCAGGTGCTCCGACATGTTCTCCCCGTGTCAGCGTGGGTTTCCTCCAGGTGCTCTGACATGTTCTCCCCGTGTCAGCGTGGGTTTCCTCCAGGTGCTCCGACATGTTCTCCCCGTGTCAGCGTGGGTTTCCTCCAGGTGCTCTGACATGTTCTCCCCGTGTCAGCGTGGGTTTCCTCCAGGTGCTCTGACATGTTCTCCCCGTGTCAGCGTGGGTTTCCTCCAGGTGCTCTGACATGTTCTCCCTGTGTCAGCGTGGGTTTCCTCCAGGTGCTCTGACATGTTCTCCCCGTGTCAGCGTGGGTTTCCTCCAGGTGCTCCGACATGTTCTCCCTGTGTCAGCGTGGGTTTCCTCCAGGTGCTCCGACATGTTCTCCCTGTGTCAGCGTGGGTTTCCTCCAGGTGCTCTGACATGTTCTCCCCGTGTCAGCGTGGGTTTCCTCCAGGTGCTCTGACATGTTCTCCCCGTGTCAGCGTGGGTTTCCTCCAGGTGCTCTGACATGTTCTCCCCGTGTCAGCGTGGGTTTCCTCCAGGTGCTCTGACATGTTCTCCCCGTGTCAGCGTGGGTTTCCTCCAGGTGCTCTGACATGTTCTCCCCGTGTCAGCGTGGGTTTCCTCCAGGTGCTCTGACATGTTCTCCCTGTGTCAGCGTGGGTTTCCTCCAGGTGCACTGACATGTTCTCCCTGTGTCACTGTGGGTTTCCTCCAGGTGCTCTGACATGTTCTCCCTGTGTCAGCGTGGGTTTCCTCCAGGTGCTCCGACATGTTCTCCCTGTGTCAGCGTGGGTTTCCTCCAGGTGCTCTGACATGTTCTCCCTGTGTCAGCGTGGGTTTCCTCCAGGTGCTCCGACATGTTCTCCCTGTGTCAGCGTGGGTTTCCTCCAGGTGCTCTGACATGTTCTCCCTGTGTCAGCTTGGGTTTCCTCCAGGTGCTCCAGCTTCCTCCCACAGTCCAAAGACATGCAGGTTAACTGGTGACTCTAAATTGTCCGTAGGTGTGAATGTGAGTGTGAATCGTTGTCTGTCTCTATGTGTCAGCCCTGTGATAGTCTGGCAACCTGTCCAGGGTGAACCCTGCCTCTCACCCGATGTCAGCTGGGATAGGCTCCACCCCCTTGCGACCCGCAAGAGGATGAAGCGGTTAGAAGATGAATGAATGAATGAGTAAACACACATTAAACACACATTAAACGTACAATATGTAATTTTCTGCTGCTAGGGGTCTCAAACTAAAACAATAACAGTTCTAACTGTTATTAATATTTCATATTTATCTGGGTTTGAAAAATTGTTGGAAACATTTCTGATAATCAAAGTACTCAACTAAACAAAATATATAATATTGGTTTAGTCGTTTTTAGATATTTTTATGCTGAAAAACTACATATTATACCTTTAAACACACACTAAACACACATTAAACACACATTAAACACACACTAAACACACATTAAACACACATTAAACACACATTACACACACACTAAACACATTAAACACACATTACACACGCACTAAACACATTAAACACACATTAAACTCACATTAAACACACACTAAACACACATTAAACACACATTAAACACACACTAAACACACATTAAACACACATTAAACACACATTACACACACACTAAACACATTAAACACACATTACACACGCACTAAACACATTAAACACACATTAAACACACACTAAACACACATTAAACACACATTAAACACATTACACACACACTAAACACATTAAACACACATTACACACGCACTAAACACACTAAACACATTAAACACACACTAAACACATTAAACACACATTACACACGCACTAAACACACATTGAACACACTACACATACATTAAACTCACAGTAAACACACATTAAACGCATATTACACACACACTAAACACACATTAAACACAGCAAACACACATTAAACACACATTAAACACATTAAACACACAGTAAACACACATTAAACACACAGTAAACACACATTAAACACACATTAAACACACAGTAAACACACAGTAAATACACATTAAAAACACAGTAAACACACATTAAATACATTAAACACACATTAAACTCACATTCAACACAGTAAACACACAGTAAACACACATTAAACACACATTAAACACACAGTAAACACACATTAAACACACAGTAAACGCACATTAAATACACATTAAACACACAGTAAACACACATTCATCACAGTAAACACACAGTAAACACACATTAAATACACATTAAACACACAGTAAACACACATTCAACACAGTAAACACACATTAAACACACAGTAAACACACATTAAACACACAGTAAACACACATTAAATACACATTAAACACACAGTAAACACACATTCAACACAGTAAACACACAGTAAACACACATTCAACACAGTAAACACACAGTAAACACACATTAAATACACATTAAACACACAGTAAACACACATTCAACACAGTAAACACACAGTAAACACACGTTAAACACACATTAAACACACATTAAACACACAGTAAACACACATTAAACACACAGTAAACACACATTAAATACACAGTAAACACACATTAAACACACATTAAACACACAGTAAACACACATTAAATACACATTAAACACACAGTAAACACACATTAAACACACAGTAAACACACATTAAATACACATTAAAAACACAGTAAACACACATTAAACACACAGTAAACACACATTAAATACACATTAAAAACACAGTAAACACACATTAAACACAGTAAACACACAGTAAACACACATTAAATACACATTAAAAACACAGTAAACACACATTAAACACAGTAAACACACAGTAAACACACATTAAACACACAGTAAACACACATTAAATACACATTAAAAACACAGTAAACACACAGTAAACACACAGTAAACACACATTAAAAACACAGTAAACACACATTAAACGAATTAAACACACAGTAAAAACACATTAAACACACAGTAAACACACATTAAATACACATTAAAAACACAGTAAACACACATTAAACACAGTAAACACACAGTAAACACACATTAAACACACAGTAAACACACATTAAATACACATTAAACCCAGTAAACACACATTAAACACACAGTAAACACACATTAAACACAGTAAACACACAGTAAAAACACAGTAAACACACATTAAATACATTAAACACACAGTAAACACACAGTAAACACACATTAAATACACATTAAAAACACAGTAAACACACATTAAACACAGTAAACACACAGTAAACACACATTAAATACACATTAAATACACATTAAAAACACAGTAAACACACATTAAACTCACATTAAACACACACTAAACACATTACACACACACTAAACACATTAAACACACATTGCACACGCACTAAACACATTGAACACACTAAACATACATTAAACACACAGTAAACACACATTAAACGCATATTACACACACACTAAACACACATTAAACACAGCAAACACATTACACACACAGTAAACACACATTAAACACACAGTAAACACACATTGAACACATTAAACACACAGTAAACACACATTAAATACACATTAAAAACACATTAAACACATTAAACACACAGTAAACACACATTAAATACACATTAAAAACACAGTAAACACACATTAAACACATTAAACACACAGTAAACACACATTAAACACACATTAAATACACATTAAAAACAGTAAACACACATTAAACACAGTAAACACACAGTAAACACACATTAAACACACAGTAAACACACATTAAATACATTAAACACACAGTAAACACACAGTAAACACACATTAAACACATTAAACACACAAACACACACTAAACACACAGTAAACACAGCAAACACATTAAACACACATTACACACACAGTAAACACACATTAAACACATTAAACACACAGTAAACACACATTAAACACACATTAAACACACATTAAACATGGCTTAATAGAGACAATGTCAAACACAAATCAGCTTCACTATAACTCGCAGCATTCACAGACAAACACTTGTCTTTATCTGGACACATTTTCCCCACAAATACAACATGCTAACGTTATTAGCACAAGCCTATGGCATTTGTATAAAATTAAAGCCAGGAACAACAGCAACATTTAACAAAGGTAACGTTACAAAATTCAGCTCCATTACAGCTCACAAGGTTCATTGATAAAACAACTGTTTGATACTAAACAATGAATGAATTGGCGCTGGTTATTTATATTATTGGGGCTTATTGATCATGAAAACAGTCCATCTGATGCTGGTTTCACGTTTTATGTCTCGTTCAAAAAAGAAAAATCCAAAGTATTAATTTAGATTTATTTTAGTTCAGATTTCTATTCTGGAAATTAACGCACAAAGTGCAAATTTAACGAGAAAACGCCTCATTTGCATATTTAAACATACATCAAACATGAAATTCCAGAAAAGTTGTAAAACAAAAAAATAAGCCTTAATGTAAGTGATGAACTGTGGTGATTTAGGAACTTTATGCTTTGTGTCTGAACTCAACATCATGTAGTGGTGAATCTTTGGTCTGGACTTTGCTTCAGAGACAGCTGGTCATAAACCTAATGTTTTGATATTGTATGAAAATGACTTTGTTAAGTTTGAAGTATTGTTTTTATTGCTGTGATACATCTTCTCAGAGACTGATGGTGTTCTTGTACGTTACATTTAATATGTTGCACCTTGATCCCAGAGAAAATGTAAATGTAAAATAGAAATGCACTGAATGTTTGGATTGATTTATGTGTTTGTGTGAAACCTGAGCAGGGTAGTTTCTGCCGTGACACTGTGCTGTTTCCTCCTGCAGCTGTGAGAGGTTTTTGTACGAGGTTTTTTCACCGTGTTGGGGTGGGATTCCCACACTGACTGAACATCCACACAGAGCTGAACAAAAACCTCCAGTCGGCTCCAAACTGTCTGATCACAGTCAGAAACATCCAGAATGTGCACATTAACACTCAGACACCGTCTGTGTTTCAGGTGAGTCCTCAGCTGATCCTTTTTTACATGAAAACATTCACATTTCTTCATTTTACTGAACGTGGTGTCGTTGCTGTGCTGCTGCGTGAACTGCTGAAATGTGGGATATTCCTACATTTAGCAGCTAAACACACGACTCTGACTCTGTGTGTTTGGTCCTCTGTGTGTCACAGATCCATTTGTGTCGACGTGAGGTGGATTTTAATATTTTTGAGCTTCTCTGAGGATGATTGACAGCTCTGAGGTTTTTGTACGAGGCTGTAACACTGTGATACCTTTACATTCGGGAAACCCATCAGTGTCAAAGTCCTTCCTAAAGGTAAGAAAACACTCTTTGTACCTGTCACCATGGTCACTTTTAGTTCCATTTACAGCTTCTGTTCAGTTCTGGAGGCGAGTTTTTATGTTTTAAAGCTTAAACTTGACGAATCAGTTGAGTTGTGATGAGACGACGAGCTGCTGTGAGTCAGAGCTGCAGACGTCCTCTGACACTGTAACTCAGAAACTCTAAATGCAGAATAAAACAAGACCAGATTCAGGAGGAGACGGAGGGTCTGCAACCAGACGTCCTGGAAAAGACTCAAAATGTCTTAATGATGTTTTCTGTCAGTTCAAAGCCTGAAACAGTCGAAAACGCTGCAGCATTCTCGGCCTGAAACTCAGTGTGTTGGTGTGTTGTGATACTGCGAGGAATCAGAAATAATAATAGTCGCGATGAATCATGAAACAGTTAATTAGTTGTAAGAGAGAGGCAGCTCAAACAGCTTCATATAAAATAAAACTATTAGAAATAGTTTCAGATGAAGAGTTAAAAAGCATTAAAGAGAAAAGCAAATGTGATTCAGTGAAGGCAGAACAGGAGCCACAGCCGTCCTCTAATGTCTCTTACAATCCTGAAAAGTCTTGATGTGTTTTGTTGTTGTTGTTTCTAATTTACAGACTTAAGCGGTTTTAAAACCTACGATCAAATCTAATTTATCAGGTCTTAAATTCTGTTTAACAGCCTTGTTGTTTCTTGAAATTGAAATTATTATTTAGTGAGAATTTACTGAAGCTTTTCATGAAGATTAAATATCTATAAACTCTTTGCGAGGAGAGTAAACAGTTATTAGATTTAAAACCTGAAACTTCAACTTTATAAAACTAATTATTAAAGTGATTTATTGAAGGCAGATCAGGAGCCGCAGCTCTGAAGTGTTTCAAAATCCTAAAAATATAATTATATGTTGTTGTTTTTAAAAATGTATGGACTTAAGTGGATTTGCATCCGTACACTTAAATATCATCTGTCAGGTCAAGATTTTGTTTCAACAGGCTTGTTGTTGTTTCTTGATATCAGATACTGATTCTTGCTGTTTTATGTTGCTTGACTGATTATCATAACAGTGAGAATTTAATCCACCTGAGTGCTTTTATTAAAATGAAAAAAACATTAAAACTATTAGCAGGGGAGAGTTAAAAGGCATTAAAGTAAAACCTTAAAAATAATAATTTAATTAAACACAGAGTGATTTACTGAAGCCAGAACAGGAGCCGGCGTCGTCCTCTAACGTCTCTTAAAATCCCGATAAACTCCTGATATTATTATTATTATTATTATTGTTTTATTGTATTGATTGATTGATTTTATTTTTATTTATGGACTTAAGTGCTTTATAATCCCTTCAGTCCCTCAGGTCTTAAACTCTGTTTTAGCAGCCTTGTTGTTGTCTCTTGATATTTCATTCTGACATTTGTTATTTATGTGTTTGACTGTTTCAGATTAATCGTTTACGAAAGTTAAACGCGTACAGCTGTTAGTGGGGACAGTTAAAAGGCACTAAAATGAAAACAACACAGTTAAACGCAGAGTGATTTATTGAAGCCAGATCCGTCTCAAAGTGTCTGAAATGTTTTTAGGATTTTAAATAAAATCTGGCAGGTGTTAAATGTTAAATGTCTCAGAAATGTTAAGGTATCATGGTGTCCTGTTTGTCTTTGGAGAAATAAAAATTCAGACTAATAATAAATATTAATACTGAATAATATGGACGTTAAAATGTTGTAAAAGCTGCTTCACATAAACCAGAAAAATAAATCTTCAAACGATCACAGGTGGAGAGTTAAAAGGCATTAAAATAAAAAAGACAAGATACTATTTAATATTTCTAAGTACGTGGTTTTATTTAACAAAAAAAAAGGATGAACTCAGAGATGTTATAATTTCTTGTTTCATCACTCTGACAGTAAGAAATATAAATGCAGACTGATGATAATATGGATGAGTATTAATATAAGAGTAACGACAGTGTTGTACAAGAAATGCAACTTAAAGATCTTTTACACGTAAAATATATTAAAACTTTCACAGACATTAAAGTGAAAAAAACCTGAAATATAAAATGCTGTGAGGTGGAACAGAAGCTGCAGTAAAATGAATAAAAATATATATTGAGAAAAACTTTCCATTATAATTTCGACAAACAGAAATCAATGGTATAAACACAATACTGGCAGTGATGCAGTAAGCTAGCACTGAGCAACAATAAGAGATAATTAGTTTGACTTTATGGGACAATAAATCATTGAATTGACATAAAAATGCAATAAATGTTCATAATTTTGTTCCTGTAAAATGTTTAAGAGAAATATTCTGAGCATAATGTTTTGAGAATATTTAAAAAAACAAATCATTTCTGGATGAATGTTCCCAACATATTGTGCATGAATATAATCAGTTTATTAATTATTCTGTTCCAACGAGCCGTGTGGATCTGCTGCATCACGTTCTCTGTCCCTGTGCAGATAATGCTGCGGTGGCACCGGCCATGTTCGTCCTGAGTCCTCTGCAGCCCGACGACCAGGAGAACTACACGCGGGGTCTGGAGGTTTGTCTGGCGACTGATTTCCGTCCGCAGGTTGGTACACTGGTTCTGAATGCGACGGAGGGTTCGCACACCGTGAGCACCAGAGAGGCCGTTCTGTCCACAACTCAGAAAACGTACTACTACGCTGCGTTCACCAGCCAGACGCTGCACTCCTGCGAGCTGCACGGCACGCTGGGCAAGAAAGAAATAAGTAAGAAGATTATTCTGATGGAAAATAATGTTCAGAGTAAAATATCACAAACATAACTAGACTTTAGAGTTTTGACTGAGTGGTGCTGAAAGCAGTCCTTTTTACACAAACTGCACTCAGACGTGTTCTGATTTAATTCATCACTTTGTTCATTTAAACAGTTTGAACAACGACTCAAAGTGTTTTAAACTCATCAGTGTACGCCATGAACCAGCTCGGGGATCTGATAATCAGGACGATTTAAATGATATCGTGTGAGAGATTCATGTCACATGATGAACTGCTGATGACACTGTCCACATATGAAGAAATCACACTGAAACTGTTTCTGACAACATGTGAAGCGTCAGGTGTGAAATGTTCAGAAACAATGAATGTGTGAAATTACGTAACGAGTGATAAGCTCACATGTTTTGTATGATTTAATATGAAGTTTGGCTTGGAGTTTATATTTTTTTGACATAACACAAACTGATCCTTCGCCTTCGTCCAGGTTATTGAAGAAATGACTCTGTGAATCTCAGACTGTAGAATAATTATTAATTATTAAATGTGCGGATGTTTGTGTGTGAGTCGCCGTTTCCTTTGTGTCTCTGACTGACGTGTTTTCTGTCCCCACCAGTTGAGCTGTGTGATGACATTCATCCAGGTGAGCCAACAAACGCACCTGAACATAAGTCACTGACGCTGATTGAGACGGGCTCCAGCACAGAGAGAGCCAAACTGAACTACTTCCTGCTGGTGATGCACGCAGTGAGAGTGGTGTTCACCAAAACTCTGGCCTTCAACACCATCCTCACCATCAGAGCCGTGCTCTTCTAACGCAGACGAGTCATCGACCGTCACGTCTGAAAAACAGACGAAGCTTCTCGACAGCCCGGGCGTCAACACAAAATGTTGGCGTTGTATGTTTCTGCAAACTGGTACTTTTGTTTCACACGTGTCATATCAGTGTTTCTGAAGTGATGCAGTGTGTGAGCTGACTTTGTCATCGTGAGGTGGAGGGGACGGCGGGTGGCGAGAGTCACCTGCTCAGCTGCAGACCATGTTCAACACCATCAAACAACTAAACCAGTTGTTTTTTATCGAGTCATCGCTGAGTCTCCAGCGCCTCTGTTGTGCTCTAGTTGTTGGTGTTGTGCAGCCACCTGTTATGTTGTGTTCACACTGGGTGCGAATAAAACAATTCACGTGAGTGGATCACGTGTGAAGTCCATGTAAAGACGTGATTACATGATGGACGCAACGCGAATGGCACAAAATATGTGAATTAAGCGGTGCGAATGAAGCGAGCAGCGTACATACACTTATTATGAGAGCTGAAAAATCTGAACTTCAGCAACCAATTCACGTCGCGATAGCCAATCAGCATTGAGATCTTCTGGGGACATATGACGCTGAGAGCATACTGACAGAAGACGAGTTATTCACGAGTATGAAACGAATCAACACAAAATATTCTGGCGTCCAAACTCGCGCCAGTAACGCAAAGCAAACATTTGCAGTGTGTTTGGTGTGAACACAACATCAGAGTTCCTCCTGCTACGTAAAGTGATTATTTTCCACAGTGACATCGCTGTGTTTCCGGCGGCAATGGCGCCACTGAGATCAGGTGTTTAAAGCCCAAATAACAATCATAATTTACAAATGTAACGTATCTGTGATCTGCAGAAATGTACAATGCCAACATTTATTCTGGTGACTGGGTTGGACCTGAAGTGTGTGTGATCTGAAAAACTGTTCTTTAAACAACGTTATTCATCATTCATCCCAGAAAAATAGATTTCTTGACATTTTGAAAACTATGGTGGCCTCTGAGGACAAAACACACATCAGAGCAAAACACAAACATTCAGAAAAATTAAACGATTCTTTTTTTTTTTTGTTTAGTGTTAGTGGCGTTTTTTTATTGTATTGTTTGATTCTGTCAGTTTGAAAAATGAGTTCCAAAACAAACAGAGAAAGAGAAAAGTGACACTTTAGTATAAACAAAAGTAATGACATGAACATGTTAATTTTATTTCTCACGTTGTTTCATTCAGAACAGATTCCTGTCAGTGTCTGAAAACTGAGAAGAGAAAATTGAAAACCAAAATTCAGAAATAATGGAAATATTAAATCACAAACATTAATGTAAATATAGAAAAATTAAGCGTTTAAAAAATGCTACAAAAATTAGAACACATACAAAAATAATAACACGATAGGATACACCAAATATATTAAAAAAAATACAAATGTTTAATTTTAGTAACAAAAAAAAAAAAAGCTAAAAACTGTAGTTTCCAGACTTTGGTTCAGACTTTGGCTAATTTATCATGGAATAAGCGGGATAATGTATAATGATCCGGTGAATACTGGGAAAATAACTCCCGACAGGGGAATGAAACCCCTCCGTGTTCTATTCCCCTGTCGGGAGTTATTTTCCCAGTATTCACCGGATCATTATACATTATCCGTTACGTATTTGTTGCCGTCTATAACTTGAAGCACACTGCTGTGTGTCCTCCTCGCTTGCGTGTGTTTTGTCCCTCAGGAGCCACTGTAGAAACCGGCCTTCACAAACCTGTAAATAAAATTGAAGGTGTAGCGATAAATTCATGTGATTTCTATCCTGAGCTTTTTGTGCAACCGTTGTCCTGGTTTCCATGTTGAAATGTTTCCTGTTTGTTCCTAATAAACATTCATTCAGCTTTGGATGCTGTTTGGGTTTTTGTTCTGTTCATGAGCAGGAGGTCAAAGGAAAGCAGCAGTTTCCTGTGGCGTCCTGCTCTGCTGTGAATTTGACAGAGTACCAGTCGCTCGTACAGCAGCTCATGGTTCATTAAAACACACTGTCATGGCAGCTTGGTTTATTAGTGCCTCACTTATCTCCTGGTGAAGTGTCCTGTCAGGTTATGTGTGTGTGTGTGTGTGTGTGTGTGTGTGTGTGCTCAGTGCAGCAGTTTCATCAGTTAAAACCACATTTCAACAGTCAAACCTGAAACTGCCGACAAAGATCAGACAGGAAACACACACACAGACACACAGACATTAAAATAAATTAAAATCAGAAATTGATTAAAGATTTAATTAAGTCACCAGCAGCTCCTGTTATATGTATATTTATTTATTTATTTATTTATTGTAGAGTATTAATGAGAAAAGCTCAGGGTTATTTCAAATGTTTTATGGGTCTTATGTTTGTAGTTTTCTTCTGGCTCTGCACGCTGAGTCACAACTGAAGTTATTTATGAGAATATTTACATGAGCAGGTTTTACCACAGAGACAAGAACTCACTGTAACAGTTGATGTCAAAGTCCCGCCCACAGTGTTTGACTGACAGCTGATCTGTGTG
Organism: Epinephelus awoara; assembly: GCA_035609425.1. Lineage (NCBI taxonomy): Eukaryota > Metazoa > Chordata > Actinopteri > Perciformes > Serranidae > Epinephelus > Epinephelus awoara. Next base: position 1,541,475 of record CM069306.1, on the reverse strand, counting down.
CAGTGAAGAAACGCCACAACAATCAGCTGTCAGCAACAAACATGGAGACCAAACACAGAGTTTAACCCTTAAATGACTTCTGACTATTTGACTTGACACAACTCAGCTGTGGAATCATAAGAACAAAGATAAAGTCCAGCATAGAGAGGCTGAGTGAATGTGGTCTGGACTCTGTGGAGGAGAGTCATGGTTTCAGAGACGCTGTAGAAGGACAGAATACCTGCACTGTGATCCAGGTACACTCCTACTCTGGAGGACCCAGGACCTGAGACACGAGTTTGGACTGTGTTGTGATAAAAGTTATAACTGTTATTGTAACAATCTAACGACCAAGATTTGTCATTGTATCCAAATAAACATTCATCCCACCCTGCTCTGCTGATATTCTTGTATGCGACTGCTACATAAACTCCTCCTCTCCACTCCACCTCCCAGAAACAACGTCCAGTCAGACTCTCTCTACTCAGGACCTGATAACATCCAGTGAATCTGTCTGGGTGATCAGAATAAGACTGTTTTTGTCTCATGAATGTCACTTTCCTGTTCCCCTCAGATAATAACAGATATTTGTTTGCTGTGTTTGGATCCAGTGTGATGTGACGTGAATATCTGAGGAACTCAGCTCTGGTCTTGGGCTCTGGTTGTGGCAGTAAAACATCCACTTCAGTCACTGTCAGTGAGACGTTTGTTCATGTGTCCCTCAGAGCGTCCTGTAGTTTATCTCTGACTCCTGACACAGCCGCTGTCACGTCCTCAAAGTAGCGGCGAGGACGGATGTTGATGCTGGATGAGTGTGTGGCTTCACTGAGTGCTGACAGTGAGGGGTAGTTGTGTAGAAACTGGCTGTGATCCTCTGTGTGTGAGAGCTTCTTCAGCTCAGCGTCTTTCCTCTTCAGCTCAGTGATCTCCTGCTCCAGCTTCTCCTGAAGCTCTTTGACTCGACTCACTTCAGTTTCCTGCTGCCATCTGAGCTGCTGCTTCACATCACAGCGTCTTTTCTCCATCAGACGGATCAGCTCAGTGAAGATCTTCTCACTGTGCTCCACTGCTTTATCAGCAGAGCGACTGATAGCCTCCACCTCCTGTTGGAGCAGCTTCACATCTTTCTCTGTGTCCTGGATTCTCTGCTGGATGTTTTGTCGACTCCCCTCCAGCTCTCTCTGCCTCTCAGTCCTTTCTGCTGCAGCTGACACTGTGTCGTGGCCTTTATGTTCCTCCACAGAGCAGAGATAACAGATACACTGCTGATCAGTGCGGCAGAACATCTTCATCACCTCATCATGACGAGAGCAGATGTTCTCCTGCAGCTTCTTGGAGGGCTCCACCAGCTTGTGTTTCTTGAATGGAGCAGAGTCACGATGAGGCTGGAGGTGTTTCTCACAGTAAGAGGCCACACACTGCAGACAGGACTTGAAGGCTTTCAGTTTCCTCCCAGTGCAGACATCACAGGCCACATCTTCAGCTCCAGCATAGCAGTGATCAGCAGGAGCAGCTTGGAGTCCAGTCTTCTTCAGTTCCTCCACCAAATCTGCTAACATGGTGTTTTTCATCAGGACAGGCCTCGGTGTGAAGCTCTGCCTACACTGAGGGCAGCTGTAGATTCTCTTCTCATCCTCTCCATCCCAGAAGCTTTGAATACAGTTGATGCAGTAGCTGTGTCCACAGGGAAGAGTCCCCGGATCCTTCAGTAGATCCAGACAGATGGAACAAGAGAAGGTTTCTCGGTCCAGCTCAACTCCTTTCTGCGCCATTTCACCTCTCAGTGATGGTGACTGTCAAATAGTTTGATTCTCTCTGATCAGAAAAACAAATCTGTTGATAGAGACGAGCTGGCTCCAGGAGGAGGGAGGAGCGGGAAGGCTTTTCAGGCTTTACTGCATTCCACAAGGAGTGGAGAGAGGCAGGGTGTGTTATCTGACATTTACAACAGGCAGTAAGAACAGATGGACTTAAAACTACAACACTCAGCTCACAGCTGTTTGACTTTTAATCTTATTTCAGCTTCTCACGTGTTAAAGTAAACTTAAAGGAGTTGTTGGAAACTCTAGGTTCAAAGTATTCAAAAGGCTTTCAGAAATAATAATTATTAAAATGTTTAATAATTACTTTTAGTTAAATATTACATTTTGGGGACCATTCCCCAAAAAAGTAAAATGATAGACGGTAAATTAAATCTGTCTCATAAGAAGTGACTTTGAACGTGGTTGTTGGTGCCAGACGGGTCGTCTGAGTATTTCACTAACTGCTGATTGGAGTCACGTGATGCAGGGATCAGTGGTGTCAGGGCCGTGCTGCCCATAGGGCCGGTTAGGCAAATGCTATAGGCGCCAGCATGCCAGAGGGCTCCAGCATGTCAGAGGGCTCCAGGGAGAGAGGTGTTTGTTTGTTTTTTTCCCCCCATTCTATTCGAAAAATTAGACAATACACTACAAAACAACAACAGCACATATAACCATACGTCTTTAAATAATAATGAGATAATAATTCTAATTTTAATTTCTTCTGCTGCCTGCCGGGCATCTTTCTGCCTCTCTGGCAGGCAGCAGGTCTCTAACCGCGTGAAAAGAAGAGAAGGAGAAACGTGAACGAGACCGAGGTCATGATGTGATGAAACACTTCATTTAAAATGGTAGAAACACAACGTAAGTTACAGTTACTGAAGCACTTGCAAGCTAACTGATGGTTAGCGGTTAGGCTACTACTGTGTAACATCAATGTTACTGCGACTTCATCAGCCACTTGTTTCAGGAACACTGTCAGCATTCAGCCAGAGTTAATGTCAGCTGAGTTGAAAGACTTGTAGTAACTGACAAAGTTGGACAAGCTTCACAGAGCGTGAGTCAGGTCAGAGGTCAGAGCACACTGACAGGACATCAGTACACTGATCTGTGTCTCCTCTCTGCAGGCTGATCCAGTGCCGAGTGAGTGAGGACGGCCTCCTCCTCTTCATCACTGACATTCCAGAGCAGGCCATCGAGGAGCCGCAGGAGAAGGAGGCGCCGGTGCTGCAGGAGTCGTCCAACGCTGAGCAGATGGCCAATGACGGCGGAAACTCCGGCCTGAAGTCGGTGCTGTCGGCGGGGAAGACGCAGAGCTCGTGGCCCGACGGCAGCGACCGACCTGTGGTCACCTTCAAGGAGAACATCAAACCCCGAGAACAGAGCCGCGAGCCCACGCGAAACCATCATCTGAAAGACAGTGGCAAGGAGCGCCGGGGCTTCACCAAAGGCAACGGGGCTGCTGGGAAAGGAGAGCTGAAGAGGGACGCCAAGAGGAAGAGCGAGCTGAAAAAAGCCGGACATGAGAAAACTGCTGATGCTGGAAAACAGGTAGAGATGCAAACAATTCTCAGACAGAGCTGCTCCTTTAAATATTTAATGAAGCTGACGATGACGTCACACCTGTTTCCTGTCGTTCAGGTGAAGGCGCAGACGGAGCTGAGGAAGACTCCGGTGTCTGAGGCGAAGAAGACTCCTGCCACTCAAACTCAAACTACCTGCTCCTCCCAGTTCATCCCCATCCATCATCCTGGAGCCTTCCCGCCGCTGCCCAGCAGACCTGGTACACACGCACGCACGCACGCACGCACGCACACACACACACACACACACACACACACACACGCCACTGTAGTCAGTGAACAGCGGAGCGGCCGTGGTAGAAGATAACTTGAAAATGACTCGACTTGATGGAAATTACAGAGGACAGGAGGACTGACTGATAAATACCTAACTTCACTCACTAAATTGATGGCAGTAAAATTAATACCTAACTTCACTCAGTAAATTGATGGCAGTAAAATTATTTACACAGTGACATCACTGTGTTCTTTTTAAAATATTCAATAACCCTGTTCTGAATGTATTATTTTTAAAATTAATCTATTTTCTAAAAAGCAACCAATAAGAGTCAAGATAAAGCACCAGGTCGATGAGTAGTATGGATAAAATCTTAATGATACCCATCCCTACTGTCACATCATAATATATGTAAAACCATAAATTGACCCTGTTCTTTATTAAAAGTTTGTATTTTTTGGACCTAACACAATGGTGTAACTGTTGTCTGTGAATATCTGCACAGATCCATCAATAATCTGATAATAATTCAGTGCAAGTACTGGAATATGGAAGTGACATAAAATGCCCATCCCTGTTGTGCAGAGTAACACTGCTGTGACTCGGTCATTGTTCATAATTTACCAGACAAAACTCTCAATTATTCAGTTTAGATATTACAAAGATGCAAAATCCAGTCCCTCTAAAAAAAGGGGCAAAGTCAAATTGGTAGCTTTGCCGCAGTGTGTACTGACATGAGAACGACTAGATGATGAGGGAGTAGCTGACAGACACACGGTGAGCAGACGCTTATCCTTCAGATTGTGGTTTTAATCACATGTTGAATGACTTTAAACAGTCATGTGCTGACTGACAATGAATTCAAACACAAGAACAGACAAAAGCATCAAACAGCTACAAATCAGAGATGAGAAATCTGAAATGGAGCCCTGAGATTTAAAAGATGATGAAGAGTTAACAGGAGCAGATCTAAATCAGTTAAGAGTTTCTAAACGTATATAAAAATATCCTGTGTGAGGTTTCTGTCAACAGTCAGAATACTGATGCTGTAAATGCTCATTAAACATGTTGTCCTCGACACTCGAGACACATCTAAGTGACCCCTCGGGGTTTTTCTGCTTTAACCAACATTGTAGAAATAAAGACCTCCCCCTCTCCTGCAGCTGCTTCACAGTAAAAGTTGCTCCAGCTCCATGACTTGTTTTGCTCACCTTCCCCTCAGCTGGAGGGATTTCACTGTGAAACAGCTGCAGGTGCTTGATGCATTCGAATGCGTCTGGAATACTGAGTGTAGTAATACATGTTGACACACTGAGCAGTAGATCTTAGTAGATAAGATTGAAACCAGCCACACTGATGTCACAGACCTTTAATTTGGACGTGTATATAAGTCACAGACTGCAGCTGCACATGGTGGACGGTGTTAGAGGATAAAACAGATCACAGTTGGACGTGGTGTGATGTTTGTCGTCTGTGCTTCGTCTTTGCAGCTGCCAAACCAGACCAGGATGGAGAGCGGCCCCGAGGTCGTCAGCCAATCATCTTCTCTCCTGCCCATGTCCGGCTTCCCCATGCAGGTCAGACCGTCACCTGAAAAGTTCTCTTCAAAGATTTTGTTTAAACCTGCAGGGGTGTGTGTGTGTGTGTGTCGGAGACGACCACCTCAGGAGATTTCTGAACTTGAGTGTTTTTTCAAACCTGGAACCTGTCATGATCGGATAACGCAGGATATTCACATCAGACACTTTTTGTTTCCATTTCATAAATTCAGATAACCCTGAGCAGCGCTCTGTGAGTCGGTGTTTAACAGACTGACTGAAGTTATTAATGAAATGTAAAGATTGTTGTGACCTTGTTCAACCACCAGATGGCAAAGTTTGTCCAAAGACTTTGGGGTCAGGTGCTTCTGTACGTCTGACAAAGTTTAACATTTTATTTTCTGAATTTGAAGCTTTTAAAACACCATATCAGAACATGTGGATTCAGGTGTTGGTATGATAAGTTGAGTGTCTTGGTCAGGTTGAGGCAGTGGGTGAGGCTCCAGCTTCCAGGTAAAGAAAATGATTTAGATATTTGAGTTTCTGTCACCTTGAATTTGTTCCCTGAACACTGACATCATGTGTAGAGGTCGGCCTCATGCATCAAATCTCTTATTAGATTAGATTAACTTTATTGTCCACCTGAGTGGAAAATTGTCTTTGGCTCCTTCAACATCAAGTTACATTACAAAGTCATGAGACACTTCCCACCTCTCTGGACACCGCATGCTTGCGCGAGACCAGTGAAAGCACGTGAACACACATGCAAAGTCTCTAGCAAGCGCACACACGTTTACATGGTGTCCAGAGAGGCAGTCAGAGCTACAGGCTACAATGAGGCTAAAAACAGAGTTCAAATGACGTTTTTCCAAACAACTTTTTCTGTCGGGGCTTCAGGACACTTGGATCACTACGGACGAGCAGTATGGAGATATTTTGTGGTTTCAGTTAATTCTGATGTGTCACCGTCTCGGCAGTGGTGCGCACTCCCTCTCTGTTCTTCCTCGTCTTTATCACATCCAGCCCGACATTGTTTGTTTTGACTTTGTTTCATCACTCACTAAAACTCCAGCAAAGCCAGGATGTTTATACTGACGTGACAGAACTTAAGCTGGCTTTTCATTTTTGTTTGTTTTCCTCTCTCTTTAGTGGCGCTGTGATGTCACAGCTTTGCCAGAAAAATTGAATCGTTGGCATCGTTCCCTTGAGCTACAAATAGTTCTTTTTAATTTCTTCATGATGTGAAGTCCTTTTTCAGACGAGTTGACAGTTCTGTCTGATATCAGGCAGCACGGCGCGGCCTCTCCGTCTCATGTGGGGTTGATATTAGACTCTTCGGGGGCGGGCACAGAAACGACCGGCAGTGATCACGTCTTTCTCACTAATTTATTTCTGCGTTAATGATCCGCAGCACCACTGCACCCCGACAGCTCCTGGGCAGAGACTGTTTTATTTTTATGTCCAGGAACTAAATGTAAAGTTTCTTTAAAAGGTTCCTGAGTGTCTGGAAGGTTCCTGTGGTGGAAACAAGGTTTTATTCTGTGGTTTCATCCCTGTAGAGCATTTACCGTCAGTCCTGGTTGTTCTCGAGCCAATCAGAAAGCAGAGAGTGACGCTCAGAGGCTCCAGCGTCTTTAGAGTCCTCGCTGAAGACAAGGACCCTATGGTTTTTGATGTGTTTATTATTATTCTTTCTTTCTTTCTTTCCTTTCTTTCTTTCTTTCTTTCTTTCTCCCGCCACCTCTTTGAACTGGAATTTGACCCCCTAAACATGCTCAAAAACTCACCAAAATTGGCACGTACATCAGAACTAGTGAAAAATTCTAGAAAATCATGAAATTAACCCCTAAAGTGCCAAAATGGGCTCTCTAGCGCCACCTAGGCACACTAAAATGGCCGCTGCAGCCTCATCCTCAAAATTAAGGAACAGCAATCTGATGGGAGAAAATTCACTCATCTAATTTGCATATTGTGACATCACTTCTACATACCTACAGCTACAGAAAGCATTCAAACATCAAAACGTTCAGCTCTGTGAGAATTTTCTGATGTTTGTGGCAATATGTGTGATATTTCTAAATCATTCGCTGGAGGCCGAAACGGGCGCGAGGCGAGGTCCCGCCAAACGCTGCTCGCAGCTTTAATTTTATTCTCATTTTGTTGTGTCATGATAAATATTGTGGATCTTGTGGTGCTGAAGCTTCTGCAGCGTCTTCAAATGTCACGTGATGACTCTGCTGATGTGGTGTGGGTTTTTTTTGTTTTATTGTTTTTTACACAGTTGTTGAATCCCATCAGATAAGACGCCATCTCTCTTCAAAGAAGCCACAGCGGGCTGATGGGAGAAAACCTCAAGCCGCGTTCAGCTGCCGCCGAGCGTCTCTCATAGAGAAACAGTTCAACAGTTTTTGTACAACAGTTTTTCACCGTGTCTACGTACCACAGTGAGTAAAGTCAGTGTGACACCTCGACAAAAACCTCTGCAGGCCTCAGCGCTCCCAGAGGAGAGAAGCTGGCTCCAGATATGACAGAGAGGGCCCCAAAACGTTCTCAGATTCAAAGAGCTTCACTTGATGAGACCTTTTCCTTCAAAATAGAAACAGTTAGAAATGAGTTCACACGTCAAAATGCACCTCATGTCGGAGTTTGTCCCAAAGAAAGACTCCTGAATCTCACAGAGTCCGAATAGGCAGGTCCATGGTCACAAACATCCTCAAGTCAGAAAGGAACATAGAAAAGTCCCTGTTTTAATAAAGTTTGTGCTTTTAAAACCAAAGGAAAAAACAATTCTCTGATGTTTTTATAACATGAATAATTTGTTGTTATAAAGAAAAAATTATTTGGTTCTAACTGCAAATGTTTCTAAGAAAACTTCGAGCAAAATACATTTTACAATGACAGTGTTTTGTTTCATGGATGATTTTATTTGTTTGTTTGTTTACATCATGTTGACGCTGGAACGTATTTTTGATGACGAACGTTTAATTCGAGGAACACACTATAAAGTACTCATGATATAAAAAAATCAAATAAATACTTATAATAATGTTAGATTAAGTTAGAGTATTTAGGAATAAAAAAGAAAATGACACCATGACAGTATGTCATGTGAAAAAGATGGAACAGTGGTTACCATCACAGCAAGAGGGTTCTTGGTTTGAACCCCAGGGTGGGGGAGCTCTTCTGTGCGGAGTTTACATGTTCTCCCTGTGTCAGCGTGGGTTTCCTCCAGGTGCTCTGACATGTTCTCCCTGTGTCAGCGTGGGTTTCCTCCAGGTGCTCCGACATGTTCTCCCCGTGTCAGCGTGGGTTTCCTCCAGGTGCTCCCACATGTTCTCCCCGTGTCAGCGTGGGTTTCCTCCAGGTGCTCCGACATGTTCTCCCCGTGTCAGCGTGGGTTTCCTCCAGGTGCTCTGACATGTTCTCCCTGTGTCAGCGTGGGTTTCCTCCAGGTGCTCTGACATGTTCTCCCCGTGTCAGCGTGGGTTTCCTCCAGGTGCTCTGACATGTTCTCCCTGTGTCAGCGTGGGTTTCCTCCAGGTGCTCTGACATGTTCTCCCTGTGTCAGCGTGGGTTTCCTCCAGGTGCTCTGACATGTTCTCCCTGTGTCAGCGTGGGTTTCCTCCAGGTGCTCTGACATGTTCTCCCTGTGTCAGCGTGGGTTTCCTCCAGGTGCTCCGACATGTTCTCCCTGTGTCAGCGTGGGTTTCCTCCAGGTGCTCTGACATGTTCTCCCTGTGTCAGCGTGGGTTTCCTCCAGGTGCTCTGACATGTTCTTTCTGTGTCAGTGTGGGTTTCCTCCAGGTGCTCTGACATGTTCTCCCTGTGTCAGCGTGGGTTTCCTCCAGGTGCTCCGACATATTCTCCCTGTGTCAGCGTGGGTTTTCTCCAGGTGCTCCGACATATTCTCCCTGTGTCAGCGTGGGTTTCCTCCAGGTGCTCCCACATGTTCTCCCCGTGTCAGCGTGGGTTTCCTCCAGGTGCTCCCACATGTTCTCCCCGTGTCAGCGTGGGTTTCCTCCAGGTGCTCTGACATGTTCTCCCCGTGTCAGCGTGGGTTTCCTCCAGGTGCTCTGACATGTTCTCCCCGTGTCAGCGTGGGTTTCCTCCAGGTGCTCCGACATGTTCTCCCCGTGTCAGCGTGGGTTTCCTCCAGGTGCTCCGACATGTTCTCCCCGTGTCAGCGTGGGTTTCCTCCAGGTGCTCTGACATGTTCTCCCCGTGTCAGCGTGGGTTTCCTCCAGGTGCTCTGACATGTTCTCCCTGTGTCAGCGTGGGTTTCCTCCAGGTGCTCCGACATGTTCTTCCCGTGTGGGTTTCCTCCAGGTGCTCCGACATGTTCTCCCTGTGTCAGCGTGGGTTTCTTCCAGGTGCTCTGACATGTTCTCCCTGTGTCAGCGTGGGTTTCCTCCAGGTGCTCCGACATGTTCTTCCCGTGTGGGTTTCCTCCAGGTGCTCTGACATGTTCTCCCTGTGTCAGCGTGGGTTTCCTCCAGGTGCTCTGACATGTTCTTTCTGTGTCAGTGTGGGTTTCCTCCAGGTGCTCTGACATGTTCTCCCTGTGTCAGCGTGGGTTTCCTCCAGGTGCTCCGACATATTCTCCCTGTGTCAGCGTGGGTTTTCTCCAGGTGCTCCGACATATTCTCCCTGTGTCAGCGTGGGTTTCCTCCAGGTGCTCCCACATGTTCTCCCCGTGTCAGCGTGGGTTTCCTCCAGGTGCTCCCACATGTTCTCCCCGTGTCAGCGTGGGTTTCCTCCAGGTGCTCTGACATGTTCTCCCCGTGTCAGCGTGGGTTTCCTCCAGGTGCTCTGACATGTTCTCCCCGTGTCAGCGTGGGTTTCCTCCAGGTGCTCCGACATGTTCTCCCCGTGTCAGCGTGGGTTTCCTCCAGGTGCTCCGACATGTTCTCCCCGTGTCAGCGTGGGTTTCCTCCAGGTGCTCTGACATGTTCTCCCCGTGTCAGCGTGGGTTTCCTCCAGGTGCTCTGACATGTTCTCCCTGTGTCAGCGTGGGTTTCCTCCAGGTGCTCCGACATGTTCTTCCCGTGTGGGTTTCCTCCAGGTGCTCCGACATGTTCTCCCTGTGTCAGCGTGGGTTTCTTCCAGGTGCTCTGACATGTTCTCCCTGTGTCAGCGTGGGTTTCCTCCAGGTGCTCCGACATGTTCTTCCCGTGTGGGTTTCCTCCAGGTGCTCTGACATGTTCTCCCTGTGTCAGCGTGGGTTTCCTCCAGGTGCTCTGACATGTTCTCCCCGTGTCAGCGTGGGTTTCCTCCAGGTGCTCCGACATGTTCTCCCCGTGTCAGCATGGGTTTCCTGCGGGTGCTCTGACCTGTTCTCCCCGTGTCAGCGTGGGTTTCCTCGAGGTGCTCCGACCTGTTCTCCCCGTGTCAGCGTGGGTTTCCTCCAGGTGCTCTGACATGTTCTCCCCGTGTCAGCGTGGGTTTCCTCCAGGTGCTCTGACATGTTCTCCCTGTGTCAGCGTGGGTTTCCTCCAGGTGCTCTGACCTGTTCTCCCCGTGTCAGCGTGGGTTTCCTCCAGGTGCTCTGACATGTTCTCCCTGTGTCACTGTGGGTTTCTTCCAGGTGCTCTGACATGTTTTCCCTGTGTCAGCGTGGGTTTCCTCCAGGTGCTCTGACATGTTCTCTCTGTGTCAGCGTGGGTTTCCTCCAGGTGCTCTGACATGTTCTCCCTGTGTCAGCGTGGGTTTCCTCCAGGTGCTCTGACATGTTCTCCCTGTGTCAGCGTGGGTTTCTTCCAGGTGCTCTGAGATGTTCTCCCTGTGTCAGCGTGGGTTTCCTCCAGGTGCTCTGACATGTTCTCCCTGTGTCAGCGTGGGTTTCCTCCAGGTGCTCCGACATGTTCTCCCTGTGTCAGCGTGGGTTTCCTCCAGGTGCTCCCACATGTTCTCTCTGTGTCAGCGTGGGTTTCCTCCAGGTGCTCCGACATGTTCTCCCTGTGTCAGCGTGGGTTTCCTCCAGGTGCTCCCACATGTTCTTCCCGTGTCAGCGTGGGTTTCTTCCAGGTGCTCTGACATGTTCTCTCTGTGTCAGCGTGGGTTTCCTCCAGGTGCTCCGACATGTTCTCCCCGTGTCAGCGTGGGTTTCCTCCGGGTGCTCTGACATGTTCTCCCCGTGTCAGCGTGGGTTTCCTCCAGGTGCTCTGACATGTTCTCTCTGTGTCAGCGTGGGTTTCCTCCAGGTGCTCTGACATGTTCTCCCTGTGTCAGCGTGGGTTTCCTCCAGGTGCTCCGACATGTTCTTCCCGTGTGGGTTTTCTCCAGGTGCTCCGACATGTTCTCCCTGTGTCAGCGTGGGTTTCCTCCAGGTGCTCTGACATGTTCTCCCCGTGTCAGCGTGGGTTTCCTCCAGGTGCTCTGACATGTTCTCCCTGTGTCAGCGTGGGTTTCCTCCAGGTGCTCTGACATGTTCTCCCTGTGTCAGCGTGGGTTTCCTCCAGGTGCTCCGACCTGTTCTCCCCGTGTCAGCGTGGGTTTCCTCCAGGTGCTCCGACCTGTTCTCCCCGTGTCAGCGTGGGTTTCCTCCAGGTGCTCCGACATGTTCTCCCTGTGTCAGCGTGGGTTTCCTCCAGGTGCTCTGACCTGTTCTCCCCGTGTCAGCGTGGGTTTCCTCCAGGTGCTCTGAAATGTTTTCCCTGTGTCAGCGTGGGTTTCCTCCAGGTGCTCTGACATGTTCTCCCTGTGTCAGCGTGGGTTTCCTCCAGGTGCTCTGACATGTTCTCTCTGTGTCAGCGTGGGTTTCCTCCAGGTGCTCCGACATGTTCTCTCTGTGTCAGCGTGGGTTTCCTCCAGGTGCTCTGAAATGTTGTCCCTGTGTCAGCGTGGGTTTCCTCCAGGTGCTCTGACATGTTCTCCCTGTGTCAGCGTGGGTTTCCTCCAGGTGCTCTGACATGTTCTCTCTGTGTCAGCGTGGGTTTCCTCCAGGTGCTCCGACATGTTCTCTCTGTGTCAGCGTGGGTTTCCTCCAGGTGCTCTGACATGTTCTCCCTGTGTCAGCGTGGGTTTCCTCCAGGTGCTCTGACATGTTCTTTCTGTGTCAGTGTGGGTTTCCTCCAGGTGCTCTGACATGTTCTCCCTGTGTCAGCGTGGGTTTCCTCCAGGTGCTCCGACATATTCTCCCTGTGTCAGCGTGGGTTTTCTCCAGGTGCTCCGACATATTCTCCCTGTGTCAGCGTGGGTTTCCTCCAGGTGCTCCCACATGTTCTCCCCGTGTCAGCGTGGGTTTCCTCCAGGTGCTCCCACATGTTCTCCCCGTGTCAGCGTGGGTTTCCTCCAGGTGCTCTGACATGTTCTCCCCGTGTCAGCGTGGGTTTCCTCCAGGTGCTCTGACATGTTCTCCCCGTGTCAGCGTGGGTTTCCTCCAGGTGCTCCGACATGTTCTCCCCGTGTCAGCGTGGGTTTCCTCCAGGTGCTCCGACATGTTCTCCCCGTGTCAGCGTGGGTTTCCTCCAGGTGCTCTGACATGTTCTCCCCGTGTCAGCGTGGGTTTCCTCCAGGTGCTCTGACATGTTCTCCCTGTGTCAGCGTGGGTTTCCTCCAGGTGCTCCGACATGTTCTTCCCGTGTGGGTTTCCTCCAGGTGCTCCGACATGTTCTCCCTGTGTCAGCGTGGGTTTCTTCCAGGTGCTCTGACATGTTCTCCCTGTGTCAGCGTGGGTTTCCTCCAGGTGCTCCGACATGTTCTTCCCGTGTGGGTTTCCTCCAGGTGCTCTGACATGTTCTCCCTGTGTCAGCGTGGGTTTCCTCCAGGTGCTCTGACATGTTCTTTCTGTGTCAGTGTGGGTTTCCTCCAGGTGCTCTGACATGTTCTCCCTGTGTCAGCGTGGGTTTCCTCCAGGTGCTCCGACATATTCTCCCTGTGTCAGCGTGGGTTTTCTCCAGGTGCTCCGACATATTCTCCCTGTGTCAGCGTGGGTTTCCTCCAGGTGCTCCCACATGTTCTCCCCGTGTCAGCGTGGGTTTCCTCCAGGTGCTCCCACATGTTCTCCCCGTGTCAGCGTGGGTTTCCTCCAGGTGCTCTGACATGTTCTCCCCGTGTCAGCGTGGGTTTCCTCCAGGTGCTCTGACATGTTCTCCCCGTGTCAGCGTGGGTTTCCTCCAGGTGCTCCGACATGTTCTCCCCGTGTCAGCGTGGGTTTCCTCCAGGTGCTCCGACATGTTCTCCCCGTGTCAGCGTGGGTTTCCTCCAGGTGCTCTGACATGTTCTCCCCGTGTCAGCGTGGGTTTCCTCCAGGTGCTCTGACATGTTCTCCCTGTGTCAGCGTGGGTTTCCTCCAGGTGCTCCGACATGTTCTTCCCGTGTGGGTTTCCTCCAGGTGCTCCGACATGTTCTCCCTGTGTCAGCGTGGGTTTCTTCCAGGTGCTCTGACATGTTCTCCCTGTGTCAGCGTGGGTTTCCTCCAGGTGCTCCGACATGTTCTTCCCGTGTGGGTTTCCTCCAGGTGCTCTGACATGTTCTCCCTGTGTCAGCGTGGGTTTCCTCCAGGTGCTCTGACATGTTCTCCCCGTGTCAGCGTGGGTTTCCTCCAGGTGCTCCGACATGTTCTCCCCGTGTCAGCATGGGTTTCCTGCGGGTGCTCTGACCTGTTCTCCCCGTGTCAGCGTGGGTTTCCTCGAGGTGCTCCGACCTGTTCTCCCCGTGTCAGCGTGGGTTTCCTCCAGGTGCTCTGACATGTTCTCCCCGTGTCAGCGTGGGTTTCCTCCAGGTGCTCTGACATGTTCTCCCTGTGTCAGCGTGGGTTTCCTCCAGGTGCTCTGACCTGTTCTCCCCGTGTCAGCGTGGGTTTCCTCCAGGTGCTCTGACATGTTCTCCCTGTGTCACTGTGGGTTTCTTCCAGGTGCTCTGACATGTTTTCCCTGTGTCAGCGTGGGTTTCCTCCAGGTGCTCTGACATGTTCTCTCTGTGTCAGCGTGGGTTTCCTCCAGGTGCTCTGACATGTTCTCCCTGTGTCAGCGTGGGTTTCCTCCAGGTGCTCTGACATGTTCTCCCTGTGTCAGCGTGGGTTTCTTCCAGGTGCTCTGAGATGTTCTCCCTGTGTCAGCGTGGGTTTCCTCCAGGTGCTCTGACATGTTCTCCCTGTGTCAGCGTGGGTTTCCTCCAGGTGCTCCGACATGTTCTCCCTGTGTCAGCGTGGGTTTCCTCCAGGTGCTCCCACATGTTCTCTCTGTGTCAGCGTGGGTTTCCTCCAGGTGCTCCGACATGTTCTCCCTGTGTCAGCGTGGGTTTCCTCCAGGTGCTCCCACATGTTCTTCCCGTGTCAGCGTGGGTTTCTTCCAGGTGCTCTGACATGTTCTCTCTGTGTCAGCGTGGGTTTCCTCCAGGTGCTCCGACATGTTCTCCCCGTGTCAGCGTGGGTTTCCTCCGGGTGCTCTGACATGTTCTCCCCGTGTCAGCGTGGGTTTCCTCCAGGTGCTCTGACATGTTCTCTCTGTGTCAGCGTGGGTTTCCTCCAGGTGCTCCGACATGTTCTTCCCGTGTGGGTTTTCTCCAGGTGCTCCGACATGTTCTCCCTGTGTCAGCGTGGGTTTCCTCCAGGTGCTCTGACATGTTCTCCCCGTGTCAGCGTGGGTTTCCTCCAGGTGCTCTGACATGTTCTCCCTGTGTCAGCGTGGGTTTCCTCCAGGTGCTCTGACATGTTCTCCCTGTGTCAGCGTGGGTTTCCTCCAGGTGCTCCGACCTGTTCTCCCCGTGTCAGCGTGGGTTTCCTCCAGGTGCTCCGACCTGTTCTCCCCGTGTCAGCGTGGGTTTCCTCCAGGTGCTCCGACATGTTCTCCCTGTGTCAGCGTGGGTTTCCTCCAGGTGCTCTGACCTGTTCTCCCCGTGTCAGCGTGGGTTTCCTCCAGGTGCTCTGAAATGTTTTCCCTGTGTCAGCGTGGGTTTCCTCCAGGTGCTCTGACATGTTCTCCCTGTGTCAGCGTGGGTTTCCTCCAGGTGCTCTGACATGTTCTCTCTGTGTCAGCGTGGGTTTCCTCCAGGTGCTCCGACATGTTCTCTCTGTGTCAGCGTGGGTTTCCTCCAGGTGCTCTGAAATGTTGTCCCTGTGTCAGCGTGGGTTTCCTCCAGGTGCTCTGACATGTTCTCCCTGTGTCAGCGTGGGTTTCCTCCAGGTGCTCTGACATGTTCTCTCTGTGTCAGCGTGGGTTTCCTCCAGGTGCTCCGACATGTTCTCTCTGTGTCAGCGTGGGTTTCCTCCAGGTGCTCCGACATGTTCTCCCTGTGTCAGCGTGGGTTTCCTCCAGGTGCTCTGACATGTTCTCCCTGTGTCAGCGTGGGTTTCCTCCAGGTGCTCTGACATGTTCTCCCCGTGTCAGCGTGGGTTTCCTCCAGGTGCTCTGACCTGTTCTCCCCGTGTCAGCGTGGGTTTCCTCCAGGTGCTCTGACCTGTTCTCCCCGTGTCAGCGTGGGTTTCCTCCAGGTGCTCCGACCTGTTCTCCCCGTGTCAGCGTGGGTTTCCTCCAGGTGCTCCGACCTGTTCTCCCCGTGTCAGCGTGGGTTTCCTCCAGGTGCTCCGACATGTTCTCCCTGTGTCAGCGTGGGTTTCCTCCAGGTGCTCTGACCTGTTCTCCCCGTGTCAGCGTGGGTTTCCTCCAGGTGCTCTGACATGTTTTCCCTGTGTCAGCGTGGGTTTCTTCCAGGTGCTCTGACATGTTTTCCCTGTGTCAGCGTGGGTTTCCTCCAGGTGCTCTGACATGTTCTCTCTGTGTCAGCGTGGGTTTCCTCCAGGTGCTCTGACATGTTCTCCCTGTGTCAGCGTGGGTTTCCTCCAGGTGCTCTGACATGTTCTCCCTGTGTCAGCGTGGGTTTCCTCCAGGTGCTCTGACATGTTCTCCCTGTGTCAGCGTGGGTTTCCTCCAGGTGCTCTGACATGTTCTCTCTGTGTCAGCGTGGGTTTCCTCCAGGTGCTCCGACATGTTCTCCCTGTGTCAGCGTGGGTTTCCTCCAGGTGCTCTGACATGTTCTCTCTGTGTCAGCGTGGGTTTCCTCCAGGTGCTCCGACATGTTCTCCCCGTGTCAACGTGGGTTTCCTCCAGGTGCTCCGACATGTTCTCCCTGTGTCAGCGTGGGTTTCCTCCAGGTGCTCCCACATGTTCTCCCCGTGTCAGCGTGGGTTTCTTCCAGGTGCTCTGACATGTTCTCTCTGTGTCAGCGTGGGTTTCCTCCAGGTGCTCCGACATGTTCTCCCCGTGTCAGCGTGGGTTTCCTCCGGGTGCTCTGACATGTTCTCCCCGTGTCAGCGTGGGTTTCCTCCAGGTGCTCTGACATGTTCTCTCTGTGTCAGCGTGGGTTTCCTCCAGGTGCTCTGACATGTTCTCCCCGTGTGGGTTTTCTCCAGGTGCTCCGACATGTTCTCCCTGTGTCAGCGTGGGTTTCCTCCAGGTGCTCTGACATGTTCTCCCCGTGTCAGCGTGGGTTTCCTCCAGGTGCTCCGACATGTTCTCCCTGTGTCAGCGTGGGTTTCCTCCAGGTGCTCTGACATGTTCTCCCTGTGTCAGCGTGGGTTTCCTCCAGGTGCTCTGACATGTTCTCCCCGTGTCAGCGTGGGTTTCCTCCAGGTGCTCTGACATGTTCTCTCTGTGTCAGCGTGGGTTTCCTCCAGGTGCTCCGACATGTTCTCCCCGTGTGGGTTTTCTCCAGGTGCTCCGACATGTTCTCCCTGTGTCAGCGTGGGTTTCCTCCAGGTGCTCTGACATGTTCTCCCTGTGTCAGCGTGGGTTTCCTCCAGGTGCTCTGACATGTTCTCCCCGTGTCAGCGTGGGTTTCCTCCAGGTGCTCTGACCTGTTCTCCCCGTGTCAGCGTGGGTTTCCTCCAGGTGCTCTGACATGTTCTCCCTGTGTCAGCGTGGGTTTCCTCCAGGTGCTCTGACATGTTCTCTCTGTGTCAGCGTGGGTTTCCTCCAGGTGCTCTGACATGTTCTCCCTGTGTCAGCGTGGGTTTCCTCCAGGTGCTCTGACATGTTCTCCCTGTGTCAGCGTGGGTTTCCTCCAGGTGCTCCCACATGTTCTCCCCGTGTCAGCGTGGGTTTCCTCCGGGTGCTCTGACATGTTCTCCCCGTGTCAGCGTGGGTTTCCTCCAGGTGCTCTGACCTGTTCTCCCCGTGTCAGCGTGGGTTTCCTCCAAGTGCTCTGACCTGTTCTCCCCGTGTCAGCGTGGGTTTCCTCCAGGTGCTCTGACCTGTTCTCCCCGTGTCAGCGTGGGTTTCCTCCAGGTGCTCCGACCTGTTCTCCCTGTGTCAGCGTGGGTTTCCTCCAGGTGCTCTGACCTGTTCTCCCCGTGTCAGCGTGGGTTTCCTCCAAGTGCTCTGACCTGTTCTCCCCGTGTCAGCGTGGGTTTCCTCCAGGTGCTCTGACCTGTTCTCCCCGTGTCAGCGTGGGTTTCCTCCAGGTGCTCCGACCTGTTCTCCCCGTGTCAGCGTGGGTTTCCTCCAGGTGCTCTGACCTGTTCTCCCCGTGTCAGCGTGGGTTTCCTCCAGGTGCTCTGACATGTTTTCCCTGTGTCAGCGTTGGTAAACACGCACTAAACAAACACACTCTAAACACACACGAAACACAAAATAAACACATGTTAAACACACATTAAACACACAGTAAACACACTAAACACACACTAAACACACGTTAAACAAACATTAAACACACATTAAACACACATTACACACACACACGAAACATACATTAAACACACACTAAACGCACATTAAACAACACACACTAAACACACATTATACACACATTAAACGCATATTACACACACACTAAACACACATTACACACACATTAAACACACATTACACACACACATTAAACACAGTAAACACATTGCACACACAATAAAAACACACTAAATGCACCTTAAATACACAGTAAAAACACACATTGTATAAATTAGCCTAGCAGCTAGCAGAGATTTGCTCTGCTCATATGAAGCCAGGAACAACAGCAACATTTAACAAAGGTAACGTTACAAAATTCAGCTCCATTACAGCTCACAAGGTTCACTGACAAAACAACTGTTTGATACTAAACAATGAATGAATTGGCGCTGGTTATTTATATTATTGGGGCTTATTGATCATGAAAACAGTCCATCTGATGCTGGTTTTACGTTTTATGTCTCGTTCAAAAAAGAAAAATCCAAAGTATTAATTTAGATTTATTTTAGTTCAGATTTCTATTCTGGAAAAATGAGAAAACACCTCATTTGCATATTTAAACATACATCAAACATGAAATTCCAGAAAAGTTGTAAAACAAAAAAATAAGCCGTAATGTAAGTGATGAACTGTGGTGATTTAGGAACGTAGGAACACTTTGTGTCTGAACTCAACATCATGTAGTGGTGAATCTTTGGTCTGGACTTTGCTTCAGAGACAGCTGGTCATAAACTTAATGTTTTGATATTGTATGAAAATGACTTTGTTAAGTTTGAATATTGTTTTTATTGCTCTGATACATCTTCTCAGAGACTGATGGTGTTCTTGTACATTACATTTAATATGTTGCACCTTGATCCCAGAGAAAATGTAAATGTAAAATAGAAATGCACTGAATGTTTGGATTGATTTATGTGTTTGTGTGAAACCTGAGCAGGGTAGTTTCTGCCGTGACACTGTGCTGTTTCCTCCTGCAGCTGTGAGAGGTTTTTGTACGAGGTTTTTTCACCGTGTTGGGGTGGGATTCCCACACTGACTGAACATCCACACAGAGCTGAACAAAAACCTCCAGTCGGCTCCAAACTGTCTGATCACAGTCAGAAACATCCAGAATGTGCACATTAACACTCAGACACCGTCTGTGTTTCAGGTGAGTCCTCAGCTGATTCTTTTTTACATGAAAACATTCACATTTCTTCATTTTACTGAACGTGGTGTCGTTGCTGTGCTGCTGCGTGAGCTGCTGAAATGTGGGATATTCCTACATTTATCAGATAAACACACGACTCTGACTCTGTGTGTTTGGTCCTCTGTGTGTCACAGATCCATTTGTGTCGACGTGAGGTGGATTTTAATATTTTTGAGCTTCTCTGAGGATGATTGACAGCTCTGAGGTTTTTGTACGAGGCTGTAACACTGTGATACCTTTACATTCGGGAAACCCATCACTGTCAAAGTCCTTCCTAAAGGTAAGAAAACACTCTTTGTACCTGTCACCATGGTCACTTTTAGTTCCATTTACAGCTTCTGTTCAGTTCTGGAGGCGAGTTTTTATGTTTTAAAGCTTAAACTTGACGAATCAGTTGAGTTGTGATGAGACGACGAGCTGCTGTGAGTCAGAGCTGCAGACGTCCTCTGACACTGTAACTCAGAAACTCTAAATGCAGAATAAAACAAGACCAGATTCAGGAGGAGACGGAGGGTCTGCAACCAGACGTCCTGGAAAAGTCTCAAAATGTCTTAATGATGTTTTCTGTCAGTTCAAAGCCTGAAACAGTCGAAAACGCTGCAGCATTCTCGGCCTGAAACTCAGTGTGTTGGTGTGTTGTGATACTGCGAGGAATCAGAAATAATAATAGTCGCGATGAATCATGAAACAGTTAATTAGTTGTAAGAGAGAGGCAGCTCAAACAGCTTCATATAAAATAAAACTATTAGAAATAGTTTCAGATGAAGAGTTAAAAAGCATTAAAGAGAAAAGCAAATGTGATTCAGTGAAGGCAGAACAGGAGCCACAGCCGTCCTCTAATGTCTCTTACAATCCTGAAAAGTCTTGTTTCTAATTTACAGACTTAAGCGGTTTTAAAACCTACGATCAAATCTAATTTATCAGGTCTTAAATTCTGTTTAACAGCCTTGTTGTTTCTTGAAATTGAAATTATTATTTAGTGAGAATTTACTGAAGCTTTTCATGAAGATTAAATATCTATAAACTCTTTGCGAGGAGAGTCAGCAGTTATTAGATTTATAACCTGAAACTTCAACTTTATAAAACTAATTATTAAAGTGATTTATTGAAGGCAGATCAGGAGCCGCAGCTCTGAAGTGTTTCAAAAACCTAAAAATATAATTATATGTTGTTGTTTTTAAAAATGTATGGACTTAAGTGGATTTGAATCCGTACACTTAAATATCATCTGTCAGGTCTTAGATTTTGTTTCAACAGGCTTGTTGTTGTTTCTTGATATCAGATACTGATTCTTGCTGTTTTATGTTGCTTGACTGTTTGATCATAACAGTGAGAATTTAATCCATCTGAGTGCTTTTATTAAAATGAAAACAAACATTAAAACTATTAGCAGGGGAGAGTTAAAAGGCATTAAAGTAAAACCTTAAAAATAATAATTTAATTAAACACAGAGTGATTTACTGAAGCCAGAACAGGAGCCGGCGTCGTCCTCTAACGTCTCTTAAAATCCTGATAAAGTCCTGATATTATTATTATTATTATTATTATTGTTTTATTGTATTGATTGATTGATTTTATTTTTATTTATGGACTTAAGTGCTTTATAATCCCTTCAGTCCCTCAGGTCTTAAACTCTGTTTTAGCAGCCTTGTTGTTGTCTCTTGATATTTCATTCTGACATTTGTTATTTATGTGTTTGACTGTTTCAGATCAATCGTTTACGAAAGATAAACGCGTACAGCTGTTAGTGGGGACAGTTAAAAGGCACTAAAATGAAAACAACACAGTTAAACGCAGAGTGATTTATTGAAGCCAGATCCGTCTCAAAGTGTCTGAAATGTTTTTAGGATTTTAAATAAAATCTGGCAGGTGTTAAATGTTAAATGTCTCAGAAATGTTAAGGTATCATGGTGTCCTGTTTGTCTTTGGAGAAATAAACATTCAGACTAATAATAAATATTAATACTGAATAATATGGACGTTAAAATGTTGTAAAAGCTGCTTCACATAAACCAGAAAAATAAATCTTCAAACGATCACAGGTGGAGAGTTAAAAGGCATTAAAATAAAAAAGACAAGATACTATTTAATATTTCTAAGTACGTGGTTTTATTTAACAAAAAAAAAGGATGAACTCTTTGAGATGTTATAATTTCTTGTTTCATCACTCTGACAGTAAGAAATATAAATGCAGACTGATGATAATATGGATGAGTATTAATATTAGAGTAACGACAGTGTTGTACAAGAAATGCAACTTAAAGATCTTTTACACGTAAAATATATTAAAACTTTCACAGACATTAAAGTGAAAAAATCCTGAAATATAAAATGCTGTGAGGTGGAACAGAAGCTGCAGTAAAATGAATAAAAATATATATTGAGAAAAACTTTCTATTATAATTTCGACAAACAGAAATCAATGGTATAAACACAATATTGGCAGTGATGCAGTAAGCTAGCACTGAGCAACAATAAGAGATAATTAGTTTGACTTTATGGGACAATAAATCATTGAATTGACATAAAAATGAAATCAATGTTCATAATTTTGTTCCTGTAAAATGTTTAAGAGAAATATTCTGAGCGTAATGTTTTGAGAATATTTAAAAAAACAAATCATTTCTGGATGAATGTTCCCAACATATTGTGCATGAATATAATCTGTTTATTAATTATTCTGTTCCAACGAGCCGTGTGGATCTGCTGCATCACGTTCTCTGTCCCTGTGCAGATAATGCTGCGGTGGCACCGGCCATGTTCGTCCTGAGTCCTCTGCAGCCCGACGACCAGGAGAACTACACGCGGGGTCCGGAGGTTTGTCTGGCGACTGATTTCCGTCCGCAGGTTGGTACACTGGTTCTGAATGTGAAGGAGGGTTCGCACAACGTGAGCACCAGAGAGGCCGTTCTGTCCACATCTCAGAAAACGTACTACTACGCTGCGTTCACCAACGAGACGCTGCACTCCTGCGAGCTGCACGGCACGCCGGGCAACAACGAAATCAGTAAGAAGATTATTCTGATGGAAAATAATGTTCAGAGTAAAATATCACAAACATAACTAGACTTTAGAGTTTTGACTGAGTGGTGCTGAAAGCACAACGTTTTTAACTGAGCTGAGAGTGTTTTCACACAGAGTCCTTTTTACACAAACTGCACTCAGTCCTCTCAAAGTGCACCAAAAGGTGAACCAGCAGAAAGAGGCCTCAGTCCTCTGTGAGTCCACACTGTATATAATATATAGTGTTTTCACTGTGACGTGGCGCTGCAGTGAGGTCATGGAGCTCACTCTCAGATGAACTTATAATTGGAGGAGACCTCAGTGTGTCTGTGCTGCAGCTGGAGCGCTTTGTGTTCACAGGTCACAGGTTCAATGAACTGCACTGTGGACTTGAAGCGAACCAAACTCAGACCTCAGTTCTCTTCTCAAGACCTCCTCTTTAGTTCTCTTGGAGTGTTTAGCTGTGCCCAAAAAATGCTGAGTCACTGCTCTGAGTCTGTTTAGAGGGCT
Source organism: Epinephelus awoara (assembly GCA_035609425.1). Taxonomy (NCBI): domain Eukaryota; kingdom Metazoa; phylum Chordata; class Actinopteri; order Perciformes; family Serranidae; genus Epinephelus; species Epinephelus awoara. The sequence goes on along the minus strand of CM069306.1, from coordinate 1,518,989 downwards.
GAAAACACAAAGAGTGTTCACAGGTTAAGTGAACTGCAGTGCGCTCCAGGTTCACGTTGCTCTGTGCCGTTGTATTCAGCCCTCTGGATCACATGATGTGACCTGGGACGCTTGGAAATACAGACGACACCACGTGGGCCTGTAAGGACGCAGGACGAGGAGCAGTTTGGTCCACAGAGGATGCTGCACGTCTCCAGATGTGTAAGTTCATCTGAGAGTGAGGAGCTCCATGACCTCACTGCAGCGCCACGTCACAGTGAAAACACTATATATTATATACATTGTGGACTCACAGAGGACTGAGGCCTCTTTCAAATGAACTGACAATGTGAACACAAAACGAACAAGTCACTTTTCAGTTGGTCCACTTTTTGGTGCACTTTAAGAAGACTGAGTTTGGTTCATCTCAAAAAGGACCAAATGTGAAAACAGCCTTAAAGTCTTTGTTGTTTTTGTGTCATCAGACATGTTCTGATTCAATTCATCACTTTGTTCATTTAAACTGTTTGAACATCCACTCAAAGTGTTTTTGTGGGAAAGTACGTTTAACAACAAACAACAAACAGACAGGTTACTGAAGAAATGACTCTGTGAATCTCAGACTGTAGAATAATTATTAATTATTAAACGTGCGGATGTTTGTGTGTGAGTCGCCGTTTCCTTTGTGTCTCTGACTGACGTGTTTTCTGTCCCCACCAGTTGAGCTGTGTGCTGACATTCATCCAGGTGAGCCAACAAACGCACCTGAACATGAGTCACTGACGCTGATTGAGACGGGCTGAACATGATGATTATTTTTTCTCTCCTGCACAGAGAGAGCCAAACTGAACTACTTCCTGCTGGTGATGAACGCAGTGAGAGTGGTGTTCACCAAAACTCTGGCCTTCAACACCATCCTCACCATCAGAGCCGTGCTCTTCTAACGCAGACGAGTCATCGACCGTCACGTCTGAAAAACAGACGAAGCTTCTCGACAGCCCGGGCGTCAAAACAAAATGTTGGCGTTGTATGTTTCTGCAAACTGGTATGCATCGCGATAGCCAATCAGCATTGAGATCTTCTGGGGACGTATGTCACTGAGGGCGTTTTGGCAGAAGTTAATTCAGTGATTCAGTGATTTCGAGTTATTCACGAGTTTGAAACGAATCAACACAAAATATTCTAGCGTCCAAACTCGCGGCAGTAACGCAAAGCAAACATTTGCAGTGTGCTTGGTGTGAACACAACATCAGAGTTCCTCCTGCTACGTAAAGTGATTATTTTCCACAGTGACATCGCTGTGTTTCCGGCGGCGATGGCGCCACTGAGATCAGGTGTTTAAAGCCCAAATAACAAACATAATTTACAAATGTAACGTATCTGTGATCTGCAGAAATGTACGATGCCAGCATTTATTCTGGTGACTGGGTTGGACCTGAAGTGTGTGTGATCTGAAAAACTGTTCTTTAAACAACGTTATTCATCATTCATCCCAGAAAAATAGATTTCTTGACATTTTGAAAACTATGGTGGCCTCTGAGGACAAAACACACATCAGAGCAAAACACAAACATTCAGAAAAATTAAATGATTTTTTTTTTGTCATCTGAAATTAATTTAATATTTGAGAAATACACATCATTTTCAAAAATTAAAATACAAAAATAATTGAAAACATTAACATGAGTTCGACGCCGAAAATCTAAAAATGATGCAAATACTGAAACAAACATTAAAATATGTGCAAAATAAATGTTTAAAAAAACACATACCAGAGAACTGAGAAAATACCAGGATATAAATGAAAGTTTGAACTAATTTATTTGTTTTGAGAGCATTTTTATTCAGGTCTTAAAAAATACACCCTGAATACAAAAATGAGTGAAACACAAACGTCTCGCTCAGAGTGCAGGCGGTCACCAAGGCTGAATGTCATTTCTCTCCATCTTAACAGAAGAGAAACATAATGAGTGTGTTGGCCCTGTGATTCAGATCACCTCCAGGATTTACTGGGTTCTTTTCTGGTCTTTTCTCTGCCGTTCCACCGACTGTCATGAAAATCAGGTCAGCAGATTTTCAGATCTAAATCCTGCTGATGGACAAACTGACTGAAAACACGACCTTGTTGGCGGAGGCAAAAACCAACACACAAACATCTTTAATAATTTCTGTAAAGTAAAAAAAACCAAAAAACTACAAATACTAAAACACATACAAAAATATTAACACAATCAAATACACCAAATACCAGAGAACAGACAAAAGTGAAAGTGCAAACATTTAATTTTAGTAAACATCTTTATTTGTCACATTTTTAGATTCAGAGTGCATTTTTTTAGTGTTTGAGGAATGCACTGCAAATTCAGAAATATGACAAACACAAAACATAAAGTACAAACATAAACATTAAGAACAAAATACTCAAACACATATGAAGTATTGATTGAAAAAGAGAGACTGTTAACATCTGAAAAATGAGCTCCTAATTCAGAGAAGCTGAAAACATAAGGCAGCGTTTCCCAGCTGGTCCAGATCTCTCCTCAGTCATTAGTTCAGCGTTCACACAGTCCAATATATTCAGAGTCATACGTGTGTTTGGACACGTCCTCCAGCTGGTTCTCTGTCTCTGTCCTGGAGCTGTCCGTCAGTCACTCACTCCACAGCAGGAAACAGCACTTCAAAATAAAAGCTTTGTGGTGGAAATTCACTGCACTTCAAAACAAAGTGAGTCCCTTGCGGTCCATTCAGAATGAACCCACGGCCCATTTTTAGACCGCGACCTGAAGACCGACATACTGACCTTACAACACAAGTAACAACATGAACATTTAGTGTTAGTGGCGTTTTTTTATTGTATTGTTTGATTCTGTCAGTTTGAAGAATGAGTTCCAAAACAAACAGAGAAAGAGAAAAGTGACACTTTAGTATAAACAAAAGTAATGACACAAACATGTTCATTTTATTTCTCACATTGTTTCATTCAGAACAGATTCCTGTCAGTGTCTGAAAACTGAGAAGAGAAAATTGAAAACCAAAATTCAGAAATAATGGAAAAATTAAATCACAAACATTAATGTGAATATAAAAAATTAAGCGTTTAAAAAATGCTACAAAAATTAGAACACATACAAAAATAATAACACGATAGGATACACCAAATATATTAAAAAAAATACAAATGTTTAATTTTAGTAACAAAAAATAATAATAATAATGCTAAAAACTGAAGTTTCCAGACTTTGGTTCAGAGCTCATTTCTCTTCATGTTCGCCTGTTAGTATTTGTTGCCGTCTATAACTTGAAGCACACTGCTGTGTGTCCTCCTCGCTTGCGTGTGTTTTGTCCCTCAGGAGCCACTGTAGAAACCGGCCTTCACAAACCTGTAAATAAAATTGAAGGTGTAGCTATAAATTCATGTGATTTCTATCCTGAGCTTTTTGTGCAACCGTTGTCCTGGTTTCCATGTTGAAATGTTTCCTGTTTGTTCCTAATAAACATTCATTCAGCTTTGGATGCTGTTTGGGTTTTTGTTCTGTTCATGAGCAGGAGGTCAAAGGAAAGCAGCAGTTTCCTGTGGCGTCCTGCTCTGCTGTGAATTTGACAGAGTACCAGTCGCTTGTACAGCAGCTCATGGTTATGTGTGTGTGTGTGTGTGTGTGTGTGTGCTCAGTGCAGCAGTTTCATCAGTTAAAACCACATTTCAACAGTCAAACCTGAAACTGCAGATAAAGATCAGACAGGAAACACACAGGCAGACATTAAAATAAATAAATAATAAAGACTTAATTAAGTCACCAGCAGCTCCTGTTATATGAATATTTATTTATTTATTTATTGTGGAGTATTAATGAGCTCAGCTCAGGTTGGAATGAGGAGTTTATTTATTTGTTTATTTCAAATGTTTTATGGGTCTTATGTTTGTAGTTTTCTTCTGGCTCTGCACGCTGAGTCACAACTGAAGTTATTTATGAGAATATTTACATGAGCAGGTTTTACCACAGAGACAAGAACTCACTGTAACAGTTGATCACAAGTAAAACTTCATTGCAGTGAAAGTAGAAACACAAACAAATCAATGTGAGCACACATTTCTTTGCACAGAGAACAAAGTGTGGAGGATAAAGGAGCTCTGCTGCTTTCTCTCTTCACACACAACAACATACAAACACATCAATACAAAGATTGATCAGACATTTAGAGCCCAGAGAAGTCCACATTATTTTCATGCAGAGAAATGTCACTTCAGCTCAACAAACATCATCATGAGCAGTGAGAGCCTCCATGGCTGAACACACACAGGAAGGAGCGCCACCTACACACACTCAAACATTTACACAACAACTCAGGAGAAGATGTCAAAGTCCCGCCCACAATGTTTGACTGACAGCTGATCTGTGTGCAGTGAAGAAACGCCACAACAATCAGCTGTCAGCAACAAACATGGAGACCAAACACAGAGTTTAACCCTTAAATGACTTCTGACTATTTGACTTGACACAACTCAGCTGTGGAATCAGAATAATAAAGATAAAGTCCAGCACAGAGAGGCTGAGTGAATGTGGTCTGGACTCTGTGGAGGAGAGTCATGGTTTCAGAGACGCTGTAGAAGGACAGAATACCTGCACTGTGATCCAGGTACACTCCTACTCTGGAGGACTCAGGACCTGAGACACGAGTTTGGACTTTGTTGTGATAAAAGTTATAAATGTTATTGTCACAATATAACATCCAAGATTTGTCATTGTGTCCAAATAAACATTCATACCCCCCCCCTGCTCTGCTGATATTCTTGTATGCGACTGCTACATAAACTCCTCCTCTCCACTCCACCTCCCAGTAACAACGTCCAGTCAGACTCTCTCTACTCAGGACCTGATAACATCCAGTGAATCTGTCTGGGTGATCAGAATAAGACTGTTGTTGTCTCATTAGTGTCACTTTCCTGTTCCCCTCAGATAATAACAGCTCTGTGTTTGCTGTGTTTGGATCCAGTGTGATGTGACGTGAATATCTGAGGAACTCAGCTCTGGTCTTGGGCTCTGGTTGTGGCAGTAAAACATCCACTTCAGTCACTGTCAGTGAGACGTTTGTCCATGTGTCCCTCAGAGCGTCCTGTAGTTTATCTCTGACTCCTGACACAGCCGCTGTCACGTCCTCAAAGTAGCGGCGAGGACGGATGTTGATGCTGGATGAGTGTGTGGCTTCACTGAGTGCTGACAGTGAGGGGTAGTTGTGTAGAAACTGGCTGTGATCCTCTGTGTGTGAGAGCTTCTCCAGCTCAGCGTCTTTCCTCTTCAGCTCACTGATCTCCTGCTCCAGCTTCTCCTGAAGCTCTTTGACTCGACTCACTTCAGTTTCCTGCTGCCATCTGAGCTGCTGCTTCACATCACAGCGTCTTTTCTCCATCAGACGGATCAGCTCAGTGAAGATCTTCTCACTGTGCTCCACTGCTTCATCAGCAGAGCGACTGATAGCCTCCACCTCCTGTTGGAGCAGCTTCACATCTTTCTCTGTGTCCTGGATTCTCTGCTGGATGTTTTGTCGACTCCCCTCCAGCTCTCTCTGCCTCTCAGTCCTTTCTGCTGCAGCTGACACTGTGTCGTGGCCTTTATGTTCATCCACAGGGCAGAGATAACAGATACACTGCTGATCAGTGCGGCAGAACATCTTCATCACCTCATCATGACGAGAGCAGATGTTCTCCTGCAGCTTCTTGGAGGGCTCCACCAGCTTGTGTTTCTTGAATGGAGGCGAGTCACGATGAGGCTGGAGGTGTTTCTCACAGTAAGAGGCCACACACTGCAGACAGGACTTGAAGGCTTTCAGTTTCCTCCCAGTGCAGACATCACAGGCCACATCTTCAGCTCCAGCATAGCAGTGATCAGCAGGAGCAGCTTGGAGTCCAGTCTTCTTCAGTTTCTCCACCAAATCTGCTAACATGGTGTTTTTCATCAGGACAGGCCTCGGTGTGAAGCTCTGCCCACACTGAGGGCAGCTGTAGATTCTCTTCTCATCCTCTCCATCCCAGAAGCTTTGAATACAGTTGATGCAGTAGCTGTGTCCACAGGGAAGAGTCCCCGGATCCTTCAGTAGATTCAGACAGATGGAACAAGAGAAGGTTTCTCGGTCCAGCTCAACTCCTTTCTGCGCCATTTCACCTCTCAGTGATGGTGACTGTCAAATAGTTTGATTCTCTCTGATCAGAAAACAAATCTGTTGATAGAGACGAGCTGGCTCCAGGAGGAGGGAGGAGAGGGAAGGCTTTTCAGGCTTTACTGCATTCCACAAGGAGTGGAGAGAGGCAGGGTGTGTTATCTGACATTTACAACAGGCAGTAAGAACAGATGGACTTAAAACTACAACATTCAGTTCACAGCTGTTTGACTTTTAATCTTATTTCAACTTTTTTTGTTTGGGATTAAGATTCTCTTTTTCACCCTCAAACCTGCTCAGATAGCAGTAAAAGTTAATGGAAACCAAAATGTGTATGAAGATTGAAATGGTTGGTCTGCTTGTAATGATGTGGAACAAAGGAAACTTTGCTGAATACAGTTGATGCAGTAGCTGTGTCCACAGTGAAGAGTCCCCGGATCCTTCAGTAGATCCAGACAGATGGAACAAGAGAACTTTAGGGGATCCAGCTGAGCTCCTTGCTGCGCCATTTCACCTCTCAGTGCCAACGCCTGTGTGAGTCTCACTTCCTGAGAAGTGAAACTAGTCTGAGCTCTGATCTCAGCATCATGTGATCATGCAGTGAATGCAGCCTGTCAGCTCTGTCACGTCACCACCATGTTGGTTCCACCCATCTATAAAGTGTAGATGTGAAGGGGAGAAACAGAGTGGAGCTGGCTGTGTGTGAGAGCAGGAAGAGGAGGGAGGGCTGATTCCAGGAAGACCAGCAGCACTTTGGACTCTGAGTGTTTTCAGACGGGGAGCAGGTTTGAACTGAGGCTTCATTTGAAAGGAGGAAACAGTTTTCAGTTGTTGAATCCTTGTTGGCTGCTCAGGCTTTGGCTTAGTATTTCTCTGCATTACAAGCACAAATCTTACTGAAGTCAGAGTAGAAATGCTGCAGAATAATACTGCATGACACCGTTCTGTGTGTCTTACTGGTCCTTTCTTTATTTCACTCGCCCCACTTTTTATTTCACAGCAGTAAAGTTTAATCTTATCTTCCATCTGTTTTATCATGAACCAGCATCAGTGAAGCGTCAGCAGCTGCACGGTGCTGCACGTGGACAGAGAAGAAAATGAATGACTAAACTTTATTGATATAACACAGTACAGAGTGCTTTACAGGTCACTGACAGAGACAAACAGTTTTACAACACTGTTCAAGGAGACATTAGACGAATACATAAATATATCATTACTCAATCAATCAATTAATTAATTAATTAATTAACTGCTCGTTACAGGCTGGATTAAAAAGATCTCTTGAGAATGATGATAAAATGATTCATCTTTGACTCGTCATAAAACTACAAAGAAACAATTAATATTTATGATTCTGCCCCGACAAAAACTTTATGTTAATGTCCAGACAGCAAATGTGTGAATTCATCTCACATGAATTCTTTCTGACTAAAGATGTTCAAAGAGAAACTAATGATGGAAGCAGATACGAGGTCAAACGTCTTCAGCTGACGGAGCTCAGAGAGACGCTGCCATCTAGTGGAGCGGAGAGACTCTGTCACTCTGTATTCAACACGCATCGCTGTGCTGCTGTGACCCATCTGCAAATATCAACTCTCATACTTTAAAACATTAAACAAAAATAGTTTTGGAAGCAGAAGTGTCACCTGATAAGCATGTCTGTCACTTGTGATTTCTGACTTCAAATAGACCTAATGGCTGCTTCGGTATGTGTGAACTCAAACTTCAAATGGCTATCAGTACTTATCAATAATTATTACACATAATTATTAACTGTGTTAAATAATATGTTTCAACTGACATCAGATCACCTCTTGGGGCACTGTTCCCCATAAAAGGGAAAATAATTCAGTTAATTCAGTCTCATTAAATAAACTAAACTCTCAGTTTGGAACTCTGAATAATAATTTAAATAATAACTATAACCATAATTACCACATCAACACTCAAGACTGAAGGGTTTAAGTGTAACTAATGTGACAACAAGTATCGTCTGCACACGTCTGAAGAAGCTGCTCAGTGCTGCGTCTCTGTTTAATGAATGAACCGTCACCAGGCTGCTCTCATAAACTCTTTGTTATTTTTCCTACAAAAATAATGCACCAAAACCACATAGTCATCAGCGGGTCATCTACAGATACCCAACAAGTTCTTCTGCCATCACGTCTAAACATGACGCACTACCTGAGCACAGTCTCACTCTGAAGTTGTTGGATTTTGGCGCTTGGGCAGTGACTTGAAGAGTCAGAGACCAATGAATAAACGTCCTTTAACATTGGCAAGATACACGGCCAGTTGATACACGCAGAGGGACAAGGACGAGAGTTAAGGCAGTGAAAGTCCGAGTGGGGTTGGCAGGAGGGCTGGTGGATGGGTCGCGTCCCGTAAGATTCTTAAGCCAAACCTTGTTCTTTTTTCAACCACGTGTGTGTTGTTGAAGGAAAAAACATCAGTTGGTGTTGTACCGACGTAGCAATTTTATTTTGAAATGATTTAATGATTTTGTCTTATCCCAAGTCGTCAAAATTTGGCCCCTAGGCAGTGACTTGCAGCATCAGACACCAAAAAAGCCGTCCTTTAACGTCGGCATAATATGCGGCCAGTCGTCATTATGGTTTAATGGCGCCTGCTGAAACACGACATGAACGAAATTTACTGTGGTGAAAGTCAGAGTGGGCCGAGCAGGTAGGGTCATGGATGGGCTCAACAAACACCAGCTTTCACCCAGGAGAGTGGTTTTCACGTCCCGCAAGATTCTAAACCCAAACCCTGTTCCTTTTTCCTAAACCCAACGACGTGTGTGTGTTGTTGAAGGAAAAAAACATCAGTTGGTGGTGTTGTACCAATCTAGTGCTTTTATTTTGAAAGAGACTGTATCAAACTGTACATTTCCTGTGAAAACAGAAGTGTATTTTGAAAACAGACAATGCATGTAACAGGCTGAAGTTGACACGGCGTCCCAGAATGTCAACAACCAACACACCCAGGGTACCTTGGACGTCACATGTGGACGTGGGAAGTCCATGACCAAACGTGGACATGTGACGAGGTCACAGTTTTTTAGGTTTCTATCTTTATGTTAAAGCAACAGAATAATGCATGTAAGTTTTTTGGACCCCCCCCCCACCCACCCTATGTGGACTTAATCATGCTTTATCTTATGGTAGTTGCCAGTGGTGTTACAAACTGTCGTCACCCCGTGCATTTCGTACTGCTGCCTCAGTTTGTCCGTGTCTCTCAGCAGCGTCCAATGACAAAGCACCAGTATTTGACAAATTGGTTTGTTGCCTGCTGCCTCTAAAACTGATGCACCTGGTGTGTATCATAATAATAATAATAATAATAATAATAATACATTTTATTTAAGGGCGCCTTTCATGGCACTCAAGGTCACCTTACAAAAATACAAAAGTGCATAAAAACAGGAATAACAACAGACAATAAAATACAATGGACAGTGCAAAGATCAGACGGAGTATGAGAGTTTGAACAGATGGGTCTTCAGTCTGATTTTAAAGAGGGGTAAGGAGTCCGTGTTGCGGAGGTCAGGGGGGAGGGAGTTCCAAAACAGGGGAGCCGAGCGGCTGAATGCTCGGCCCCCCATGGTGATGAGGCGAGCAGAGGGAACAGAGAGATGGATAGAGGAAGAGGATCAGAGGGTACGGGTAGGTACAGAGATATTAATGAGGTCAGAAAGGTATGGAGGGGCAAGACTGTGGATGGCTCTGTATGTATAGAGTAGGATTTTGTATTGAATGCGGTATGTGATGGGGAGCCAGTGGAGCTGCTGCAGGATGGGTGTGATGTGGTGAGTGGATGGTGTTCTTGAAATGATGCGAGCTGCTGAATTCTGTACCAGTTGAAGTTTATGGAGGGTTTTCTGAGGGAGACCAAACAGAAGGGAATTGCAATAGTCAAGTCTGGAAGTGACTAAACTGTGAACCAGAATGGCGGTGGTGCGAGGGGTGAGAGAGGGGCGGAGGCGGTTGATGTTTCGGAGGTGGAAGTAGGCAGACCGGGTTATGTTATTAATGTGTGCTGTGAAGGAGAGTGTGCTGTCGAGGATGACACCCAGACTCTTTACCTGACGGGAAGGGGAGATGGCGGAGTGGTCGAATGGGATGGTGAAGTTATTGGATTTGTTGAGAGTGGATTTAGAGCCAATTATTAACATTTCTGTTTTATCACTGTTTAATTTGAGGAAATTGAATGTGAACCAGGACTTTATTTCAAGGAGACAGTTGGTGAGGGAAGAAGGTGGGAGGATGGAGTCCGGCTTGGAGTAGTCCAAGATTCATATACCGCTGAACTTAGTACTCCCTAGACTACGTGCATGCATAATATCAAGTACTTTTACTGTGTAGTTTTCGAGTAATCCTGTGTCAAAAGTCCTTAACAGAGGACAAGATCAAGGATATTTAACGCAACTTTGATGTGGAATAAAAAACTTATTTTCCATAAGTAGTCCAAGATTCATATACCGCTGAACTTTGTACTCCCTAGACTACGTGCACGCATAATATCAAGTACTTTTACTGTGTACTTTTTCAGTAATCCTGTGTCAAAAGTCCTTAACAGATGACAAGATTAAGGAGTACTAAGTTCAGCAGTATATGAATCATGGACTACTTATGGAAAATAAGTTTTTTATTCCACATCAAAGTTGCGTTAAATATCCTTGATCTTGTCATCTGTTAAGGACTTTGACAAAGGATTACTCGAAAAGTACACAGTAAAAGTACTTGATATTGTGCATGCACGTAGTCTAGGAAGTACTTAGTTCAGCGGTAAATGAATCATGGACTACTTATGGAAAATACGTTTTTTATTTTACGTCAAAGTTCGGCATATCCTTCAACTTGTCTCTGCAGTCTGATCCACAGTCACTCCCAGCAGCTCTTCAGAGCCGTTTCATTACGATTACCGTAAGTGTTAGTAGATTTGCGCACTAGAAACAAACGTGCGGCTGATTTGACCAAGCAAAAGCGAACCACGGCTGGCTTGACCGCAGTCAAAGGCAGGAGTTAACACCCAGCATTGTAGGCAGGACAGGCAGCAGTACGTCCAGGTAAGCCAGTCAGTCAGGTGAAGCAAAGGTCGGTATCCGTGCACGAGCGTTAACACTGATAGCTCAACAGAATTAAATGAAACTCACACTCACAGTAATTGCATAGTCCGTAGGACAATAAAATATCATAAAAGCTTTAAAAAACACTAAAAGCGTCCCCCCCCGCGAGCAGCGGCAGCCAGACGTGCCAGCGTACACTCCCGGTCATACCGCTGAGGAAAGTGCCTCTGTGCGTCAGTATCTGAGGCCAACATCACTGACAAAGCAGTGGTATTTGGTGAGTTGGGTTGTTACCCGATACCTTCAAAACTGACATGCTTGGTGTGTATTGTACCACTGTGAAAGGTACCTCTGTGCGTCCGGTATGTTGAGGCAGGTTGCGATGATGAATGATCACAAAACACAGGACTTTCCTCAGGAGACCGGTGTTCAGAACATGTGAACTTTGTGTTAAGGTACATCCCCACCTTGTTTCTTTACCTAAACATAACCACAGTAACTTTAGGTTTAAAACTATAAATCTGTAGGATTTCATATGACTCCCAAAAACACACACTCTGAGCTCGAGCTTCCTCTCAGACTGATTTGTTTCTAGGCCGCAGGTGAAGTTTGTTTTAGAATCAGGTCACATCAGTTGTGCTCTTTCCTTCCTGCCTGTTGCAGGAACTATAAATTTACTCCTGGAGGAGTTTTTAGCTCAGAGAAGAAGAAGCTGAAGAGGAATCATGAACCCGATCACTAACAGCAGGGATCCATGAGGATTTCTCCACACCAACAGGTACTACAGCTCGACTCGACTGTGACAGTGCACGACCGCAGAGGAACCACTGAATGACAGGAAGTAAAGGCCTCAGCCTGCTCCAAAAGACGCTGCTGCTATTTTCAATGTTTGGAGGCTGCATCAGACAATTTCTGCAACCTTGCAAAACATAAAATCCGACAATCACGCGGGGGTTGAACTGTCTTCGCTGTCTTTTTTTCTGGTCTTCCAAAAGGCCACCTTCAAATGTGGACACAGCAGACTACAGACATGGTCAAACATCATGTCTGAACAAAAGGCTTCGATGCAGTCGACCATGTTTTATTAAGATGATCTCTGTGAGTCTGAAGCAACATCTTTTAACTGATCCAGGAACTACTCATCAGAGCAACATTAGTTTGTGAAGGTTGGGGTAACCAAATCTTTACAGGTTACTGAAGGATATGGTCAAAACAAAATGGTTTGTACGACGATGTTTTGTCCGACCATGTCGAAAGGTGAAGCGTCTGCAGCTGGAAGGAGGGAACTGAACACATTTTTAGACGGTCTCTCCTGGAAGACATTCATGGTGACATTTAGTTATTCAAATCATAGTGGCGTGCCACAGGGATTGAACTGGGGTCTTCCTCAGCTCATCGTTCATATTAATGATTTTGTCTTATCCCAAGTCGTCAAAATTTGGCTCCTGGGCAGTGACTCGCAGCATCAGACACCAAAAAAGCCGTCCTTTAACGTCGGCATAATATGCGGCCAGTCGTCGTTGTGGTTTAATGACGCCTGGCGAAACACAACATGAACGAAATTTACTGTGGTGAAAGTCAGAGTGGGCCGAGCAGGTAGGGTCATGGATGGGCTCAACAAACACCAGCTTTCACCCAGGAGAGTGGTTTTCACGTCCCGTAAGATTCTAAACCCAAACCCTGTTCTTTTTTCCTAAACCCAGCGACGTGTGTGTGTTGTTGAAGGAAAAAAACATCAGTTGGTGGTGTTGTACCAATCTAGTGCTTTTGTTTTGAAGTGCTTTTGTTTTGAAAGTGTCTGTATGCAAAATGTACATTTCCTGTGAAAACAGACGTGTATTTTGAAAACAGACAATGCATGTAACAGGCTGAAGTTGACACGGCGTCCCAGAACGTCAACAACCAACACACCCAGGGTACCTTGGACGTCACATGTGGACGTGGAAAGTCCATGACCAAACGTGGACATGTGAGGTTGGAGTGAGAACATGTTGCCCATCCATGTCCAATTGTCTGATTCGTCTTTATGCAGACGATACAGTTTTATATCCTGATAATCAGACTTTGTTTCCCTTCAGTCCTCGTTCATATCAGCTATTTTCTGTTCAGCAGGAGGGTCATTATGGTGAATTTGGTGAATTGCTAATCAATTTGGAGATTAGTTCAGTAATTCAGATTTCTTGACACAGATTAGTCTCTATGAAACAAAGAGTTAATTCCCAGTGCTAAACTGGGAACAGTCCTGGATACAGGTTTAGATGTTTTCTTCAACACGTGATGGATCTGTCAGTCACTATTAACCTTCATTTCTGAGTCAGAATGTGTGTTATTAAGTATGATAATAAACAGCAGGTCGTTGGATAATTTTGCACTCGTTTTGGTCTTAGGTTGAAATGGATTATGGGAAACTGAGGACCAACAAATTCACTGCTTGTTTGGACACCACATGATGTTTTTGGTCTCGAGATGTGGACTTTAACTGAACTGGAGCCTGAAATGAACTCAGCGGACTCTCTGAGGTCGGTGTGGACGAGCTGCAGGGTGAGTTCCTGTTCTTTTTTTTTTTTTTAATCTAAGTGTGGAGCCATGACCTGCTGTAAAGGGCTGAAAGAAATACATTTGACAGTATTTATTAGTGTGGAGTTGTTTCAGACACTCAAGATAAGTACACATCAGTGAAAACGCACACACAAGAAAAGGAGAATAAAAAATAATGAAACCGGTGAACAAACACACGTTACACAGCGGAGAGAAAAATATTTCTTGATTCTTGCATCAGTGTGAGAGCAGCAGTTTTTGTCACAGTGAGTGTCACAGTGTGAATAATCAGGGAAACAAACTTTATTTCGGCAGTGGAACCAAACTGACCGTTGAATCTGGTAAGACAAATATTTTTCATGATTTCATATTTCATATTTTAGAACTCCTTCATTTCTCATTTCTGTTCAGTTTATATTATGTTTGTGGAGTTTGATTGATGCAAACTGATGTGCAGGCTGCTGACTGTTCACCACTGAAGTGAAATAACAGGAAAAGTCCTGAAGAGAAACACTGACTATAAAAGTTAAACAGAGTCAAATTGTTTAATTCTGTAAAAAGCAACCGCAGCAAACAGAGAACAGTGAAACTCTGAAATTTCAGCTGCAAAAATAAAGTGATCAGTGATAAGATGGATGATCAGTCACAACATATAAGTGGACAAATGTATGGATTAAAGAGTCAGCGTGTTAACATCTAGATATTAAATGAAAAGTAATACAAAAATAAGAGGATAAAAGTCCAAAATGAGGCAACAGGACAGTAAGAATAAATGTGAAGAGCAGAGATTAAAGGCAGCAGCAGTTTTTGTCACAGTGAGTGTCACAGTGTGAAAAATGAGGGAAACAAACTCTATTTCGGCAGTGGAACCAAACTGACTGTTGGATCTGGTAAGATTAATATTTTTCATGAATTTTAAGATGCATCAAAAGAATTCTGTCATTTCTCATTTCAGTTCAGTTGATCACATTTTCCTAAAAACAAAACAAAACACAGTGAAACTCTGAAACATTTCTGAAACATCAGCTGCACAAATAAACAGTCAAATATTATAATAAACATTTGAATCAAAATAAAGATCGATGAACAAACACAAACATAAAAGTGATAAATGTGTAAATGAAAGAGGAACCGTGACATGCAGCAGTTTTTGTCACAGTGAGTGTCACAGTGTGAATAATCAGGGAGGAAACAGAGTTTATTTCGGCAGTGGAACCAAACTGACCGTTGAATCTGGTAAGACGAATATTTTCAAACATTAAAATGTGTCAATAGAACTCATTCATTTCTCATTTTAGTTCAGTTTATGACATTTCTTTAGTTTGACTGACACAGACTGAGCCGCACACGTGCCGGCTGCAGACTGTGCAGCAGACCATAAACTAAAAATCTGAATTTAAGAGTTAAAAACAAAAATCTGGCTCAAACTGGTTTCAACTGTGAAATAAACAGAAGCAGATAAAATCCTCAGTGTGAGACATCAGCTGCACAAACACACAACGCCGTGTCACGTTTTACAGTTCATGAGTTCATATTGAAGTCAGTGAATTACTTAAACATAACAGAGGATTAAAGTCTGAACTGAGGCAGCGAGACAGAATGAATCAACTGTAAAAGCAGAAATAAAGAGCAGCAGTTTTTGTCACAGTAAGTGTCACAGTGTGAATAATCAGGGATACAAACTTTATTTCGGCGGTGGAACCAAACTGACCGTTGAATCTGGTAAGACGAATATTTTCATACTTTAAAATGTGTCGATTAAACTCCTTCGTTTCTCATTTCAGTTCAGTTTATTTCATTTTTGTAGAAAACAAAAGCAAACAGTAAAACTCTGAAACATTTCTGAAACATCAGCTGCACAAATAAACAGTGAAATATTACAATAAACATTTGAATCAGAATAAAGATCAATGAACAAACAATATGTATAACTTAGAGAGGAACCGTCACATGGAGCAGTATTTGTCACAGTGAGTGTCACAGTGTGAATAATCAGGGAGTCAACAAACTTTATTTCGGCAGTGGAACCAAACTGACCGTTGAATCTGGTAAGACAAATATTTTTCATGATTTCACACGTTGAAATGCATCATTAGAATCCTTCATTTCTCAGTTCAGTTCAGTTGATGACATTTCTTTGGACTTTGATTGACACAAAGACGCGTGCAGGCTGCAGCTGCAGCAGTTATTCTGTATTCAGTGAAATGATTTGAATCCTGATGAGTGATGATGAGTTTAGAAACATGAAACAGCAGAGAGAGAACAGCCAAAATTTGACTCAGATAAATGAAATATAACAGTCAAGAAATTCATATTAAAAGAATAAATTAATGAATAAACTCAGTGTGACAGAGGATAAAACTGGAGGAGACATGACATGCAGCAGTTTTTGTCCCAGTGAGTGTCACAGTGTGAATAATCAGGCAGGAACCAAACTTTATTTCAGCAGTGGGACCAAACTGACCGTTGAACCTGGTAAGATTCATTTAGTTTCTTCATTTGACTTTTTAGATGTCTACTGTAGAGGTTTGACTCAACGGCAAAAATACACATTAACACGGAGGCACATAGAGGACGACATCATCTGCAGAAACACACAGCAGCGCGTGGAATAATACAAAAAACACGATTATATTAAGATGTGCAGAAACATAAACATAACATAAATAAATAAATCAGAGCATAAAGACTTAGGTTCAATGAAAACAATAAAAACTAATAAAACAAAAGAGAAGCTATGAAAAACTATCTTTAAATTTATGGAAGTCTAGGAAAAGATAAATTATCCAAAAGGATGAAAAGTTATAAATAATGTGAAAGCAAATAAATATATCATGGCAGGTCCAAGCTACGAGATAATGAGTCCAAACTGTGACGTTTATTGAGTCAAAATCAAAAATTACATCAACATTATGACATACAAAGTCAAATTATTTCACTTTTTAAAGTAATAAATAAAATTACATAATAACTGTAACGGTGACTCTTAATTTTAACTCTAAGAAGTTTAACTAAATATTGTCGTCACATTACAAATAATGAATTTTTTTATTTTTATACAAGTGTGTCAGTGTGAGGTTTGTGTATGAGTGTGTGTGGTGGTGTGTTTGGGAGTGGAAACAAACTCGTCTTCGGCGGTGGCACAAAGCTCGTCGTGTCGACAGGTCGGTGAATATGTTACATTTTTTTAACACAAGTAAAATGTCAAAATCAGAGTTGAGAGTGAGAAACAACTGCACAAGTAGCCGCAACTAAAGTTTTACTGGAAGATATTTTGTCTTTTGTCTGGAGTCAAACTGGGCCCAGTGGTTCGCACTGGTTTTTGTTGAGGTGTGTTTGGCGGTGTGACTGGTCAGGGAGGCTACGCCGCTGTGTTTGGAAGCGGGACAAAAGTGACTGTACAAACCAGTAAGTCAAGTTTATTTTCACAAGCTGTGTTTAACAGCAGAGTAACAGACATGCAGAGTTAGTTTAACAAATCCAGGATTTCATAATCCTCAATCCCTCTCATTAATCTCAGATTAATGTGAAAATTAAATCTGTTCAGACAAAAGTTTCTGAAGACCTGAGTCGTATTATTAAGATTAAAGTCAGTAAAATAAAACTAAACAAGCTGGAGAGCTGCGACTGGATTCATTAAACCCAGATTATTTAATCCAGGTTTAAATGTTTGGGTTAAACTGTAACATTGAAATGATTTTATGATTGATGTCAACAATAATACTCCAGCTACATTCATCATAGATGCCTCTGAAAACCCCACATAAAATAAAATACATGTAAAGAAATGATGAACACATTATTTCATAGTGTTTTGAAATCAGCAGGTCGAGAACGTCTCCGTGTGTTTTACGTCTTTAGTGACGTTTCAGAAAATCATCAGAAAACCGAGGAGCTCGCGATGAACATTTGAAACAGTTTAAAGTTTCAAACAAAATGTCTGAAACGTTAAACTAAAATTAAAATAATCGTTAAAGTCGGTCCTGTTTAGTTTGTGTTTTGAACTTCCGTGCAGCAAAAACTTAATTTCATAAATGACGAGTTTATTAAAGTTAACGTGTTCAAGATGAGTCAGAGGTTTTCAGTCAGCTGTCGGTCACAGTGTGAGAGGAGCTGGAGAGAAACTGATTTTTGGGAGAGGAGCTCAGCTGAGAGTCGACTCAGGTAAGGTGGACAAAAGTTACCAAAAAAATGTTTTAAAAAGTGGAAAAATTAAACAGTATTTAACCAAAAACCTTATCAGGTAAGTTTTGTCCACAGATGAGTCTTAAACGTTCAGTTCAAAGAGGACAGAACAGAAAATCACAATTGTTTCTTAAAAACAGGTTTAATTTGGAGAATTATTTGACATCTTTAAGAAGATCAGACTTTTATAAAGAAACATAACAGTTCAAATGAATATTTAGTTCCAGTGAGCATAAAGTCCTGGTTCATGTATGAAGCTGATTATTGAATAGTGAGGTGAGGTTTTCAGTCAGCTGTCAGTCACAGTGTGAGATTAAATTCTGACAAGATTATTTTTGGGAGAGGAGCTCGGCTGAGAGTCGACTCGGGTAAGATAACAGAGATTATATGATTTTTAAATGGAGGAAATGTTTAACAGCGGTTTTTACTGTTTAAATTCAGCCCACGTCAGATTTGTCGAAGGTTCATGTAGAAGAGAACGTCACAATAATGTGAAGCAGAAAACATAAAGACGTCACTTGATCTGTTAAATCTTTGTCAGGAACAAGCCGCACAGGCAGAAGGTTTTAAGTCTTAACAAAAAAAAAGAATGAACGACAACGAGCTGATGAATCAAACTTTTCTTGTCCAGCTGTTCAAAACGTTTGACAGAAACTAATCAGGTTCAGATGTTCAGCGTCGTCACCGTCAGCAGCTGCACGCTCAAACCTCTCTCATTTCATTAAACTAAATCAGTATTTAAAGGTTTGTAAGATTTTTCTACGTCTTTTTCCTTGAAATGAAAAACGTAAATGGCTGCACGTATTTGTGTCGTTAATGTTCGAGTCAAACTGGGTGTCTGAAAAAAAAAAATCTGAAGATGAATCGTACAAAAAGCAGTGAAGCAGTGACATCAGATCAGTCTAAAAACATTTGAGATTTAAAATAAAACAGGTGTGTGTGTTTATGTGTGTGTGAATGCTGAGCTGACCTCAGTTCAGTTTGTGTGGTGGTGTGTCTCATGGTGTGAATACTGGGACCAGTTACGGTAAACTGGTGTTTGGATCAGGCAGCAGACTGAACGTCCAGAGCCGTGAGTTCAAAACTACAACTTTTATTTTGACGCTCTGTTTGAGACTTTCACTCTAAAACTGTTGTCCTGTTGTTTCAGTGCCTAAAATGACTGAACTGACTTCAAGCTCATGAAACTCAGCCGGTGTTCTGTTTGTAAAAAGGAGCCACCTCAGATTAAAGGAAGTTTAAAGTTGATGCTGTTCAGTTTTAATTCAAATGATGAGTCTATTAGTGTGAAAAGTGTAAAGTTTGACGCTCTCAAGGTTTTCGGTCAGTCGTCAGTCACAGTGTGAACGTCGGCTCAGATAAGATTATTTTTGGGAGAGGAGCTCAGCTGAGAGTCGACTCAGGTAAGATGGATAAAACTTCTATAACATTATTTTAAAAACAGCGGCTGTTGTTCAGCTGCATGTCTGAAGCGTCAGCCTCCAGTGTTTTATGAACAACACCAGATCCAAGGATGTAATTTAATACTGCAGGAGGCGCGTGCCAAACGGAGGTTCAGGGTCTACCTGACAATTTTTGGGGGATTTTTTTTAATGCAGCAGTTTGTCTGTTTTCTGTGTCAGTTTATGGTTTTAATGTCTTTAATTATAACAAATAAAAGTTCTGTGCCACTAGCGTGTATAAATATATAGAGGGGCATGTCCCCTGCGCCCCCCCAGTCTACGCCTATGCTGTAAATATGCAGGCTGTTGGCCCATATGTATTTTATTAGTAATGATAATAATAAAAATGCAGAGCTTCGTTCTGTTTATCTTTTATTCTGTTTATGTATTAAAGCCTTCAAAAGTTATAACGTATAAAAACACAAGTGAATCTGCAGAATTAATGACACGTACCAAAAAGTCCAATATTTCCCTCTGAGAAGAGTCAAAATATGAAGAAACATAAAATGGAAATAAAGAACCTAAAGTAAAGAAGCTCTGAATCGTTCTTCAGTGCCTGAGTTAAAGTACTTGGTTTATACAAACTGCAGAAACGTGTCGTCTGATCGAGTCTCGACTGTAACTGAGGTTTAAAAGTCTAATTTTGTGAAATGACCTTCTGCTGCAGTGACAACATTTCAACTTGCCTCCAGTAACCATCAGCTCAGATAATTTAATAATAATAAAGAGCAGAGTCAGTATCAGAGCAGGAGCTGCAGGTTTTCAGTCGGCTGTCCGTCACAGTGTGACCAGAAAAACTGATGAGGTTATTTTTGGGAGAGGAGCTCAGCTCAGAGTCGACTCAGGTAGGAGACAAATGCATCAATACTTTTACTGTCAAACACCACGATGGTTTTTTTAAACGTCTTAATGTGATTTTTTAACCAAACAGCAACTTTTTCTCACTGCAAACATCTGCAGCTGAAAAGACGTCAGCCTGTTTTGAGTCTTTTAACGAGCTGGTCGGTCGAACGCTCTTCAAACTGACAAAACTTCTTAAATGAAGAAAATTCCAAATTCTCTAAATCTCACTTTTGGGGAAATGTGTCTAAAAGATTCTCATTTCTAAATACAATGAGTTAAATTTCACCTGGACCTGGTCAACACCTGAGATACCTGAGATTTTACAGAAGCTCAAACCTGCCGGACGAAAAAAAAGGACATAAAACACTAAAGACAGACGTGAGGTTGTGTTTGAGTTACAGGAGTTATAGAATAATGACGTATGACAAAACCTCAGTTTACTGAATCCATAAAATCTTCAGTGCTGAGTCAAACTTCTGATTTCACGTCTGTTCATTTGTTTTTCTTTTTAAAGAATGTATTAGTACTTTTCCAGTCTGGTTACTTTAACAAAATAAACTGTCATGAGTTTGAGTGTGTTTTAGATGTTTGTTGGTAGTTTGGGGTTTTTGCTGAAGTGTTTCCTGCTGTGTGAAAAGTGGAGGAGCACAGAAGTTGATTTTTGGTCGAGGAACTCAACTGACTGTCGAATCAAGTAAGAACTTTGAGACAGAAAATATAAAACGTGTTTGATCTCTGGTTTTAGCTTTCGTCTCCCAGATTGATTTAATCAGTGACCGGCTGGTTCTGAATTTTCTTACTTTGTAGTTTTCTGCGATATACTCTGGTAAACTTCAGACTTTATGTGAAAGTCTGTTTAAACTGTTTAGACCAAAGACTCGCTGCAGGTTTTAGAGAAGTGTGGTGGATGTATTCATGAGTCTGAAGCTCATGTTGAAGCTGACCTCTGAGGTTTGGTGCCGTAGTCGTGTCGGTGATCTGAGCAGGTTTGAGTGAATTCAGAGTTTTAGTGTGAACGTTGAATTATTTGTCCTCATGAGAAGCTTTGAGGAGTCGCGCTGTGTTTTTGTCACATGTGGTGTTGCTGTGTGACAAGTTCTGGTGTGGATAAAATCCTGTTTGCAGCTGGAGCTAAAGTGACTGTAGAGGCCTGTAAGTCTGCTCATGTTTCATGTCTTTGTCCTCGTTCAGCTCATCGTCGTTACTTCACTGAGATTCCTGAACGTCACCAGTCTTTGTCTCTCTGGATCTTTATCTTCTCACTCTGTTTCTCCGTATTTGACGAAATCAGTTTAGAAGTTAATCTGATTACTTTAGAACATCATTTTAACGTCAAAGTTTCTGACGTCGTAACTGAACCTACAACAGTTTAATTTTCACAGAGACGTCAGAAACATGCCGAACGTTTGTGTCTTTCTGTCAATAATCAAACTTGCAGAAAAAATCCAGCAAACTGTCTCACTTCCAAAAATACTGATTTTAATGGTGACCAGAGCTTCATCAGGCAAACTGTTTATTGCTAAATGGTTAAAGACGACCTGCTTTCATTTAAAATAAGATGATAAAAAAAGAACTAACTAAATAAAATGTTAAAGTTTGCAGTAAATGCACAGAAACACTCTTTATGTAAAACAAATAAAACACATGAAAAAACGTTCATCAGTCTTTGTCCAAAACCTTTAAACTGAATTCATGATTCCGTTTTTAATTCTCTAAACTCACGGCTTTTATTTCTCCTCTGAGCTCATGTGTCTCTTCTTGTCTGTCTCCTTTCACCGTCAGCGTCCTCGCTGTCTTTTGGTTTTGATTCTTAAATGTTCAGAAATACAATTCAGCTTTTTCCTGGCGTCCAAATATCACTGAATAAAAGTCATCAAATAGAAATGTTTCAGCTCAGAAGAATTAGAATAAATTAACATTTAAATGAATGAAACCCTCAGACATCTGTCTGTAAAACAAAACTTAATTCAGCCTGTTATCGAGTCTTTACAAAAGCTGGTTGGTCAAATTTTGGTGGAGAAACTTCCAGCTTCCCCAAACCTACATATTGGGAATATGTGTCTAAAACATTTTCATTTCTAAATTTACAACTTCGACTTTTTTAAAGAGAACTGCAGGATTGTTTTGAAGCTCAAACCTGCTGGAAAAACAACTAAAAAAATGTTGTGTCACAACTGTAAAAACTGAAGACAAAGAGATTCTTCAGATGCAACTACGATGTTTAGTTTCTGAGCTGAGTCACAAGTTTTAAAGCTGTTTTACAGTCGACAGTTTGTTGACGATGCAGTGAGCTGCTCGAGGATGTTTCTGTCATGAGACTCGACACTGTGTGAAATCTGGAGGCTTCGAAAAAATCCTGTTTGGCTCCGGAACCAAAGTGACCGTCGACACCAGTGAGTTTGTTTTTGCAAACAGTTTTCTCAACAAATAAAATCTGTCGAGACGACGATAGTTTTTGTACGATTTTAAAAATCAAAGTGGCAACAATAAAAACTGTTGAAAGACTAAATATGATCATCACCAACATGTGTGAATACAACAAACATTAAATTAAAGTTTCATCTGGAGAGAAAAATGTTGAGAGATTATTGATCCAGACGCAAAGCGATCGTAGACTGACCTCCTTTAAACATCTGACACAATATCGTGAGACAGGATTTCTGTAAGTTGCCTCATTAAAACTTTGATATCATTTTTAAGCTGAGAAAAACACAATTTAACAACATTTAGAAATCGGTCATGTTGAGCTGATCTGAAGTCAGATTTTGTGTGAGAGCAGAAACACTGTGTGACATCATCAGCTGCAGGACGCAGGATTTTATTTGGAGAAGGAACCAAAGTGACTGTCGACAGCAGTGAGTACCTGATGACGTTATTCTGACTTATGACATCAGTCTGATCAATGATATTCATAATTCATAAGTCCTTCTATAATATTTAATGTTTTATAACTGAGATGCATGTGTAATCCATCAGAGCCTCAGTTAGAACGTGAAATCTGTCTTTTAATTTGATAAATGTCCAAAACTTCAAAAGAGCACGAAAAACATATGAAATGTACAAACAGCAGCTCTGTTACGATTCAGTCACATTTAAAACTGATGTTTGGTTCAGTTCATCACAGCTGAGTTTGTGTCACGCTGCTTCATGCTGTGTGAATACTGGTTTGGATAAACTCATCTTCAGCAGTGGGACCAGTTTAACCATTGAACCCAGTGAGTACTGATTAATGATCATAAATACCATTTATATCAAGCGCCTTTGTATGAAAACCAGAATAGTAAAAAGAATATAATAATAAAACTCATCTGGTGGAAAACAGTCGAATGAAAATTGTTTTAATGTTTAATGAGGAATCGTCTTCATCACAAGATATATAACACATCCGCACATTAATCTGGATCAGTTTACATTTTATTGATAATACATATGAATTATTAATTATGTAAAATGAAAAACAAACTTTTTTTTAACTGTAATGTCAAACTGATGTTTTTCTGAATGAGGTTTGGTTCAGTTCATCACAGCTGAGTTTGTGTCACACTGCTTCATGTTGTGTGAATACTGGGCGAACAGATAAACTCATCTTCAGCAGTGGGACCAGTTTAACCATTGAACCCAGTGAGTACTGATTATTGATCATAAATATAATTCATGTGAGGCGTCTTTAAGTTTTACAGTGTTTTACAGAGAAACATAACGCTTCTATAAACAGTGTCTCTGCTGTTGCTCTCCAGAATTTATATTGATGTATAAAATATATTTTTAAAGGAAGAAGCATTTTATTGTTAAAATAATGTAATAATTGAGGCAAAAGTTTGTGGCCGGGCTCAGTTTATGTTCTGGAGCTTCGTGTTGTGTGAATGTTGGAGGAGGAACGAAGATGATCTTTGGAAGTGGAACCAGATTAAACATTGAAGCCTGTAAGTAGAAATATGAATCATAATTATTTACATGAAGCGTCTTTAATAACAAACTTTAGTGTTTGTTCTTAAAGACAAAGAAAGCAGAGCAGGAGGATCTTTAAAACATTTAAAAATTACGCGTCTTAATGTGAAGTTTTACGTGTTAAATGTTGAGTTTTGGCAACAAAATGTGTGTTAAGATGTTTTTATTAGATGTGATAAATTCACGTGTTTGTAATATAAAAAATCAGAAAACATTTAAGACTAAACGATCTAATTTAGGTTTATTTAATTTAGTTCATTTAATTTGGTTTATTTAATCCGATTTAATTAGATAGGTTTCTACACTTTGGTTAATATAATCTGATTTATTTAATTAGGTTTATTCAATTCACATTTAATTGAATCCAAGCTAAACTGAGCTGAGACAGAGTTTGAATTCACACTCTGAGTTTCTTCATTAATATTTGTTATTCATCTCTGAGCGTGGCTCAGTTTGGACGTGTAACGTGAAGTCGGTTTGCTGAGTGGATCTGACGGGTTTTTGTTGAGTGCTCTCGTGTTGTGTGAGCACTGGTTTGAATAAGATCATCTTCGGCAGTGGAACCAGTTTAACCATTGAACCCAGTGAGTACTGATACACACCATAAATATGACTTATGAGTTTGAGCTGCTGAATATGTGTTGAACTGTTTTTATCAGATGTGATTAAGTCACATGTGACAAACATTTGAACCGACAGACCCGTCATGACAGGTTTATTTAATCCGGTTTATTTAATCAGGTTTGACCAAACTGAGCTGAGTTAGGTTTGAATCCACAGGTGTCTGAGTGTCTGATGTCGTTTTCTCTCGGTAATATTCAGTATTTACAGTGTTAGTGAGTTTGAGTCTGTGTGACGTGGAGTGGGTCTGCTGAGTGGATCTGAGGGGTTTTTGTCGAGCGCTGTCGTGCTGTGTGAATACTGGTGGACGAGAGAAACTCATCTTTGGATCCGGCTCTCTGTTGGCGGTTCAGTCCAGTAAGTCTCATCTTCTGCTTTCTGTTTTCACATGGCAGTCATCAGTGATGGAGATGATGTCTTGGACTCCTCGGGCTCGTAAAGTCGAACACAACTCAGTGTCATGTTGTCAGAGTGAGTCAGTCAGGTTTGTGTAGTGCAGCCTCAGACTGTGTGACGTATGGCTCGGGTAGTAATAAGATCATCTTTGGCGGCGGCACCAAACTTCATGTTCATGACAGTAAGTCGAATCTTTTTCATTGTGTTGATAAAACCTGATGAGCTGCATCAAAGGTTCCTTTAAAGTTGGGGAGCGACGGCTCGGGAGAGCAGGGTCCAATTCTTAATGAGTAGATACGCGGGGGAGGAAAAAATCAGTACAGCATAGTATCGTGATATTTTCATGTGGTAAATTGAGTAATTAAAGGAAACGTTTCCTCAGATTCATTTTGCTGCAATAGAAATGATTTGTTTGTGACATGAACAGACTGGAAACTTTGTCTTGGAGATAAAACAGATGAGTCAAAGTTTCCATTTACAGATGTAAAAAGGTCATTATGTGCAATATGTCACGATATATGTCATCACAAATATCACAAAGTGTTTAATATCACAATAATATGGCATCGTGACCAAAGTATCGTGATAATATGATATCGTAAAGCCTCTAACAGATATCACCATGAAACCTCTCCAGTTGATGACTTTGATTAAGACAGTTATTTTTTACTTTACAAGTTTTATGAAATGTTATGTTTTGATATGTAAATGATGCATTATCTCATTAAATATGAGCTGATGTTTATACATTTTGAAAGCAGAAATCTGATCACTGGATAAAGTCAGGTTCAAGATTCTTCAAAAGTCAAAAGTTGTTTCTCTTTGCATCACTCCGTCTGCCGTCAACAGCCATGAAAAATCCATTTCTGCGATATGTTTGGGAATAAAAAGTTCTATAAATCAGACCGTGAAAGATATATGAACAAACCATTCTGTAAAAACCTTCTGAATATAAACAGGAATCAAACTGGAAAATCTGGTGAATTTAAGTGTCACTAAAGTGGAGATATTTGCATCAGAGTGAAAACTTATTTTGAGAGAACGGCATGAAACAATATGGATCATAAAGGTCCAAACATTTTCAAACAACGACGCTGGACTGGGTTAAAAATGTTACTAACAGATATCACCAGGAAACCCCCTCAGCTTATTGCTCACAGTAAGCCAGTTATGTTTTGTATTACAAGTTTTCTGAAAAGTCATGTTTAAATATTCAAATGATCCAATTTATTGTGCACTGTTTGTGTACGTTTCAGAGGCATTTTATGGAAACAAAATCGACCAAAATCTCAAGATTGATCAGCAGATGACAACACTGTATTTTTATCTGAGGGGTGTCTGCAGAGTTTTAATGAATTTTGGTTTTTATGAGCAGAAAATGTTGAAAGATTGATTTCATTATAATAATCAATTACATCAACTGATCAACATATTAATCAGTAGCAGGTCACTGAAAAACTTCATCAATGAAAAAAAAACAATTTAGGTTAAAATTCAGTATTTTTACTGTACATTTATTTTAAATCTGAACAGAAGCTGGAATCAGTGAGTCAAATCCTAAATGTATAAATGAGGTTTGGTTCAGATCATCACAACTGAGTTTGTGTCACGCTGCTTCATGTTGTGTGAATACTGGATATAAGCTCATCTTTGGCAGTGGGACCAGTTTAACCATTGAACCCAGTGAGTACTGATATACATCATAAATATTATTCAAATGAAGAAATGAAAACTTTGCAGTGTTATACTGGAGTACGTATAAAACCAGAAAACATTTTTAATGAAACTCGTCAGGTGGAAAAAAAGAAAAAAACAACCAAAAATCATAAAAAAAATGCAAAGATTTAACCCTCCGGTCCCTCTTAAAAAACAGTCACACCTGTCCCCTTCGGGACGTTTTTCGTCCCGAGAGGAACCGGAGGGTTAAAGTTTTTATGAGCAGAATTGAAAAACCATCTTTATTGGAGTAACAAAATCATCAGTGTATTAATCAGGAGATTCCACATTAAAATATCTTTAACTCCAAAACGTTGGTTCAGTTCATCACAGCTGAGTTTGTGTCACGCTGCTTCATGATGTGTGAATGCTGGGGCTGGGAATAAAATCATCTTTGGCAGTGGGACCAGTTTAACCATTGAACCCAGTAAGTACTGATATACATCATAAATATAATTTATATGAAGAAATGAAAATTCTGCAGTGTTTTTTTAACACATACAAAAACAGAGCACTAATCAAACTGATAGTTTTCTGTGCTGCACTGTCGTCAGGTGTAAAACATGTTTCTATAAAATGTCAAACTGAGAAAACGTCTCCAGAAAACTCCAAAAATAAATAATCGTCCACATAAAATAAAGACTGAAAGAAGTTATTATGAGTTTACGATTGTTTTAAGCATCATAATTAAAAACATCAGTGTATTAAAACATTTTGATGAATATGATTATTGTACAGTAAATATCACCATTTACATTTATTCATAATATATAATAAATCAATTATTTTAAATGAAACACCAACTTTTCTTAACTGGACAGAAGTCTGAATGTAAAACTGAATGAGGTTTGGTTCAGTTCATCACAGCTGAGTTTGTGTCACGCTGCTTCATGTTGTGTGAATGTTGGGAATCAAAATAAGATCATCTTTGGCAGTGGGACCAGTTTAACCATTGAACCCAGTGAGTACTGATTATTCATCATAAACATTATTCATGTAAAGTGTCTTTGAACACAAACTTTACAGTGTTTTACTGCAACACAAAGTAAATATGAACAAAATTTGTAAAACATGTTTCTATAAAATGTCAAACTAAGAAAACGTCTCGAGAAAACACCAAATAAACACAAAATAATCATAGTGCCAAAACAGAGATCCAGAGTTTTATGAGCTATTAATACAGTTTGTTCAGTATTTTACAGTAAATATCAACATCAACATTTAACTTTATATTTATAATTTTACTTATAGTGACGTTTTTTTAACGGGACAGAAATCTCTGATGTAAAACTGATGTTTTTCTGAATGAGGTTTGATTCAGTTCATCACAGCTGAGTTTGTGTCACGCTGCTTCATGTTGTGTGACTGGTGGAAATCAATACCGACTGATCTTTGGCAGTGGGACCAGTTTAACCATTGAACCCAGTGAGTACTGATTATTGATCATAATGATTATTAATAAGGTTCATCTTGTATGTTACACACAACATTCACTCGACTCTTCAGGCTCGTTAAATCTGCAGAAAATACAAAATAATAAACACTTGTCTTTGTTATAATCAATAAATATATCAGCTCAGTCAGAATCAAAGGTGTTCAGGATCTGCTGTTCAGTAACCAGACATTTTATTTCTAATATATTTATAACAGACATTTATTTCTATTGAAAACATCTTATTCATTAACTGCACTGTTATTTATCAGTCAGAGGCCTCAGCTGTTAAATTTATAGTTTATTATATGAGGTTTGGTTCAGATCATCACAGCTGAGTTTGTGTCACGCTGCTTCATGTTGTGTGTATACTGGGAATAAGCTCATCTTTGGCAGTGGGACCAGTTTAACCATTGAACCCAGTGAGTACTGATTATTGATCATAAACATTATTTATATGAGGCGTCTTTAAACACAATTGCAC
This sequence comes from Epinephelus awoara, assembly GCA_035609425.1. Taxonomy (NCBI): domain Eukaryota; kingdom Metazoa; phylum Chordata; class Actinopteri; order Perciformes; family Serranidae; genus Epinephelus; species Epinephelus awoara. Next base: position 1,490,181 of record CM069306.1, on the reverse strand, counting down.
AGTGTTTTACTGCAACACATTTGAAACCAGACAAATATGAACAAAACTTGTAAAACATGTTTCTATAAAATGTCAAACTGAGAAAACGTCTCCAGAAAACTCCAAAAATAAATAATCGTCCAGACAAAATAAAGACTGAAAGAAGTTATGATGAGTTTAAATCATCTTTAGCATCATTACAGTGTTTAACTGCAACACATAAAACCATTTAAAACACAGTTATCTGTGCTGCTCTGTCGTCAGGTGGAAAACAGTCTTTGGAAAAAGCCACAAACAAAAAAAATCATTTTTAAAAACAACAAAGATTAAAAGTTTTAATGAGCAGAACTTGTTGGAAAATCATGTTTATAATATTAATAAAATACATCAGTGTATTAATCAGGAGCTCGAACATTAAAACTGTTTGTTCAGTATCTATATTGTACAGTAAATATCACCATTTACACCTTTATAAAATAATACATCATTATTATTATTTATAATAAAACACTAACTTTAGTCTGAAATGTAAAACTGATGTTTTTCTGAATGAGGTTTGGTTCAGTTCATCACAGCTGAGTTTGTGTCACGCTGCTTCATGTTGTGTGAATACTGGAAGTCAATACCGACTGATCTTTGGCAGTGGGACCAGTTTAACCATTGAACCCAGTGAGTACTGATTATTGATCATAAACATATAGTAAGTGGAGCGACTTTAAGAACAAACATGAACTGTGTTTCACATTTCAAAAGGCAGAATGAACAGTTGCTGACGGTGACTGAATCTTTTGACTCTTCAGGCTCATTAAATCAACACAAACACTGCCGTCAGGTTGAAAACTTGTATCTCCAAAATGTCAGGAACTAAAACAATCTGTCTTTAGATAAGAGCAAAACTGAAGAAGCGTTAAAAAGAAAGATTTAATGAGCTGTTGTTCAAATGATCAAATTCAAAAAAGGTTTCTTCAGTGTCTCTACAGTAAATATCATTGTTAACATTTTATTTACGATTTATATTAATCAATTATTTTTAATAAAAAAGTGACTTTTTTAATTAGGCAGAAATCTCTGATGTAAAACTGATGTTTTTCTGAATGAGGTTTGGTTCAGTTCATCACAGCTGAGTTTGTGTCACGCTGCTTCATGTTGTGTGAATACTGCTGGAGGTCAAAAGATCATCTTTGGCAGTGGGACCAGTTTAACCATTGAACCCAGTGAGTACTGATTATTGATCACATGACGCATCTTTAAAAACAAACTAGTTCTGATCACATTAATCATAAATACATCAGCTGCTAATAACAAACAATCATCACAGGTGTTCAAAACATTTGTAACAAATATTTATTTTTAATTCAAAAGTGCACAAAAGTTAAACAGTTATTGTGACGACCAAATCTGTGTGTTTGTAGTTTTCCTAGTTTTAAAGGTATTTTTAAATTGAATCTAAGTTTTCTGACAGAGGTGTGAAATGAGTTTGTGTCACGCTGCTTCATGTTGTGTGAACACTGGAGGAAATAAGCTCATCTTTGGCAGTGGGACCAGTTTAACCATTGAACCCAGTGAGTACTGATTATTGATCATAAACATATAGTAAGTGGAGCGACTTTAAGAACAAACATGAACTGTGTTTCACATTTCAAAAGGCAGAATGAACAGTTGCTGACGGTGACTGAATCTTTTGACTCTTCAGACTCATTAAATCAACACAAACACTGCCGTCAGGTTGAAAACTTGTATCTCCAAAATGTCAGGAACTAAAACAATCTGTCTTTAGATAAGAGCAAAACTGAAGAAGCGTTAAAAAGAAAGATTTAATGAGCTGTTGTTCAAATGATCAAATTCAAAAAAGGTTTCTTCAGTGTCTCTACAGTAAATATCATTGTTAACATTTTATTTATGATTTATATTAATCAATTATTTTTCATGAAAGAGTGACTTTTTTAATTAGGCAGAAATCTCTGATGTAAAAATGACATTTTTCTGAATGAGGTTTGGTTCAGTTCATCACAGCTGAGTTTGTGTCACGCTGCTTCATGTTGTGTGAATACTGCTGGAAATCAGAATCGGCTCATCTTTGGCAGTGGGACCAGTTTAACCATTGAACCCAGTGAGTACTGATATAAATTAAATAAATTATTCACTCGACTCTTCAGGCTCATAAAATCAACACAAAGTAGAAAATAATTAATATTTGTCTTTATCATAAAAATCAATGCATCGACTGATTAATCAGAATAATCAATATATGATCCATGACTATGAAAACGTTTAGTTTAAACTGTGCAGTAAATATCAAAATTGACTCATTTATATTGGTCATTTGTTTTAAGTAAAAAATAAAAAAAACATGTCTTATTGGTGTAACTGGGATGTAACCATTCCAGTTCATCACAGCTGAGTTTGTGTCACGCTGCTTCATGTTGTGTGAATACTGCTGGAGGTCAAAAGATCATCTTTGGCAGTGGGACCAGTTTAACCATTGAACCCAGTGAGTACTGATTATTGATCATAAATATTATTGATATGAGGCTTTGATGCTGCACTGTCGTCAGGTGTAAAACTTGTTTCTATAAAATGTCAAACTGAGAAAACGTCTCCATAAAACAACAAAAATAAATAATCGTACAGATAAAAAGCCACAAATAAAAAAATCATTTTTAAAAACAACAAAGATTAAAAGTTTTAATGAGCAGAAATTGTTGAAAAAATGTCTATAATATTAATAAAATACATCAGTGTATTAATCAGGAGCTTGAACATTAAAGCAGTTTGTTCAGTATCTATATTGTACAGTAAATATCACCATTTACACCTTTATAAAATAATACATCATGATATTAAGTAATAATAACCAATTATTTAAACTACATTTAGTCTGTAATTTAAAAATGACATTTTTCTGAATGAGGTTTGGTTCAGTTCATCACAGCTGAGTTTGTGTCACGCTGCTTCATGTTGTGTGAATGTTGGGAATAAGTTCATCTTTGGCAGTGGGACCAGTTTAACCATTGAACCCAGTGAGTACTGATTATTGATCATAAACATATAGTAAGTGGAGCGACTTTAAGAACAAACATGAACTGTGTTTCACATTTCAAAAGGCAGAATGAACAGTTGCTGACGGTGACTGAATCTTTTGACTCTTCAGACTCATTAAATCAACACAAACACTGCTGTCAGGTTGAAAACTTGTATCTCCAAAATGTCAGGAACTAAAACAATCTGTCTTTAGATAAGAGCAAAACTGAAGAAGCGTTAAAAAGAAAGATTTAATGAGCTGTTGTTCAAATGATCAAATTCAAAAAAGGTTTCTTCAGTGTCTCTACAGTAAATATCATTGTTAACATTTTATTTATGATTTATATTAATCAATTATTTTTAATGAAAGAGTGACTTTTTTAATTAGGCAGAAATCTCTGATGTAAAACTGATGTTTTTCTGAATGAGGTTTGGTTCAGTTCATCACAGCTGAGTTTGTGTCACGCTGCTTCATGTTGTGTGTATACTGGAGTTGCAGCTAAGATGATCTTTGGCAGTGGGACCAGTTTAACCATTGAACCCAGTGAGTACTGATATAAATCATGAATTGAGTTTGAATTTTATCAGCACACAAGATGTGATTAAAACAAGTATATAAAATCAAACATAGCAGAGATAGTTCAGGAGAGGTCAGAAACATGAAGGGTCTGATGGTGAAAAGCTCCTCACTAGAATTTAAATCTGTTCTGCTACAAATAATATTTCTGCCCTAAACATGAGAATATAACAGACAGAACATATAATCATCATAAATGAACTAACACATTAACTATTGTTCAGGTGTTTCAGCATATTATTAAACATGATTCATACGAGGCATCTTTACAGCGTGTTACTGAAATACACACAAACCCAGGACAGCAGGTCACTTGTAATGAACTCTGCTGTCACATTAAAGTCTGGATCTCCAAACTGTTTCTGAATCAAAGAAAACAGTTTTAGTATCAAACCAAAAAAGCTCAAAGTTTTCTGCACTTAACGCAGTTTTTAATGAACACATCAGTGTGAGAGCACTGCTCCACCATCTCCACCAAACACATAGAAGATTTACATTTGATTAATAATTCATACTTTATTTATTTTTAATTTAAACAGTGTCTCGTCGTTGTGACTAAAGTGTGATCGTTCCAACACAAGTGTCAAACGTAACAGTGTTGATTCTCTAACTGACGTCTGGCTCAGTCTGAGTTTGTGTCACGCTGCTTCATGTTGTGTGTATACTGGGAATCAAAAGCTCATCTTTGGCAGTGGGACCAGTTTAACCATTGAACCCAGTGAGTACTGATTATTGATCATAATCACTGTTAATGTGCAACAGAGACGACAAAAATTCGCTCTAACTTCTTCATCCTAATAATTATAATAATCATAAATACATCAAAGAATCATAATGTATTAATTAGAGGATCAACACTGAAACACTCAGTGTTTCTAACGTTCAGTTAATTATTATAATTTACATTTTATTTATAGTGTTAATGTAAAAAAAAAAGTTCAGCTCATCAGTCTGAGTTTGAGTCACAGTGTTTCATGTTGTGTGACATCTAACAATCAGAAGATGATCTTTGGCAGTGGGACCAGTTTAACCATTGAACCCAGTGAGTACTGATTATTGATCATAAACATATAGTAAGTGGAGCGACTTTAAGAACAAACATGAACTGTGTTTCACATTTCAAAAGGCAGAATGAACAGTTGCTGACGGTGACTGAATCTTTTGACTCTTCAGACTCATTAAATCAACACAAACACTGCCATCAGGTTGAAAACTTGTATCTCCAAAATGTCAGGAACTAAAACAATCTGTCTTTAGATAAGAGCAAAACTGAAGAAGCGTTAAAAAGAAAGATTTAATGAGCTGTTGTTCAAATAATCAAATTCAAAAAAGGTTTCTTCAGTGTCTCTACAGTAAATATCATTGTTAACATTTTATTTATGATTTATATTAATCAATTATTTTTCATGAAAGAGTGACTTTTTTAATTAGGCAGAAATCTCTGATGTAAAAATGACATTTTTCTGAATGAGGTTTGGTTCAGTTCATCACAGCTGAGTTTGTGTCACGCTGCTTCATGTTGTGTGAATACTGGAGGTCAAAAGATCATCTTTGGCAGTGGGACCAGTTTAACCATTGAACCCAGTGAGTACTGATTATTGATTATAAACATTATTTACATGAGGCGTCTTTAAACACAAACTTTACTGCAACACATTTAAAACCATTTAAAACACAGTTATCTGTGCTGCTCTGTCGTCAGGTGGAAAACAGTCTTTGGAAATAGCCACAAATGAAAAATCATTTTTAATAAAGTTTTTATTGGAGCAGAAATCATGTTTGTAATATTAATAAAATACATCAGTGTATTAATCAGGAGCTCGAACATTAAAACTGTTTGTTCAGTATCTATATTGTACAGTAAATATCACCATTTACACCTTTATAAAATAATACATCATGATATTAAGTAATAATAACCAATTATTTAAATTAAATTTAGTCTGTAATTTCAAACTGGTGTTTTTCTGAATGAGGTTTGGTTCAGTTCATCACAGCTGAGTTTGTGTCACGCTGCTTCATGTTGTGTGTATACTGGAAACACAAATCGGCTCATCTTTGGCAGTGGGACCAGTTTAACCATTGAACCCAGTGAGTACTGATTATTCATCATAAATAGTTTTTATTGCAGTGTATTTAAAGGCAAATTTTACAGCATGATACAAACATATTTAAAATAGTTCCATCAGTGTCTCTTCTGCAAAGCAAAGGTCAAAATTTACATTTAGTTTATAACATATATTTTATTAATGAAGCAGCTTATTGCTGTGATTGTCATGTGAAATGTCTGAAATGTAAAAATGAGGATTATATTAGAGAAACAAACTGACAGCATCTGGTTTAATCTGAAAGGAGATATTTTAGAACAAATCTAAATATGAAGGTGTAAAATTAATCCGTCAGTTTTCTACGTGAGGTTTGGCTCAGTTCATCAGTCAGATGAGTTTGTGTTCTGAAGCTTCATGATGTGTGAATACTGGAAGTAAGATCATCTTTGGAAGTGGGACCAGTTTAACCATTGAACCCAGTGAGTAGGACTGAATATCATAATTAATATCTGTATGAGTCTTTAACACAAACTTTAACCTGTGTGTTGTGAATACAAAGAAAAATGGAGTAGAAGTTAAAAAAAAAATGATGGAAATGATTTGTTCGTCTATTCAGGCTAAAAAAAAACCAAAGAAATAATAATTCAGTGTGTCAACAAAATGTCAGCAGGAGTCAGTTTTTGGATCTAAAAAAACAAAAATTAAGAGTTTTAATGAACATTAATGTGATGATAAAGCCAAATTAGTGCATAATGTGTTAATCAGATTAATCAATATGAAAATTAGAAGTATGATCACTAACATAGGTCACAGACTGATAAACATATTTATATTGATGTGAAGTCTGAATGGAGTTTGGTTCAGTTCATCACAGCTGAGTTTGTGTCACGCTGCTTCATGTTGTGTGAATACTGGAGGTGCAAATAAGATCTTCTTTGGCAGTGGGACCAGTTTAACCATTGAACCCAGTGAGTACTGATTATTGATCATAATGATTATTAATAAGGTTCATCTTGTATGTTACACACAACATTCACTCGACTCTTCAGGCTCGTTAAATCTGCAGAAAATACAAAATAATAAACACTTGTCTTTGTTATAATCAATAAATATATCAGCTCAGTCAGAATCAAAGGTGTTCAGGATCTGCTGTTCAGTAACCAGACATTTTATTTCTAATATATTTATAACAGACATTTATTTCTATTGAAAACATCTTATTCATTAACTGCACTGTTATTAATCAGTCAGAAGCCTCAGCTGTTAAATTTATAGTTTATTATATGAGGTTTGGTTCAGTTCATCACAGCTGAGTTTGTGTCACGCTGCTTCATGTTGTGTGAATACTGGGAATAAGCTCATCTTTGGCAGTGGGACCAGTTTAACCATTGAACCCAGTGAGTACTGATTATTGATCATAAACATTATTTATATGAGGCGTCTTTAAACACAATTGTACAGTGTTTTACTGCAACACATTTGAAACCAGACAAATATGAACAAAACTTGTAAAACATGTTTCTATAAAATGTCAAACTGAGAAAACGTCTCCAGAAAACTCCAAAAATAAATAATCGTCCAGATAGATTGAAAGAAGTTATTTTGAATTTACGATTGTTTTAGGCATCATAATTAAAAACATCACCAACAATAACACCATTTACATTTATTCATAATATATAATAATTCATTTATTTTAAATGAAACACCAACTTTTCTTAACTGGAAGGAAGTCAGAATGTAGAACTGAATGAGGTTTGGTTCAGTTCATCACAGCTGAGTTTGTGTCACGCTGCTTCATGTTGTGTGAATACTGGAGCTGCAACTAAGATGATCTTTGGCAGTGGGACCAGTTTAACCATTGAACCCAGTGAGTACTGATTATTGATCATAAACATTATTTATATGAAGCGTCTTTAAACACAAACTTTACAGTGTTTTACTGCAACACATTTAAAACCATTTAAAACACAGTTATCTGTGCTGCACTGTCGTCAGGTGGAAAGCAGTCTTTGGAAAAAGCCACAAATAAAAAATATTTTTATTTTTTTAATTATTTTTTAAATATTTATTTTAAGAACAACAAAGATTAAAAGTTTTAATGAGCAGAAATTGTTGGAAAATCATGTTTATAATATTAATGAAATACATCAGTGTATTAATCAGGAGCTCGAACATTAAAACTGTTTGTTCAGTATCTATATTGTACAGTAAATATCACCATTTACACCTTTATAAAATAATACATCATGATATTAAGTAATAATAACCAATTATTTAAACTACATTTAGTCTGTAATTTAAAAATGACATTTTTCTGAATGAGGTTTGGTTCAGTTCATCACAGCTGAGTTTGTGTCACGCTGCTTCATGTTGTGTGTATACTGGAAACACAAATCGGCTCATCTTTGGCAGTGGGACCAGTTTAACCATTGAACCCAGTGAGTACTGATATAAATTAAATAAATTATTCACTCGACTCTTCAGGCTCATAAAATCAACACAAAGTAGAAAATAATTAATATTTGTCTTTATCATAAAAATCAATGCATCGACTGATTAATCAGAATAATCAATATATGATCCATGACTATGAAAACATTTAGTTTAAACTGTGCAGTAAATATCAAAATTGACACATTTATATTGGTCATTTGTTTTAAGTAAAAAATAAAAAAAACATGTCTTATTGGTGTAACTGGGATGTAACCATTCCAGTTCATCACAGCTGAGTTTGTGTCACGCTGCTTCATGTTGTGTGAATACTGGTGGAGCTGCACGTAAGATGATCTTTGGCAGTGGGACCAGTTTAACCATTGAACCCAGTGAGTACTGATTATTGATCATAAATATTATTGATATGAGGCTTTGATGCTGCACTGTCGTCAGGTGTAAAACATGTTTCTATAAAATGTCAAACTGAGAAAACGTCTCCACAAAACAACAAAAATAAATAATCGTCCAGATAAAAAGCCACAAATAAAAAAATCATTTTTAAAAACAACAAAGATTAAAAGTTTTAATGAGCAGAAATTGTTGAAAAAATGTCTTTATAATATTAATAAAATACATCAGTGTATTAATCAGGAGCTCGAACATTAAAGCAGTTTGTTCAGTATCTATATTGTACAGAAATATCACCATTTACACATTTATAAAATAATACATCATGATATTAAGTAATAATAACCAATTATTTAAACTACATTTAGTCTGTAATTTAAAAATGACATTTTTCTGAATGAGGTTTGGTTCAGTTCATCACAGCTGAGTTTGTGTCACGCTGCTTCATGTTGTGTGAATACTGGTGGAGGTGCAGCAAAGATGATCTTTGGCAGTGGGACCAGTTTAACCATTGAACCCAGTGAGTACTGATTATTGATCATAAACATATAGTAAGTGGAGCGACTTTAAGAACAAACATGAACTGTGTTTCACATTTCAAAAGGCAGAATGAACAGTTGCTGACGGTGACTGAATCTTTTGACTCTTCAGACTCATTAAATCAACACAAACACTGCCGTCAGGTTGAAAACTTGTATCTCCAAAATGTCAGGAACTAAAACAATCAGTCTTTAGATAAGAGCAAAACTGAAGAAGCGTTAAAAAGAAAGATTTAATGAGCTGTTGTTCAAATAATCAAATTCAAAAAAGGTTTCTTCAGTGTCTCTACAGTAAATATCATTGTTAACATTTTATTTATGATTTATATTAATCAATTATTTTTCATGAAAGAGTGACTTTTTTAATTAGGCAGAAATCTCTGATGTAAAAATGACATTTTTCTGAATGAGGTTTGGTTCAGTTCATCACAGCTGAGTTTGTGTCACGCTGCTTCATGTTGTGTGAATACTGGAGGTCAAAAGCTCATCTTTGGCAGTGGGACCAGTTTAACCATTGAACCCAGTGAGTACTGATTATTGATCATAAACATTATTTACATGAGGCGTCTTTAGACACAAACTTTACAGTGTTTTACTGCAACATATTTAAAACCATTTAAAACACAGTTATCTGTGCTGCTCTGTCGTCAGGTGGAAAACAGTCTTTGGAAATAGCCACAAATGAAAAATCATTTTTAATAAAGTTTTTTTTGGAGCAGAAATCATGTTTGTAATATTAATAAAATACATCAGTGTATTAATCAGGAGCTCGAACATTAAAACTGTTTGTTCAGTATCTATATTGTACAGTAAATATCACCATTTACACCTTTATAAAATAATACATCATGATATTAAGTAATAATAACCAATTATTTAAATTAAATTTAGTCTGTAATTTCAAACTGGTGTTTTTCTGAATGAGGTTTGGTTCAGTTCATCACAGCTGAGTTTGTGTCACGCTGCTTCATGTTGTGTGTATACTGGAAACACAAAACGGCTCATCTTTGGCAGTGGGACCAGTTTAACCATTGAACCCAGTGAGTACTGATTATTCATCATAAATAGTTTTTATTGCAGTGTATTTAAAGGCAAATTTTACAGCATGATACAAACATATTTAAAATAGTTCCATCAGTGTCTCTTCTGCAAAGCAAAGGTCAAAATTTACATTTAGTTTGTAACATATATTTTATTAATGAAGCAGCTTATTGCTGTGATTGTCATGTGAAATGTCTGAAATGTAAAAATGAGGATTATATTAGAGAAACAAACTGACAGCATCTGGTTTAATCTGAAAGGAGATATTTTAGAGCAAATCTAAATATGAAGGTGTAAAATTAATCCGTCAGTTTTCTACGTGAGGTTTGGCTCAGTTCATCAGTCAGATGAGTTTGTGTTCTGAAGCTTCATGATGTGTGAATACTGGAAGTAAGATCATCTTTGGAAGTGGGACCAGTTTAACCATTGAACCCAGTGAGTAGGACTGAATATCATAATTAATATCTGTATGAGTCTTTAACACAAACTTTAACCTGTGTGTTGTGAATACAAAGAAAAATGGAGTAGAAGTTAAAAAAAAAATGATGGAAATGATTTGTTCGTCTGTTCAGGCTAAAAAAAAACCAAAGAAATAATAATTCAGTGTGTCAACAAAATGTCAGCAGGAGTCAGTTTTTGGATCTAAAAAAACAAAAATTAAGAGTTTTAATGAACATTAATGTGATGATAAAGCCAAATTAGTGCATAATGTGTTAATCAGATTAATCAATATGAAAATTAGAAGTATGATCACTAACATAGGTCACAGACTGATAAACATATTTATATTGATGTGAAGTCTGAATGGAGTTTGGTTCAGTTCATCACAGCTGAGTTTGTGTCACGCTGCTTCATGTTGTGTGAATACTGCTGGAGGTGCAAATAAGATCTTCTTTGGCAGTGGGACCAGTTTAACCATTGAACCCAGTGAGTACTGATTATTGATCATAAACATATAGTAAGTGGAGCGACTTTAAGAACAAACATGAACTGTGTTTCACATTTCAAAAGGCAGAATGAACAGTTGCTGACGGTGACTGAATCTTTTGACTCTTCAGACTCATTAAATCAACACAAACACTGCCGTCAGGTTGAAAACTTGTATCTCCAAAATGTCAGGAACTAAAACAATCTGTCTTTAGATAAGAGCAAAACTGAAGAAGCGTTAAAAAGAAAGATTTAATGAGCTGTTGTTCAAATGATCAAATTCAAAAAAGGTTTCTTCAGTGTCTCTACAGTAAATATCATTGTTAACATTTTATTTACGATTTATATTAATCAATTATTTTTAATAAAAGAGTGACTTTTTTAATTAGGCAGAAATCTCTGATGTAAAACTGATGTTTTTCTGAATGAGGTTTGGTTCAGTTCATCACAGCTGAGTTTGTGTCACGCTGCTTCATGTTGTGTGAATACTGCAAATAAGATCATCTTTGGCAGTGGGACCAGTTTAACCATTGAACCCAGTGAGTACTGATTATTGATTATAAATGTCTTACATATGGAGCATCTTTGAAAACCAGCTTGTTTTACAGGAATGATCCAGTAACCGATAAAAGAAAGAAATACTGGAATAGAAATGATTCAGTTCATTCTTTAATCTTTTTCTTCAGCCTCATAAAATTAACACAAAGTAGAAAATAATTCAATCTTCATATCGACAACCAAACCTCATTTTATTCATAACAAATATCTACAATCTGGATTTGTCTTGAATCAAAGTGTGTTATATACGCAGCAGGTATGAAAGACTTACACCAGTTCTCAAATGTAAAAATGATGTTTTTCTGAATGAGGTTTGGTTCAGTTCATCACAGCTGAGTTTGTGTCACGCTGCTTCATGTTGTGTGTATACTGGAGGTGCAGCTAAGATGATCTTTGGCAGTGGGACCAGTTTAACCATTGAACCCAGTGAGTACTGATATAAATCATGAATTGAGTTTGAATTTTATCAGCACACAAGATGTGATTAAAACAAGTATATAAAATCAAACATAGCAGAGATAGTTCAGGAGAGGTCAGAAACATGAAGGGTCTGATGGTGAAAAGCTCCTCACTAGAATTTAAATCTGTTCTGCTACAAATAATATTTCTGCCCTAAACATGAGAATATAACAGACAGAACATATAATCATCATAAATGAACTAACACATTAACTATTGTTCAGGTGTTTCAGCATATTATTAAACATGATTCATACGAGGCATCTTTACAGCGTGTTACTGAAATACACACAAACCCAGGACAGCAGGTCACTTGTAATGAACTCTGCTGTCACATTAAAGTCTGGATCTCCAAACTGTTTCTGAATCAAAGAAAACAGTTTTAGTATCAAACCAAAAAAGCTCAAAGTTTTCTGCACTTAACGCAGTTTTTAATGAACACATCAGTGTGAGAGCACTGCTCCACCATCTCCACCAAACACATAGAAGATTTACATTTGATTAATAATTCATACTTTATTTATTTTTAATTTAAACAGTGTCTCGTCATTGTGACTAAAGTGTGATCGTTCCAACACAAGTGTCAAACGTAACAGTGTTGATTCTCTAACTGACGTCTGGCTCAGTCTGAGTTTGTGTCACGCTGCTTCATGTTGTGTGTATACTGGGAATCAAAAGCTCATCTTTGGCAGTGGGACCAGTTTAACCATTGAACCCAGTGAGTACTGATTATTGATCATAATCACTGTTAATGTGCAACAGAGACGACAAAAATTCGCTCTAACTTCTTCATCCTAATAATTATAATAATCATAAATACATCAAAGAATCATAATGTATTAATTAGAGGATCAACACTGAAACACTCAGTGTTTCTAACGTTCAGTTAATTATTATAATTTACATTTTATTTATAGTGTTAATGTAAAAAAAAAAGTTCAGCTCATCAGTCTGAGTTTGAGTCACAGTGTTTCATGTTGTGTAACATTTAACAATCAGAAGATGATCTTTGGCAGTGGGACCAGTTTAACCATTGAACCCAGTGAGTACTGATTATTGATCATAAACATATAGTAAGTGGAGCGACTTTAAGAACAAACATGAACTGTGTTTCACATTTCAAAAGGCAGAATGAACAGTTGCTGACGGTGACTGAATCTTTTGACTCTTCAGACTCATTAAATCAACACAAACACTGCCGTCAGGTTGAAAACTTGTATCTCCAAAATGTCAGGAACTAAAACAATCTGTCTTTAGATAAGAGCAAAACTGAAGAAGCGTTAAAAAGAAAGATTTAATGAGCTGTTGTTCAAATAATCAAATTCAAAAAAGGTTTCTTCAGTGTCTCTACAGTAAATATCATTGTTAACATTTTATTTATGATTTATATTAATCAATTATTTTTCATGAAAGAGTGACTTTTTTAATTAGGCAGAAATCTCTGATGTAAAAATGACATTTTTCTGAATGAGGTTTGGTTCAGTTCATCACAGCTGAGTTTGTGTCACGCTGCTTCATGTTGTGTGAATACTGGAGGTCAAAAGCTCATCTTTGGCAGTGGGACCAGTTTAACCATTGAACCCAGTGAGTACTGATTATTGATCATAAACATTATTTACATGAGGCGTCTTTAGACACAAACTTTACAGTGTTTTACTGCAACATATTTAAAACCATTTAAAACACAGTTATCTGTGCTGCTCTGTCGTCAGGTGGAAAACAGTCTTTGGAAATAGCCACAAATGAAAAATCATTTTTAATAAAGTTTTTTTTGGAGCAGAAATCATGTTTGTAATATTAATAAAATACATCAGTGTATTAATCAGGAGCTCGAACATTAAAACTGTTTGTTCAGTATCTATATTGTACAGTAAATATCACCATTTACACCTTTATAAAATAATACATCATGATATTAAGTAATAATAACCAATTATTTAAATTAAATTTAGTCTGTAATTTCAAACTGGTGTTTTTCTGAATGAGGTTTGGTTCAGTTCATCACAGCTGAGTTTGTGTCACGCTGCTTCATGTTGTGTGTATACTGGAAACACAAAACGGCTCATCTTTGGCAGTGGGACCAGTTTAACCATTGAACCCAGTGAGTACTGATTATTCATCATAAATAGTTTTTATTGCAGTGTATTTAAAGGCAAATTTTACAGCATGATACAAACATATTTAAAATAGTTCCATCAGTGTCTCTTCTGCAAAGCAAAGGTCAAAATTTACATTTAGTTTGTAACATATATTTTATTAATGAAGCAGCTTATTGCTGTGATTGTCATGTGAAATGTCTGAAATGTAAAAATGAGGATTATATTAGAGAAACAAACTGACAGCATCTGGTTTAATCTGAAAGGAGATATTTTAGAGCAAATCTAAATATGAAGGTGTAAAATTAATCCGTCAGTTTTCTACGTGAGGTTTGGCTCAGTTCATCAGTCAGATGAGTTTGTGTTCTGAAGTTTCGTGATGTGTGAATACTGGAAGTAAGATCATCTTTGGAAGTGGGACCAGTTTAACCATTGAACCCAGTGAGTAGGACTGAATATCATAATTAATATCTGTATGAGTCTTTAACACAAACTTTAACCTGTGTGTTGTGAATACAAAGAAAAATGGAGTAGAAGTTAAAAAAAAAATGATGGAAATGATTTGTTCGTCTGTTCAGGCTAAAAAAAAACCAAAGAAATAATAATTCAGTGTGTCAACAAAATGTCAGCAGGAGTCAGTTTTTGGATCTAAAAAAACAAAAATTAAGAGTTTTAATGAACATTAATGTGATGATAAAGCCAAATTAGTGCATAATGTGTTAATCAGATTAATCAATATGAAAATTAGAAGTATGATCACTAACATAGGTCACAGACTGATAAACATATTTATATTGATGTGAAGTCTGAATGGAGTTTGGTTCAGTTCATCACAGCTGAGTTTGTGTCACGCTGCTTCATGTTGTGTGAATACTGCTGGAGGTGCAAATAAGATCTTCTTTGGCAGTGGGACCAGTTTAACCATTGAACCCAGTGAGTACTGATTATTGATCATAATGATTATTAATAAGGTTCATCTTGTATGTTACACACAACATTCACTCGACTCTTCAGGCTCGTTAAATCTGCAGAAAATACAAAATAATAAACACTTGTCTTTGTTATAATCAATAAATATATCAGCTCAGTCAGAATCAAAGGTGTTCAGGATCTGCTGTTCAGTAACCAGACATTTTATTTCTAATATATTTATAACAGACATTTATTTCTATTGAAAACATCTTATTCATTAACTGCACTTTTATTAATCAGTCAGAAGCCTCAGCTGTTAAATTTATAGTTTATTATATGAGGTTTGGTTCAGATCATCACAGCTGAGTTTGTGTCACGCTGCTTCATGTTGTGTGTATACTGGGAATAAGCTCATCTTTGGCAGTGGGACCAGTTTAACCATTGAACCCAGTGAGTACTGATTATTGATCATAAACATTATTTATATGAGGCGTCTTTAAACACAATTGTACAGTGTTTTACTGCAACACATTTGAAACCAGACAAATATGAACAAAACTTGTAAAACATGTTTCTATAAAATGTCAAACTGAGAAAACGTCTCCAGAAAACTCCAAAAATAAATAATCGTCCAGACAAAATAAAGACTGAAAGAAGTTATTATAAGTTTACAATTGTTTTAAACATCATAATTAAAAACATCACCAACAATAACACCATTTACATTTATTCGTAATACATAATAATTCATTTATTTTAAATGAAACACCAACTTTTCTTAACTGGACAGAAGTCAGAATGTAGAACTGAATGAGGTTTGGTTCAGTTCATCACAGCTGAGTTTGTGTCACGCTGCTTCATGTTGTGTGAATACTGGAGCTGCAACTAAGATGATCTTTGGCAGTGGGACCAGTTTAACCATTGAACCCAGTGAGTACTGATTATTGATCATAAACATTATTTATATGAGGCGTCTTTAAAAACAATTTTACAGTGATTTATTGCAACACATTTTAAACCAGATAAAGTAAAAAAAAAAAAGAAAAAAAAGAAGATTAAAAGTTTTAATGAGCAGAACTTGTTGGAAAATCATGTTTATAATATTAATGAAATACATCAGTGTATTAATCAGGAGCTCGAACATTAAAACTGTTTGTTCAGTATCTATATTGTACAGTAAATATCACCATTTACACCTTTATAAAATAATACATCATGATATTAAGTAATAATAACCAATTATTTAAACTACATTTAGTCTATAATTTAAAAATGTCATTTTTCTGAATGAGGTTTGGTTCAGTTCATCACAGCTGAGTTTGTGTCACGCTGCTTCATGTTGTGTGAATACTGGAAGTCAATACCGACTGATCTTTGGCAGTGGGACCAGTTTAACCATTGAACCCAGTGAGTACTGATTATTGATCATAAACATGATTCATACGAGGCGTCTTTACAACGTTTTACTGAAATACACACAAACCCAGGACAGCAGGTCACAAAAGACTGAACACAATCTTGTAATGAACTCTGCTGAGATTAAAGTCTGTATCTGCAGACTGTCAACTTTTCAAAATCTAAACAAACAAACAAACAAACAAACAAACAAACAAACAAACAAACAAACACACACACTCACATCCAGCTTGATAGTTAAATTGTCCAGACAGTGGTCAGTGTGACAGCCCTGCTCAGTTACTACATTTACATCTCATTAATAATTTATGATAGATTTTTATTTTTAATTAAGAAAATGCAAAATAAAATCCTCCTGACGGAAGAGTCAAACATTAAAACAGATGTTTTTCTGAATGGAGTTTGGTTCAGTTGGTCGCTGCTCAGTTTGTGTCCTGATGCTTCGTACTGTGTGACTAACAATCAGAAGATGATCTTTGGCAGTGGGACCAGTTTAACCATTGAACCCAGTGAGTACTGATTATTGATCATAATCGCTGTTAATGTGCAACAGAGACGACAATAATTCGCTCTAACTTCTTCATCCTAATAATTATAATAATCATAAATACATCAAAGAATCATCATGTATTAATTAGAGGATCAACACTGAAACACTCAGTGTTTAACGTTCAGTTAATTATTATAATTTACATTTTATTTATAGTGTTAATGTAAAAAAAAAAGTTCAGCTCATCAGTCTGAGTTTGTGTCACAGTGTTTCATGTTGTGTGAATGCTGGAGGTGGATTTAAGATCTTCTTTGGCAGTGGGACCAGTTTAACCATTGAACCCAGTGAGTACTGATATAAATTAAATAAATTATTCACTCGACTCTTCAGGCTCATAAAATCAACACAAAGTAGAAAATAATTAATATTTGTCTTTATCATAAAAATCAATGCATCGACTGATTAATCAGAATAATCAATATATGATCCATGACTATGAAAACATTTAGTTTAAACTGTGCAGTAAATATCAAAATTGACACATTTATATTGGTCATTTGTTTTAAGTAAAAAATTAAAAAAAACATAAACTTATTGGTGTAACTGGGATGTAACCATTCCAGTTCATCACAGCTGAGTTTGTGTCACGCTGCTTCATGTTGTGTGAATACTGGAGGTGCAACTAAGATAATCTTTGGCAGTGGGACCAGTTTAACCATTGAACCCAGTGAGTACTGATTATTGATCATAAATGTCTTACATTTATAATTTAATAAAACTTGTCAGGTGAAAAAAAAGGAAAAAACAACCAAAAATCATTAAGATAACCCCACAAAAAGTTTTTATGAGCAAAATTGAAAAAACATCTTTATTGGAGTAATAAAATCATCAGTGTATTAATCAGGAGATTCCACATTAAAATATCTTTAACTTTAATATCTCTGTTTCACAGTTAATATCACTATTGACATTGTACTGATAATATATTATCAATCATTGATTTGAAATGAAACACCAAAACTTTGGTTCAGTTCATCACAGCTGAGTTTGTGTCACGCTGCTTCATGTTGTGTGAATGCTGGGAATAAGCTCATCTTTGGCAGTGGGACCAGTTTAACCATTGAACCCAGTGAGTACTGATTATTGATCATAAACATTATTTATATGAAGCGTCTTTCAAGCCAAACTTTTCTGTGTTTTCACACAAAATCAGAACAGAAGATAAAAAAGATAAAGTGTTCAGCTGAACTCACCGATGACGTTCACATGCACACTCATATTCCACTGTTATTCTGAATATGACTGTAATCTGAATTTAATACAGGTCAGCATAATCTCTTTGCATATTTCGGCTGCCTTTTGAATGTTGTATCTTCAGATTAAGACATTTGGGATATGCTTAGGAGCATTATTTAGACGTGTGTACGGCTCATCCAGAGTCCAGTTTCTCAGACTGGTGTAGAGACGCACGCTCAAAACAAAAGCCCACATTTCTGGTTGGAAGAAACTTTGTGACAGACTTGGATATCAACAGGTTTTTGGATTTATCACAACACCGACCTTTTCAAGGAGGTGACTGAAGGAATGAAAGAGGGAGGTTGAGTTCACACGGTCCAACAAGTCCACCACCGATAGAGAATAAAATTACATTTTGATGCAAATAAGCAAGACAGCACAAGCAGCTCCACTTTTCTATAATCTGACGTGATAATCGACATGTTACGACGCGTTCATCAGCACAGCTGCACGAAAACAGGAATATTAGTAGAATATTAATTTTCAGTAGACGTGAACAGCTCAGTGGGAATATTGTTTGTTTGTTTGTTTATTTTTAAAAAGGGGAAACTGACATATTTGTAACATGCCACTGTCCTCACTGATAATCATAATCATCAAAAAATGTAAATCACACTCATCAGTTTATTGATCAGGAATATATCAATACTGAAACAGTTTGTTCAGTTAACTTCAGGCTGTAGATGTTTTTCAGACTAAAGTCTCAAATGTCAAAATGATGTTTTTCTTAATGAGGTTTGGTTCAGTTCATCACAGCTTCGTTTGTGTCATGCTGCTTCATGTTGTGTGAATACTGGAGGTGCAAATCAATATAAGATCATCTTCGGAGGTGGAACCAGATTAAACATTGAATCCAGTAAGTGCTGATATTGATCATGAATATTATTTACACGAAGCATTTTTTTGGCACAAGTAAAAATAGTGAATAGAAACACAAACAATGAGGAGATTAATACTTAAAGATAAAAATAAAGATGGCATATGGATGCCGTTTTTTTTTTTTTTTTTTTTACAAATTTAGGCAAACTTAGTGCATCATTTATTTAAAATACATTAATTTCATAAACATAAAATATTGTCTCAGTCATATTAATCACAATCACTGAGTGCATATCGATCAAAGCATCGATGTGTTAATTCAGAGCGTCATTGCTGAAACAGCTCATTCAGTATCTCTGCTGCACATCATATATACAGTTTATTTATGACACACATTTAATGTACAAATAACTGCACTGTGATCATCAGACACACGTCTCAAATCTATCAATGAACAAATTAATCATAATGTATTAATTAGAGGATCAACACTGAAACACTCAGTGTCTATAACGTTCAGTTCATTATTATAATTTACATTTTATTTGTAGTGTAAATGTAAAAAAAAGTTCAGCTCATCAGTCTGAGTTTGTGTCACACTGCTTCATGTTGTGTGACATCTACCAATCAAAACAAGCTCATCTTTGGCAGTGGGACCAGTCTAACCATTGAACCCAGTAAGTTCTGATATAAATCATCATATAATATAAATAAAACCAGTAAAAGGAAACAATGATTCAAACTTGTAGATATCTGAAGTGATTGATGAGTGAACAGCTGCTGTTAGTGATGAAATGATTCACTCGACTCTTCAGACTCATAAAATCAGCACAAAGTAGAAAATAATCCCGTTATATTTATCATGTGTGTTTATAATATGGATTTGTTTTATCAGAATACTGAGTTATTTCTGTTACAGGATCAAAATATTTATGTGTTTTTGTAAATGAAGTTTAGTACATTTCATTTATCTTATATGTTGATAATCATAAATTATTTTAACTGGACAGAAGTCTGTAATGTCAAATATGATTTTTAAAATGGTTCCGTTCATCAGAGCTGAGTTTGTGTCACAGTGTTTCATGTTGTGTGAATGTTGGAAATCAGAATCGGCTCATCTTTGGCAGTGGGACCAGTTTAACCATTGATCCCAGTGAGTACTGATACAGATTATAATCAATGTTTAAATGAGGGGTCTTGTAAAGTAAATGCTACTTGTGTTACAGATGAAATATAAAAGAACAGAATAGCAGATAAAATGAGAAACCTTATTGGGACAGATTAATGAGTGAATTTAAATCCACTAAACAAGTCAACATCCGCTCAGAACGTATAAACCAAGAATCTAAATCGTCACTAACTCAATGCTGAACATCAACATTTACATTTAATTAGGACATGAATGTAAATTCAGAAACAGCAGCTTCATGTGACTGACATGTGACCAGTCAGCTCCATTTAAACACGATCATGTTCTGATGAGGTTTGATTTAGAGTTTGTGTCATGGTGCTTCATGATGTGTGAATGATGGATATAAGATGATCTTTGGCAGTGGGACCAGTTTAACCATTGAACCCAGTGAGTACGATACAGATAACCAATACGTAGACTAATTGGCCTGGTGTCATTCAAAAACATGGAAAGAAGAAACGAGCCCAAAAAAATTGTAAGAAATTGGTAAAAAGACAAAAATGAAAAACAAGAACACAATAAACAAATAACTGGTAACAAACAAACAAATAAACAATGAAATGAACTGGAAAAAGAGCTTAAAATTATAAAAATTCTGGAACATAGTTTTAAATATACATTACTGATAATTATGAATACAGTTTTTCCCCTAGCCTTTTTGAAATTATTTTCTAAATCTATAAATTTCTTGCAGTTTGTGGAACATTTCCCATGTTTTTGAAAGAAACTGCATCAATGGGCTCAGATTTCAAAGGTTTCAACAGCTGCGAGAGGCGCCTAAAAGCAACATGTTCGCTCCAGGTTTCAAAGGGTTAAAGCAAACTTTTAATTGTTTTACTGATCATAATATTTAAGTTATCAATGTATTGATTAAGAATATCAACACTAAAACACCTCAGTGTCTCTCATATACAGTTATTATTGAACAGTAACCACTTTTAATAGTGTTTTTCTTAAAGAGGTTTGGTTCAGTTCATCACAGTTGAGTTTGTGTCACGCTGCTTCATGTTGTGTGAATGGTGGAGGTGCAGCTAAGATCATCTTTGGCAGTGGGACCAGTTTAACCATTGAACCCAGTGAGTACTGACAGAGATCATAAACATCATTTATATGAAGAAATGAAAATTCTGCAGTGTTTTTTTTACACATACAAAAACGGAACAGTAAACATATTTTAATCAAACTGATAGTTTTCTGTGCTGCACTGTCGTCAGGTGTAAAACATGTTTCTATAAAATGTCAAACTGAGAAAACGTCTCCAGAAAACACCAAAAATAAATAATCATCCACATAAAATAAAGACTGAAAGAAGTTTTTATGAGTTTAAATCATCTTTAGCATCATTACAGTGTTTTACTGCAACACATAAAACCAGAATAGCAGAAAAAAACATATGAATAAAACTCACAGTTAGCTGTGTTGCACTGTCGTCAGGTGGAAAACAGTCTTTGGAAAAAAACACAAATAAAAAAATCATTTTTAAAAACAACAAAGATTAAAAGTTTTAATGAGCAGAAAGACTTAAAGAAGTTATTATGAGTTTATGGTTGTTTTAGGCATCATAATTAAAAACATCACCAACAATATCACCATTTACATTTATTCATAATACATAATAAATGAATTATTTTAAATGAAACACCAACTTTTCTTAACTGGACAGAAGTCTGAATGTAAAACTGAATGAGGTTTGGTTCAGTTCATCACAGCTGAGTTTGTGTCACGCTGCTTCATGTTGTGTGAATGTTGGGAATCAAAAGATCATCTTTGGCAGTGGGACCAGTTTAACCATTGAACCCAGTGAGTACTGATTATTGATCATAAACATTATTTATATGAGGCGTCTTTAAACACAAACTTTACAGTGGTTTCATTTTTTTTTAAGTTTTTTTTTTTTTTTTAGCAGAAATCATGTTTATAATATTAATGAAATACATCAGTGTATTAATCAGGAGCTCGAACATTAAAACTGTTTGTTCAGTATCTATACTGTACAGTAAATATCACCATTTACACCTTTATAAAATAATACATCATGATATTAAGTAATAATAACCAATTATTTAAACTACATTTAGTCTGTAATTTAAAAATGACTTTTCTCTAAATGAGGATTGGTTCAGTTCATCACAGCTGAGTTTGTGTCACGCTGCTTCATGTTGTGTGAATACTGGTGGAAATACAAATCGGCTCATCTTTGGCAGTGGGACCAGTTTAACCATTGAACCCAGTGAGTACTGATTATTCATCATAAATAGTTTTTATTGCAGTGTATTTAAAGGCAAATTTTACAGCATGATACAAACATATTTAAAATAGTTCCATCAGTGTCTCCTCTGCAAAGCAAAGGTCAAAATTTACATTTAGTTTATAACATATATTTTATTAACAAAGCAGCTTATTGCTGTGATTGTCACGTGATTCAGGCAGAAGTATGAAATATGGGCTAAAACAAATGACAACAATTCATATAATATTCTGAAAGCAGCTTTGTAAAATCAATTCTCAGTATTGAGCGATAGTATTAATTACTGACATAGATCATAAACATTTATATCTTCAGAAGTGACAGAAGACAAAAAAGATCCGTAGTTGTATTCAGCTGTTTTGATGTATGAACTCCTGCTGATCATGATCATGAAAGTCGAGAATAAGTCAGTATATCACAAAAACTTAAACGTATTCCTAAATGTAAATATGAAACAAGGAGGAAACTGAAGATGCTTTTATCAAAACTAATTCTAATAAATAACACCAACCAGACAAATGTTAAAGAAAAGCATCACTAAAACAGCTGATTCAATATCTCCATAGCAGATATTAGAATCTACATATTATATTTGATATATTTCTTTAATGTTCTAATATAACAGCCTATTTTTTTATGACGGAACCGAAGCTACAAAAATCTTAAATGTAAAAATCATGTTTGTCTGAATGGAGTTTGGTTCAGTCCATTAGTGAGTTTGTGTCACGGTGCTTCATGTTGTGTGAATGCTGGAGGTGGATATAAAATCATCTTTGGAAGTGGAACCAGATTAACCATTGAAACCAGTAAGTGATACATTTACATGGAGCACTACAAAATATTTCAGCACAGCACTGATAGTAAAAATACTTTTATCTCTAAAATATAAACTATTGATGTTTCAGTTTTATGCAGAATAATCCAAAGATTTTTAACATCATAATCCTAAATACACTGATAAATGTAGATATTTTAAACACAGTTGGGATCATTGAGTTAGAAGTTTGGTTGACATTGTCACTGAGTTCAAATCAAATTAAATGAACTTTATTTATAAAGTACATTTAAAAACAACTGCAGTGACCAAAGTGCTGTACAGATAAAATAATGACATACAGATATATAACAATTAAAATGCACAGAAATATAAAACAGAATAACACCAGTAAGATGTAAAAAATATTAGAAAATACTAAAATATTAAAACCACTGCAAACAACCAAAGGCCATTGAAAACATATACGTTTTAAGATTTGTGTTAAAAGTGTTGATGGAGGGGCAGTTTGTGTCACGGTGCTTCGTGTTGTGTGACTAGTGGAAATCAATTTAGGATCATCTTTGGAAGTGGAACCAGATTAAACATTGAACCCAGTAAGTACTGATATATCTTCATTAATTGCTCTTGTATTTTGGTCTTGTATATTTTACAGTAAAAGTTTTGCACTTAAAATGCTTCACGTATATAATATTTATGAACTATAATACAAAAAGAAAAGAAAAGATATGTAGAGGCAGGCATGTGTAAAAGTTTAAAAGTGTAAATGTGTACAATAAAGGCAAATTTAGTTTGTTATCATAGCACAAAAAAGTTTGGGCGAGGATTTACATTTCATGTAAAATCTGAAAATCTCAAACAAAACAAGCTGAAACTGTACTGAACAGGCATCACAGTAGATGTCTGCTGATAAATGAGCCCAACAGGTTCACAGGTCGTTCTTTAATTACAAAGCTATCTTCTATCTTTCTATCTAAATCACTAACTGACTTTTGGACACTGAATCTAGATGTGAAATTATTATGAATAACAGTGTAGCATTGATACACTGCATAATAAATGAAGTCACCAGTGTGCTAAAAGTGTGCGAAGATTTCTGTGTTCTGAGTTTTTGGAGATGCTGTTCACAAATTTACTGACACGACAAGTGCAAAGTTTTACAAAGTAAAAACTCTTGATTTTCATTAACTGAACAAAAACATGACGATAGCGTGAACCAAAGTAACTGTTAAATATTTCCCACTGCTGTCACGTTAGATTTCCATTCTTGGATTCCAAAACTCTTTGACTGTTTTGTCAGTTTTAGTAAATTTTTGTGACTTTGTTTGAAATCAGCTGCTGCAGAGTCAGTGAGGTTTGTGTACTGAGGCTTTGGACTGTGTGAATGCTAACAAGATTATCTTTGGAAGAGGCACCAAACTTCACGTTAATGCCAGTGAGTTCAATTCTTTTTGTTTTGTGGTGAAAAATCTGCAAAGGTTTTTAAAGCTCCAAGATAAAGTTGACAACCTCAAGTTTCAAAATACTGTACTAACATTCACAAATAGGACATGGAAACAAGATACAGATTTAAGATGCTGAAGCAACATATAACTTTAATGTTACAAATAATGTAAAACAGTTTAGCCTTCAAAAAAGATGCACAAAAAAATCAACGAGCTATCAAAGTCTGTAAACTATGGTCTCAAAATTTCCTCAAATTTCCTTAAAACTTAAAGACTGATCAGGCTGAGAGCTGTCTTTTTTATATTTGCCAAATTAAAAAAAAAAAAGAGGATGTTTTGAAGATAATGTTTCTTATAATAAAATGTATCTGCAATTAAAAATATGTACTAAAAAGATAAGGAGATATTCAGAAGTTAAGTTAATGTTTCTTGAAAAAGAAAACTGATATTTCTGCATTTGATGAATAAAAATGTTTGAAGGCTTTTATGGACCTCTGAAGGTTTTTGTCCTGTCAGTCTGTACTGTGGGACAAACACCGCCAGAATAACATTTGGAGCTGGAATCAAAGTGACTGTGGAGACACGTGAGTCCACTTGTCCAAACTATCTGAAATCAATCATTCATATTTACAAAAGAATTGCTCTACTCCACAATTTGATACTAGTCTTCATTAAACAAATTTTTGCTGAGCTCTCAGTTACAAAGTAATAATGTTTCCAAATCTGCAGATAAAATCTAACATGTGGAAAATGTTGGTTTTCAATTAATAACAAAACTTTAATATCAAATTAATGAGTTAATTTCCAATGCACATGTGATCAGCAAACACACAATCTGCACACACAGGAAATATATTTATTGGACCATGTGCAAATTTTCAGGACACTGCTGGAGATAACTTCACCCTTGACTTAACTGGCCACAAATAGATCAACACGTAACAATCTGTGTCTGTAAAGTACAGCTGTTTGCAGATGATGTATTTAAATCCTTTACTGTTTACACTTGCTTTCAACCAGACCGAAGAGCCAATTAAGTGATGACATTACCTCCTTAATTGAAAAGTTAACACTGAAGATGTAGTCTGTTTTTGGTAGTTAAAAAGACATCTACATATTTAAGTACTCTGGTTTCTACAGTATCGGTTCGGCGGTAAATTAGATGTACTAAATATAAACCAACTGATTTAAAGGAACCATCACAGACTTAACAGGAACTTCAGTCTGACACTGTATTAATCCTGTTAATGTAACTCATGTGATTTATATCCTTTGATTATATAAATTATTCCACCAGACATTCATTCTTTATCTTGTCAATTGTTAAATTGACTAATTTAAAAAAAAGAAAGGAAAAGAAAGAAAAAGCTGATTAATGTGTATGTTGAACACGGTTCTGAAATGAGTCCGGTTCAGTGGGACAGCAGCCCTGCAGAGTTTATGTTGTGGTGTTTAATGTTGTGTGAATACTGGAACTTACAAGCTGATCTTTGGCTCAGGGATCAAACTCAACGTTGAAGCCAGTAAGTCCACTGAGATTTAAAGTTATCACTCTAAACTTCTGATGATATCATTCTAACACCTTCAGAGATCACATTGTTTTCCTTCATGAACAAATTTGAAAAGAGCTGATCTATTGGATTTAAATTGTTCATGTGATCTTAACTCTTTAAAATGGTGGATGTTTGATTTTGACTTTAAACACCCCAGCTGTCAGTTTGAGTTGAGATTCAGTCCATTTAAAAGCCACCATGATATTTCATTTTTGTTGGGTAAAAAGCTTGCATCCCACATTTTGGCGATTTGTCTCACTGTTGAATAATGAAATGCCATTTTCTGCCCCTTACAGCCACACTGACATACTAAGTTAGGTAAAAAATAAACTGTTATTTTGGACTGTTTAAATAATGACTGGTAAAGGTCTTAAGTCCATATAACACCAAGTCTAACATAAATTTGTTGTTTTGTTTAACCTATTGTTTACAAACTGAAATTAGTGTATGTTCACGAAGAAATAGGTGACATAGTTATTGTTCAGATCACATCCACTGTGTGACTCTTACTCTTACTGGAAACTACAAATTAATTTTTGGAGAAGGAACCAAACTAACTGTCCAGAGCAGTGAGTATTAAGATTATTATTTTTTAATGGTTCTAATCTTTACGTCTTTAACTAAATCTGCTGTTGTCATCATGTAACTTATTATGACTTACTGCCTGAAAATGTAAATGACAGCAAATACAAAAGCCTAATGGGATGGTGATTTAATATTTAAATATTTTAACAGGAGCTAAAAATGACCTTCACCCGCCATACACTGAACTTTAGATTTAGTGTAGAAAGGCAGTTATGTGTTTGAGTATCTTTAATAAGATGCCAACACAGCAACAGCTGGGGAAGTTATTTTAAATGTTTTCTAATCAGTCTAATAAACTAATAAAAATAAACATCACCCACATTTAAAATTTTTGACATATTTCTATTTCAGGGTATTTTAGGTGATAATATAACATTTGAGACATTAAAGCATGATGTTTCATCTTTATCAGAAAATCTACAGCCCAGAATAAGCTAACAGCAAATTTAATCTGAATAAAATACAGCTGTTCGCAGATGATGTGATTATATTTATCAGTGTGAGGTATGTAGTTATTGTTGAGAGCAGAAACACTGTGTGACTGGGACAGGAGGCACAAAAATATTTTTTGGTGAAGGAATACAGTTGACTGTTGAATTCAGTAAGTATCATTTTAATTCTTCACATATTAATGCTGTATTTAGATATCAGTCAGTCTAAAGAGTTACATCTTCATCCCCCAAATACAGAGTATATTTGCAATATTCAATTAACATGGCTACATGGATTAAATATCCTAATGTTAAACCCCCAAACATTACGTCTCCTTGATGATAAACCAGTAACTGATTGTAACCTATTTCTGCTTCAGAAATACCTCAGATGTTATATTGATGGAATTCTTAAATGCATGACCACTTGGTCCTTGAGACAATAGTCTACTTACTATTTTTTTTTTTTTTAGCACCTAAAACAGAAGCTTACAAACAAACAAAATCTAACAAACCTTGTAGGTTTGCTCTATCTACAGATGCTCTATTGAATCTTTTCCCTCCTAAAATTTATAGAACATCTTCTGTTATGAGCATGAAAGTCATTTTTAAATATATATAGGCAACCAACATCAGTCTGTATTTTTAAAATATTCATATTAAATCTGTCAACTGCAACCCCTGTATCTACACAGGGTAATAGTCACTGTAGTTATTGTTCAGATCACATCCACTGTGTGACTACATCTGGAAACTACAAATTATTTTTTGGAGAAGGAACCAAACTAACTGTAGAGAGCAGTGAGTATTAAGATAATTATTTTTAATGGTTCTGATCTGTACGTCCTTAACTAAATCTGCTGTTTTCATCACACAACTTAATATAACTTACTGCCTGAAAATGTAAATGACAGTAATTACAGTGTCCTAATGTGGTGATGATTTTATATTTCAGCATCAAGTTACTGAGAGTTATTTAAATATTTTTACAGGCACTAAAAACTACCTTCACCCACCATACACTGAATTTTCAGGAATTAGGATTGACTAAAAAGAGAGTCAAGTGTTCAGGTATCTTGAATAAAATGCCGACTCAGCAACAGTTACGGAAGCTTTTTTTTTTAAAAATGTTTTTAATCAGTTTAAGAGGTTGACAAAAAGAAAAATCTCCCACATTTAAAGTTTTTACCCGAAAGCAATGACACATTTTAACTCGCATATTTCTATTTCAAGGATCTTTTAGGTGATAATATAACATTTGAGACATTAAAGCATGATGTTTCATCTTTATCAGAAAATCTACAGCCCAGAATAAGCTAACAGCAAATTTAATCTAAATAAAATACAGCTGTTTGCAGATGATGTGATTATATTTATCAGTGTGAGGTGTGTAGTTACTGTTGAGAACAGAAACACTGTGTGACTGGGACAGGCAGAAAAATATTTTTTGGTGAAGGAATACAGTTGACTGTTGAATCCAGTGAGTATCATTTTAATTCTAAACATATTAATGCTGTATTTAGATATCAGTCAGTCTAAAGAGTTACATCTTCATCCCCCAAATACAGAGTAAATTTGCAATATTTAATTAACATGGCTACATGGATTTGTTGTGAGCCTGAAAGTCATTTCTTATACATATATCTGGAACTTACATTCAGTCTGTATTTTTAAAATATTCACTTATAATTTGTTAGCTGCTGCCCTGTATCTGCACGGGGGAATAGTTAATGTAGTTATTGTTCAGATCAGACTGACTGTGTGACTTCATCTGGGAACTGGAAGATTATATTTGGAAAAGGAATAAAAGTGACTGTAGAGAGCAGTGAGTATCTAAAATACAAATATTTACAGAATACTTACAGAAAAAAAACAACATATTGGCTGTTTTTTGCCTTAAAGTCTTTTTTTGTATGCACATTGATGGTACTGATAAATGTTGTGGTTCTTATTCTTAAATTTAATTACTTTTAAGACAAATAACAGAAACCTATATTCTATAGAAATATATCATTTGCCTATCATCAAATGTGATTAGAGTAGCTTCAAGAAGAAATAGTTCATGTCTGATCTCCGAGTTTATGCAGTTGGGTTTCTTGTTGTGTGACTAGTTTGGGAAACTCAAAATTCATCTTTGGTTCTGGGACAAAACTCAGAGTGGAATCAAGTAAGTTTTTGTATTCATTTGCAAGAAGTGATGGCTGACCTGATGCAAATCTCTAAACTCAACATTTTCACCTGGTTTTTATTCCACAAAGTTCATGTGTCAGACTCAGGTACTTGTTTAATTTCTTAAAAGCTACATTATTCTTTACACGTTTCTTGAATATTTAAATATGATGACACGAAAATATTGGAATTTGAATATTTGTGAATCTCATGCATCCAGTTTCTTTGAAGCCAAATGGCGTATAGCTATATGTATCTAGTATATTAAGGCCATGCCATGCTATTGTTTGCCAGGAGTTCAAACCAGCAGCTTGAATAGTAAGTAAGTAACTCAGTAATTCAACAATAACTCAAAAGAACAACTTGATTTTGAGTTGATAAGAACAAATAATTACACGTATTCAGTTTGCAGAGGATGAGATTCAGTCTGTCACTGCTTTATGAATATGAAAGAGGTTTTACATCAGTTTTTTGTGAAGGATGGAATTAAATCAGCCAGTGTCACTACTGTTGGATGGCATGTTGTGGTGATGGTATTTAGTTTTCAGACAAACTGATGCAGTTACACAGAAAAGATAAATCGGTTAATTATTGTCCTGTGTGGTCAGTGAAATGTCTCAGGTTTATGATGTTTTTCCTGCATCCACTCAGTATTTGCAGAGGTCGATTTTCATAAATGGTCCTCAAGGAAACAGTTTTAAAACTTTTATATAAAAGATAAGATGTGGTGATGGAGCAGCTGCTTGCTAACTATGTCTATGTTGTGGTGTATGTTGGAGTGTGACTGACTCTTTGGCTAAACTTGTCTTTGGTTCAGGAACAGAACTGACTGTCAGCTCGAGTAAGTTAACGTATCTGCATTTGTCATCTGCAAACCTAATTCTGAATCTATCACTTTTACATTTTAGTGCTTTTTTTGCAGAAAATGTTAATAAGAACTGTGTCAGACTCAAACCAGACAAACCATGCAACATAACAGAAAACTTAAACCACGTTCAAAGGCTTTATTTTTGGAACATTTAAGAGATGTATATGAAAATCATTCAGATGTTTCTATAAGAGTTGTGCCCCCCAAAATGTAAAGATTTAATAATGGTGATCCAAAATCCTGTGGTTTCCCTGTGCTATGAAACCTAATAAACTGCGCTTAAAAAACAACAACAACACATTTGTAACCCTTTTACCTGTAATGTGATTTTAATGGTTATTTATGAATTTAATGTAGATTAGCTGCACTAGTTGTTGTTAATTAAGCAGATTTAAGTAGCGACAGTCTCTGTAGTTATTGTTAAGCTTAGATCCATTGTGTGACTTCAGGATCAGGAAACCTTAAAATGCTGTTTGGACAAGGAACCAAATTAACTGTCGAGACAAGTAAGTTTCAAAAGTTAATGTATTCATGACATATAATGAATTCAAGCATGTTAGTTGTTTGTGCTAAAACAGGATTTAGTGTAAACACAACATGAAGTCATGCAAATTTAAGTGTTAAATAAAAAAAGGGCAATATATGATTTACTTCTCTTAATGTTAATCATTAATGTACTCAATTAGTTGTTACTAACTGGTATAATTGTAATTAGTGTTGATTGAAGCAGAAGGCGTCCATGCAGTTATTGTGCATATCAGATTCATGGTGCGACTGCTGGAGGAGGAAACTTGAAACTAATCTTTGGAGAAGGAATCAAACTAATCATAGAAAACAGTGAGTAACTAAAATTCACATAATATATTAGATAAAATTAATTAGCATGTGTTTGTTGGCCGTTTCTGCTATTTGGTACCAACACATATTAAAATAAAGCGTGTTATAGCTGGAAATATCAGGACACCAAAATTAACGATACACTTTGATGACAATACTACTAATTGAAAAAGGTGTCAGAGTTGTTGATCTGATACGACTCACTGGAATTAAAATGATAAATTGTGTGTGGAATTCAGAATGAAAATGTACACACGTTAATCTTTTTTTTAAGCATTGTTTATGTATTTTTGCATCGTTCGTCATCTTCCGAAAAAATTGTGATGATCAGCTTAATTTTCACTCTTGAACTTAAAATATTGTCTACTAATGCTGTCAAAAGGCATTTTTGAGATTAGCCTTTTTCCCCACTGGCACATAAATCCACATGAGACAGACAATTATGTCTAAAATACAAATGTGATACAAGTGTTTGCAGATGATCGGTCACTGTTCAGTTACACATCAGTTATTGCTCTGAGCAGAAACACTGTGTCTGGTACTGGGATAGATTCCTGGAAATTACTTTTTTGGGACGGAATCAAATTAACTGTTGAGGCCAGTGAGTATTGTCATCATTTTATATTTATTTATTTATTATTGGATATTAGCTCCAGTTTTTGTTGCAAGTAATTCTTCTGAAAGACTGCAAAATATGAATGGACTTTAGCAGCTAGACAAACACAGAATAAGAGTATGACATTTCTCAGACTTACTTACTCAAACGTACATATATTAACTTTGTTGAAAATATAGAAAATAATAAAAGTCGTAAGTCAAACTAAAAAGTCATCAGGACAAATACTTGCAATATGTTTACACGGGTCAATAAAAATATTCTTATTAAATATGAACATACTTAATGCAACAATCTTATGTTGACCTTGTGTTACGTCTTCTGCGCGTTTTTCAGAGAGAGTATGTGATTGACAATTGAAAATAGATGATGTGTTAATCGTTTATGAAAATAGAGAGCAGATGCTAAACCTCAAATGGACTTCTTTAAAGTTAAGAAGTCATCACACATCACACCACAAGACTTTTCTTATACACACACTTTTGTGTCATCACTGGTGGTCTAATTCGGCAGTTTTATTTTTAACTGTTTTATAACCATTTAAATTCTTCAGGGCTCCATGAAGAAGAGTTCATATACACAACCTTCTGAATACATTTAGTCCTCTTCTTCACTGGTCTATCTCTGCATTTATGCGGTTGGATTTGTCACAGTGTGACTGGCTTTGCAGTTGATAAACTCATCTTTGCCTTCGGCACTAAACTGACAGTCGATTCCAGTAAGTACATTCTGTAGTTTGACATTTTCATTACTCAATTGTCCACTGGAAGCTAAAGTACAAATATATTTTAAATAAAAATTATTTGCAAAAGGCAGTAGCCAACATAAACCACATCACTGACAGCAGCAAAAACCTTAAGTCTACAGTTTTGGTGATTTTCATACTTTCACACTGATGGTTCATGGTCTATGAATCAAGAGTTTTATAACCCCTTAAATA